>CM077503.1:702859-1097890 GCA_039654745.1 Houttuynia cordata
ATATTTTATATATCCAGAGGTGTTTCAGCTGGATGTAAAAATCCACATAGATGCTACAGTATATATCCAATATCCAGTATGGATATTTTTACAATAATCACGCCCCAAACGGCCCCTTATATTCCTTCTCAATTATATTAACGAACTTACACTTCACCAGCATGCAATGCTAATATCAGTTAGAAGAGCCCTGAAGGCTGATATCCCAACTCCCAACTATCTTAAGAAAACATGTTATTACTAATACATTTATTAGCTCGGCCTTTATGCAATGCAAATACCAGTTACACCTGGCCTGCATGCAATGCTAATACCAGTTATTAGCTTGCCTTATCTGAGATTCATTTAAGAAAACATGTTTACTATCATGAACAGAGCAATCATACATCTCTTTGCAGTGACTTAATTACATCTACTAATACTCCACATCCCACATAATTATGTCATAATAAAGAGTTCGCTCAATAATTTTTACTGTATTCGAAAAAACTGTATTTATTAAAAGTGACGGGAGGGAGCAGTTGAAGTTCATTTTAGAAAGCTAAATGTATCTACTAATTCAGGAGGTAGCAGGAGCGTATATCCAAAAGGAGTCGTCTCTCCGACTTAAATAAAGAGGAGAGAATTAAATACTCCTGTAAATGATGTTTGTTTACTAAACCCGCACTGCAGCATTTGAGCTCCCAGAAGTGAAAACCCTTTTGCCATGGCGACAGCCCAAGCCTCCGCCTCGATCCCCGCCGCCAAGCCCGACAAGCGCCTCCTCCCCGGTCGCCGCCTCCGGGTGGCCGTGGTCGGAGGCAGCCCCACGGGATCCTCTACAGTCGAGGCCCTCGCCGCTGGCGGCATCGAGACCTTCCTCATCGAGCGGTCCCCTGGTGGCTCCAAGCCCTGCGGCGGCGCCATCTTGATCTGCATGCTCGGCGAGTTTGCCCTCCCAGTGGAGCTCGTCGACCGCCGCGTCACCCGCATGCGGATCTTCTTCCCCTCCAACCTCGTCGTCGATTTGGGTAAGACCCTCGGCCCCTCCGAGTACATTGCCATGCTCTGCCGCGAGGTGCTCGACTCCTTCCGTCACGCCTCAAAATTCTTGGCGCGGAAGTGACCAATCATCATCGATAGTCAGGAGGCCAATGCGTGACCGAATATTCGAACGATCGATCTCTTTATGTATCAAGTAAAAGTAAAAGGTGCAGGAAATGACCGATCATATATAAAATCTTAATATAACATTGTAAATAAAAAAATAATCTATTTAGGGTCCGTTTATTTTATCTGAACCTAAATTTGAAAAACATTCTGAAAATTCTAAAAAGTCATTGATCTGAAATTTTGATATCTAATCTGAAATTCTAAATCTAAAAAGTCTTAAAATTGGAATGACAGTCTTAAAAATTACCCATTAGTTGGAAAGCAAACTATCTCTAATTAATCTACTCAACTCGAGAAGGGCTGCACCCAATTTCTCCTCAGAACCACTCTTGAGCACCGAATCTATATCTTCAGTACTGAGAAAGCAGATTCCCTCTTCAATTTCTGAAGCTTGAGCTGAGGACTCTGGATCCAACTGATCAAAATTTGCATTGATCATCTCCTTGTGCAAAGCTCCAATCTTTTCCTTGATTTCGGGTGATATATTAGATATCCAAGCTCGCAAGCAAGACCAGACCCAAACACCAACCGATATCGTGTATGGCATCCTCGATCCCACCAACCGGAGCTCTGTTACATGAGCTGAGAGGGCTTTCCAGAAGAAGTCGAGCTCGCTTGAGCTCAGATTCCAGCAACCCCAAAGCCCTTCGCATGGCCAGCGAGGATGATGAGTAAGGAAAGGAAGGTGAGGCGGGAGGGGCAGGGCTGGCGGCGAGGGCGACGAGGAGCGGGGTGAGGGAGGAAGACGACGAAGGTGTCGAAGTTGGCTTGGCAGAGGAGGTGGGTGTTGGTGAAGATGGCGAGGTAGAAGATGAGGGTAGTGGGGAGGAAGCGGCAGGTGGTGGGTAGGGTGAAGGGGTCGTGGCGGAGGATGTGGAGGAAATCCAGGCGGAGTATGCCGAAGCAGTCGCCGAGGAGGCGGATGGAGAAGACGCTGGAGCACGTCCCCCGTTGCTTCTCTCCCGTGTAAAGTTTCGCAAAAGTCGAAATTGGTTCGCCATTAAAGAGGAGCTGGGCTGAGCGCGAAGGGTTTTCAGAAAATTCAGATGGGTTTTTCCATATGAATTTTTAAGCCTTTTGCATACATGGGCTGAATTCAGCAAAGAATTCAGATACCCAAACAAATGGGCTGAAAAGCCCAAAAAAGCTGGGCTTTTCAGCCGCTTATTCAGTTCAAATCTGAATAAGAGTAAACAAATGGGCCCTTAGTCATAAAATAATAATCATCAAATTTAAGATAATTGAGTCTTTGGCATACTATGCCGAACAATCAATAAAAGCCATATCATAAATTAAATAGTAAAAGTCTTCTATTCTATGCTTCTGCCACCTGTTCTGCTTCACTCTCTTTTAATACTTGTCTTAGAGGATGCATGAGTATTCCGAAGAAATGCTCAGTAAGATGCAAAAACCCCACAGAGAATAAGAATGGAAAATACAGATACAATGTTCTCGAAAAGAAGTTCAATGTTCAATATAATTAGGATTTGGAAATACAAACTTTACCTTACCTGAATGATAATCATATTAAAAGACAACGCCAAATCATTGTATGGATAGAATGAATAAAATTTTAAGACTCCAAATGTCACGCCCCAAATTTCCAAGACCCCGATATGCGCGGAAGCGATAATCCAATAACGGTTGCAAGGGTGGAAAACCTGGGACGGACCGAATACTCGATTCATCGCCACAAATCCCATAAACATAAAAGGGAATAGCAGGAACATGATGACGTAAACAACCGTTCAATAAAATCGAAATAACTAAACGAAATTACTGACTTACTAAGTGCCAAGTATTCTCACGAAAGCAAAATAATAACTGAGTGACACGCAGGTCACAACTATCCAGAAAAAGATAAACATCCAACAAATAGCAAAGTAAATTCTACGCAAACAAGCCTTCACGACTCCTACGAGCACCAACCTCCACGTCCAAAAGGATGATGATCACGCCTCTTCAGCTCTACGCCCTGCATCAGAAGATGCGTGAGTATTCCAGAGGAAATACTCAGTAGGATACCAGAAAAACTCACAGAAAATAAAGGCAATAAGGTAACTCAATAATAATCAGGTCCAATGACTCAGGACAAAATGAACACAGGATTTACTTACCTGGAAAATTACAACACCTGACAACTCTCACTGATCAGGGTAAAATGAATCAATGTAAACAATATGACTCCAGACTTCCAACGAGTAAGGAGATAGGCAAAATATCTGATCGGGACAACCAATGTGTCGAAAATGTCAATTTCTGCTCTCTGATCAGTCCACTTCCTCTATGGACTTCAATACCAGAACATCCTAGAGGTTCTACGTAGGAACCCGTCCAAGCGTCTAGGGATGCTGGCCCCATCGGTGCTTACGGGCACAATGGGCGGAGATTGCAGACCTTCCGTAATGTCTAACAATCTAAAGCGCACGCGTTGCCGTCATCGGCTGAACTACATAGGTTCATAATCATCGGAGACCACTCTGGGTCCAGCTATGGCTCGTGAGCATACTATGATCCAACCTAAGAGTATCAACAAGACTCTTGGCGGAGAAGCAGTTTACATGGAATTGGATCTGTCTACACAACATGGTGTTCTCATGAATTCACAATCTTTGTCATTAAGACTCTCAGAGGAGTTCACTGAAATTCTCAGCATTCAACAGTGACAGACTCTCATGAGGTTAACCAATAGCAGGTATGTGCCTAAGCACGGGTTAACTCGAAACTGAACTCTTCGGTATAGACTCTTCCAATGTCATCACCACACACTAATTCAATCAAGGCCATCCCTGGTCCTCACGACTCTTAAGTGACTCCAAAGCTTACTGCTGGTATAATAGAAAAGGATAACTCTAACCTGTCATAAGGGTTTCAATGATAGAAGATACGCGATGTTAGGCACCGCGAGGAGAACATTGACGAACATAATGCTTGGCATAAAGACAATACTGCATTCATGATACTATCATAAGTACCCTCTGGGATTCTTATATCATAGTACCCTACTTGTGTGATATCATATATATATATGGTCTTAGCGTAGCGTTTTATTTATAACCGAGAAAGGTCACTGTTATAGACACAACAGCCCCATTCCCGGATTTATCCCGACTTACACAGAACTTAAAAGTCTCTGCAATTTTTATGGCAGACATCCCTATGTCCGCAGGTCATTACCCAATTTACGGAATAATTTTCCGAATTTTCTACAATTAGTTATGGATTTTAGAGTGCAGTCTGTCGGTGCAGGATACATCCTGGCCGAGAGCACTATATTTAGTAATAACTCAATTTTCACTTGTTTTCACTAATCCTAACCTTAACCCAAGTCTTTTAGACTCAACACCACATCATAATAGGCCTTTATTAGCTTCTGGTCAGACCATTAAATGTATATTAGTCAGCCTACAAGTCTCTTTTAAAAACTGTTTTACCAATTAGTCTTAATGGCACATTAACCCGCGAATTGGACAACTATTCCAGGACACCTCGGCTCTTGGTCAGATCCATTAGAGAGGTCTTAAGGTCCACGAGCAATGCTCCATCAAGGATTTACACTTTCTCTTATCAATACATCCTTTAGTCTCTTCTAGATAATCGTATTACTCATATATCATATCAATTAAGGCATATACTACCTAAAGTGGACAACTTTATTCGGACAAAGAACCACAACACAAAGTACAACTTTTGACACACAAGGACGCCACATACCAGAGGATTCAAATCTGAAATATTGCTGCTTTTGGATGAGAAACACATGGATTAGACACAAGTTAGATTGATTAGGTCAAAGCATGCAAGAACATGACATCGGTTGATGTATTTCAAGAAAGATGACAACTTTTCATGACCAGAACCTTAAACCACCCGAAACATGGTATAATCAGTAGGAATAGACAGCAAACACATGATCCAAAGTGTAGCAAAAGAATGGTATACCTCGGGGATGTCTTGATCGAATAGTGCATGCGAAAAGAACGAAATGGGAGAGAAGAAATCACCAAAGAAAAAGGAAAAGAGGGCTGCCGGTTCCCAAAGGGATGGGCGCCCCTTTTTCCTAGGGTTTATATAGATTTTTCTCCCAAATCTCCACCGTCCGTTTCCACTTCATCCAAGGGCCAAAATCAAACCCAGCCCATCCAAATCTCCAGATTGAGATCTCCACTAACCACAAAATATTCTGATTTGATTGCAATTAAGATAGGATCTTATCTCCTCTTAAGTAGTTACCAATTTACTTAGGTAACTTACTAAGTAGAAGCAAAACTTTTAAGGACTCTTCTTGGGCCAACTATAAGCACAAGAGAGGCCCATTCAACCTCCCAAAAGAGTGTCCCACGTTCAGCCCAAATTTACTATAATTTTAGGCAATTTAAATCTCCCATTATAAGGATTTCCAAAAAGATAACAATTAGGGTTTTGACTACAACCCAAACTACTGAGTTTAGAACCCCTTAGACAGGTAAAACAGGCAAGATACGTCCCAAAGAAATCCCCCAAAATCAGTCCAAAACGTTTCCCAACGGAATTGCCTCGGGAATCGCAATTTCACTGGCGATCGATCGGTACGTATAACGCGATCGATCGTCTCGCGATCGATGCCTTACGAAGCCGATCGATCGTCTACCGATTGAAGCCGTTCGAAGCCGATCGATCGGTTCTGACGGAAAACTTCAAATTTTTTATTTTTAATGAAATTTCCCGAATTCAAATTTAATCCCATTTAGCAAGGAAAAATTTACCTTAATAATTTACGGTCGCTACACCAAATGATCGTAGCGTAAGGAGAAAATAATCAATAAGTTCCGATTCCATACATCCATTGAGTAAGGAGATTTTAATTTCTGCTCTCAGATCTGTCCACTTCCTGTGTGGATATTTATACCAGAACATCCTAGAGGTTTTCTCTTTGGAACCCGACCATGTGTCTAGGGATGCTAGCCCTATCGGTGCTTACATGCATAATGGGCGGAGACTGCAGACCTTCTGTAATATCATATAGTCTAAAAATGTATGTGTGCCTTCATAGGCTGAACTACAAAGGTTCATAAATAAATTGGAGATCACCATGGATCTAGTAATAGCTCGTGAACATACTATGATTACACCTCAAAGAGTTTCTAACAATAACTCTTAGTGGAAGAAAACAATTTACAGGGAACTGAATGATAACTCACAGCAATAGAAGTTGTATCAGATAACTCAAGATTCTCATCTTTCAAGGATTAACTCATATAAGAGTACCGATGAGATCTCAGTATCTCAAGCAGCAATCGACTCACTAGAGGAGGGATAAAAGACTTATTGAGTATTAATCATCAACTGACTCATAAGAGGTAATTCAACATGTTACACTCATCATGTATCTTCACTGTGCATAGCCCTAGATAGGAATTCCCAACACTAACTATAAAATTCGATAATCATCAAATAAACAGAATACTAGGGTCGGAGAGTTCAAACCCTATTTGGAACTCTATTGACTCAAATGATATACGAAAACTACGAACACGCAAGACACTGCTACAGTTAGGAATGATTCAACCCAATTCATCTTTTAAGTAAATTATTCTTACTCTAATCACCCTTACTCAAGTCTTCCAATATTCATTAAGGTTTATCTTAATCATAACTCATCATTTACTCAAATCTTACTAAGTAATAACATTTAGAAATCCTAATTCTGTGTACTGTCATTTGCATGACGGTCCAATTCCAACGCTTACTACAATTTGTAAAATTAGAGTTTAATTCTAAAATTTTTACTGAGAATAGCCTTACGAGTCTAGTTTTCAATCCAATAGACGACATATTTTTCTGACTCTTCTATAATCAATTATGACTTTCTAATTACTGCTCATTGGCGCAAAAATAGTTCTGGACGAGAGAATCTATCTTAATACAATGTGTTATATTCGTATTAGATACATTGTATACCACCTAGGATCATTGTAATAATCATAATTACCCATTCCCGAGGTATGTTACAAAACCATCATGGCTTTAGTATAAAGTAGTATTACCCATCTTGAAACACCACTTACCTTCATAAAGCTGTTTATATGCATAGTAGTTTTAATAGCATAAACGTTACCCAAATAGGACCACTAATCCAGGGCAGAATCCGAAAGACAATCAAACTGAAAGAATCATAAAAAGGACGACTTTTTGTGAATGAAAAGTTGTGACACAAGATTAAACATCAGTCATGAAGATTGAATGCAATACACTCTTGAGTGCAACTACTTACCCTTCATAGAAGATTCCTGTTTTAGAACTTATAGAAATAACACAATAATGGGACAACAATATTTGGACAGAACGTTGCTACATTACTCAAGCATCATGCTGAGTCGTATAAGGAATGAGCAATATGGGAATCATCTAGGCACTAGCACATGGAATATTATATACCGATCGCTCAACATGATACATGAGTGTAGGGATACAATAAACTCAACAAGATCTCTCTTATATCATGATAATTCATCAACAATATATGAAATAGGAAGTCACAAGACAAATCATGCATCAATATGGAATCATCAAATAGAGAATAATCGTACGAGAAGTGGTGAAAACTCATCCTACCACTTTAGACGATGAGTTATACAAGTCCTCGCGTAATACTTTGCTTCCTCTTCGCAAAACCACCTCACTCCGTGGATCAAACATGGCCAAACTTTGCCGATTGGGTGAAGAACTAAGCAAACTCCCAAGCTCCAAGAGGTTGGGCATTCAAGTGCATGACATGGTCTTCTCTTATGAGTTTTTATAGAGAAATCTTAATACAACTAGGAAATCTCCTCCCAAATCTCTTTCCCCATTAGTTACACTAGTTTTTAATCACCATTGTTGATCCAAAACCACTTTCTAGTCATCTAAGAATCTTTTCCAATAGGCCTCCTTTATTAGGTAGAATTCCAACTTCAAAAAGATCCTAAAATCATCAAAATCAAAAACTGCTTTTGCTGGTGCGATCAATTGCTGCCAAAAAACCCCAACATTACAGTGCTTACGATCGATCGTTCACAAGGTGATCTATCGGGGTACTAAAATCGCAAATCACAGTAAAAATGATCGATCGTCACACCCGATGATCGATCGCGTCTGCCTTGCTCTCGGCTACAAAACTGTCTCTACTGGCATGGAAAGCCTACCTCAAGTACTTCAATCTTAGTTTCCACTATTTCAACAATTAGTAACCCACATTAAAGATTTAAAATTTTCAGGTATTACACCTTCCTCTGCGATCGGGCCGCCTCAGGTGGCATCGAGCTCGTGCCGGCCTCGTCACAAGCCTGGACGCTCCGGACGTCTGGGTACCTGCCATACACAGTCCAGTACGTGGCCGATGGCGGGAGCTGCAGGTGGACGCGGTGGTTGGCGCTGATGGAGCCAGCAACTGAGTGGCCTCAGAGATTGGAGCAGGAAATTATCCTTTTGCCATCGCCTTCCAGGAGAGGATCCGGCAGCCCGACAAGAAATTGGCCCATTACGAGAATCTCGCCGAGATGCATGTGGGAACCGATATATCGCCCGATTTTTATGGGTGAGTCTTCCCAAAGTGCTACCATGTGGCCTTGGGGACTGGCGCTGTATCCGCCAAGGTCCACATCAAGAACTACCAATCCGGTGATACCACGTAGGTGAGGGCATTCTTGTTATTTCAGTTCATTTATATGTGTACATATTTGGTGGGTTTGGCGTGTGTTACAGCAGTTAGTGGATTATCCTATTTATTCACTATTTAGCTGAATTTTTCCAAATTTTTTCAAATAGATGGAGCTGATTTTTCACGCCCCAAACGGCCCCTTACTTTTGGTACTCACTTATCAGTTCAAATCGCAATTACGAATAGGGACGTATAGGGATGCGGGAGAGGGTGAAGGAGAAAGATTGAGGGAGGGAGGGTGATCAAGCTGGAGGCCCACCCGAAAGAAGAAAATGATGACGAAGAATGAAATCCTCCCCTTTCCACAAAAAGAAAAGTAGTGGTAGGTGCCAGATGGAAGAACAATTTTCCTTTGCCGTGCATAATCGAATACACTTGTATTTAACCTTCAATTACTATTTCTCTTCATCTATTGGATAAACATGTTAAACTGATTTCCCTATCACCATCAGTTCAGTTACAGTATTAGACAAACACATCAAAGAATACCCAACTTCATCTTGTTTGAATGTCATAATTACTGAGCCCCTAAAGCCTCTATTTCGTATCTGACTTCCTCTAAGTGCTCATTAATGCTTGTCACTGCATCTTGCACACCTCTAATTGCCCTATTAAGAGCATTCTCATACTCAGCCTCCGCTTCTGCTTCTTCTGTCCCCACTGCTTGAGTTATCTCATGAACATGTTGTCTTTGTAAATTTACACTGTTCATGGCTCACCTCTAATTGCTCTGTGCATGGTTTTATTTTTTAAAAACATGGTACTCCACATTTTTCTTAGAATAAATAGCCATTACTATTAATAGGGCTGCCAATGAAACCTGTTCTGTCTGATCCACAATGCCAATCGAATCACTTAGAATCTCAACAGGTCAATTAAATTTATCCAATTGGTAAACAAAGAATATAGTTCGAAGGCTCTTTTTACCTTGGGGTGATACTTTTCAGCACTAACACCACATTTTTCTCATCCACGAATTTGTCATTAGGACTCCACTGTTGGATACTGAGAATCCTGATGGTAGGAGTCTACTGTCAAGTATATAGCGGTGGCCCCTTACCGCCAAATTCAACTTAATGGATCGGTTATCATTTCTGTCGATGCAATGCCACTGTCAAATAGTGAAATATTTGTTGGTCGACATCTACAGTCAAAATATAATATTGGGGATTTACTAAATATGCTAGAAAACATGATTTTTTGTAACCTTTCTTACAAAAGTGAGTGTTACCAAGAATTTTTGGGGTGCTAAAAAATATCACCCTTGACCTTAACTCTCGTTAGGAAGAGGGTTGGCTCTTAAAGTGAGGGGAAAGACTTGATGTGAATCAGGGGCTGTTTGGCTCCCTCTTAAAGTTCCAAACAAAATAGGTTAAAGGCCCTTTCTACCTTGGATAATGATATTGGTACAGCATTTTCCTACAGCAGTTCCATACAAATCTCACTTGGCACCATTCACATCACGGCACATCAGCTCCTTATGCCAGGTAATTACTGACGTCTTTTCAAACTGAACCAAAATGAGATGGTCTCGGTTTGAATTTCAAATTAAAGATTTGAAAGAAATGGGTTTGGTTTTGGATTTAAAATTTGAAAGAAACTTAACCCAACCCAATCGCCTTCCACTTCGTGCCGCCCGTCACTCCTGCTCGCCCTCTCTTTCCTTTGCTCCTTCTCTCTCATCTCTTCCTCCGCTTCCATCTTCGCCGGAGCTCGTCCCGTCACCGGCGCAGAAACGGAGATCCGGTCGGCCTTCAGAGCCGCCCTCTGCTCAGAACGGCCGACCCCTTCTCGGGCCAACCGTGCAGCCAGCCCTTCCCTCCGCTTCGAGGAGGAGGAGATAGCCCCAATCATCCTCAGAGCTCTCAAAAGAAATTAGGACTCTTCTGGAAGTGCTGCGGTATGTACTTCTTGGTTCATTTGTGGAAAATGGTCTACAGATAACTATGTCAGTTGTGATATTGGCTTGCGGAGCCTAACATAATGCCATAGTTGATATTCGAGCAATTTGTTTGCTATCTCAGATTGTGAGCTCCAGGAAATGGCCCTCGATTTACAGGTATCGTGATTCAGTGCGAACATAATCACCAAAGGTTGAAATGATCAACTCTCTGTTTAAGCTAAGGGGTGATAAAGATGAAGGCATTATTCGGTATTTCTCTTAACATCTTGTCACATTTTATTATGTATGTAGTTTTTCTTGAAAATCTCAATCGATTCTTGAAATCGATAATGTGGAAAATTATTGCTTGGAATTCTAGTTGTTTAGATATTTGATTGTCATTGGGGTATAACATAGTCAAACATATTTCTAGTTTGTCTGACACTAATTAAATTATGTTATTTTATGATTTCAGCGAGTTATTGGTGGACTTTTTTGGGAGTTCAGGGAAAAGGAAACCGGAGCATATAATCATTTTTGGTATGTTTATTTGCAAGAAACTTTTCATAGGAGTATTTTGGAAGTTGTTAGTAGCTTATGTTTGTCCTGGCTACTTTGATATATAGAGTTTAATTTCATTGTAGAAAGTGTAATTATATAGGAAATGTGGTTCCCAAAATATGAGATTTTACTTAAATTTTTGTCAAATCTCTCGTCTGGTCCTTATTTTCATTGCTAGTATTTGTTCTTGCCACATTGGAGCTTTTCAAATTTTGTGAGCAGAGCTATTTTATACGTCTACTCATTTTGAGGTCATACTAGCTAAATTATCTTGCATTATTTCTTATGCTGAAATATGCATGCCATTAGGAATTTATTAGCTGAAAAGGTTGTGATTTAAGTTAGTTGTTCTTCACAATTTTTTATGTTAATATGTTCTTTCTTGTGTTATATTCTTGTTCCTGTCAGTGGGTTCTAAATTTCTACTCTATGAATGTTCTGTTTAAAATTGATTATCTCCAATTCCTGGTTTCTTCTTTTTTGGTGATTGAATGCCTTATTGTTGACAGAGATGGTGTTAGTGAATCCCAGTTCAGTCAAGTTTTGAATATTGGGCTGGATCAGATTATCCAGGTTTGTTCATTACATCATTAATTCACCACTTTTTTTCTAATCAATTTACCACTTTTTTCCTCACTTCTGTTTCTGAGGTTGAAGCATATTGGGGGTTACTGACCTTGTTTTTTGAATTTTCTTTCACCAGGCTTGTAAGTTTCTTGATGAGACTTGGTCTCCGAAGTTTACTTTTATAATTTCCCAGAAGAATCACCACTCCAAATTTTTTTAGCCCAACTGTCCTGATAATGTGCCACCTGGTGAGCATAATGTTTTGCTAGACACAGAACAGGGCAACTATGTAGCACCACCCCTTGTTTTCATATATAGGGCAGACTCCAGTTCGTGTTTGTATCGTGGTTATCACTGATCTGATACATCCTACATCATATGCCAAAATAAATATTCATGAATTCTATTGTTTGATCAGCCATGATAAATTAATCCTACTTATTGTATAGGTATTGTCATTGACAACATGGTTTGCCATCCTAAAAATTGTGATTTCTACATCTGCTCTCACGCAGGAATGATTGTAAGTCATTTGTGCATATATTAGTGCCAACCATACAACAATCTGAACTTTGGTGGGAAAGGTCATATTTTTCTTTCACAATTGAATGTTTCATGAGTCTTTCATCAATTTCTGCCAAAGTAAATTTGTTATTCCCTGCTCTTGCGATGCTTGGTGTAGTTAAATCCACTTCAAATTTCCCAAATAATTGGTGTTGCAATTTTTTATTTAGTATAAGTAGAGCACAATCTTTTCCTTTAATACCTGAGCAGTCTGTACGAGAAGACTTCATAAGCATTTCAATTATGTTTTTTTAATAATTTAATATAGCATATCATTTGCAAATGAGTTATTTTTATTTATTTCTTCACTCATTTTGTTTTTTGCATACTTGCAGTGTTAATTTTTCTTTTTCATAGTCTTTGAAAGCATGAAAAAAAGCCTATTCTTTGTTCACAAAATTTAATGAATGCCTTAACAGGTGGAAGAACTGCTGAATAATTACAAGAATGTATGCACAGTGCATGTTAGGATGCCCATCTCATGTGGTTTATCAAACCATGAATTCTCATCACAGAAGTCACCTGTTGTGAGAATTGTTTCATGTTCCAAACTAAATGTCAATTCTGGACGTGTATCATTTGATATCATTTGAAAAACGCGTTCTAAGAACCAAAATGGTAAACATGAGTGATATGAAGTAAATGGTTATGTGATTGATGGGGTTTCTTGACCAAATTGAGCATTAGTGTTTGTTCACTATTGCATATTCTAGGTATATCGCATATCTATCTAGGGTATATCTGACCTCAATGATGCTAATTTGAATATAAGCAATAGACAACTTTGCATTTATATCGTATTTCCAACCGTTCATAATTATTGTTTACTTATATTATTACCGCAAGTACCATTTTCATTGATCTTACATTTTCTCCTTTCTTTTTGCTGCCTTCCGCGATGCCTTTCACAAATCTTTCAGTCAATCTCAATGAGCTTTTGCAGATGTACAGACATTACATCCGCCCAAGCTTCTCGTGGAAGGCTTTTGGAGAGCAACAATGAATTTGATGGCACCAAGCTGAAGACAAAATTCCCCAGCAAAGAATCAACCATGAAGTATGTGTTCCAGCCAAATCAAAAGACAACAAAGGCTTAAGATACTTGTTCTTTTACATTTTTTTCTTATTTGTTTGAGCTAGGTGACAATCAAAGTAGAATATTTGAATTAGTTTAGAGCCACTAAGTTTGTTTCTTATGTATTTGATTGCTTTCCCCTTTCAATAAATATAGATTTTGATGCTATGTTGTGTACCTGTAAGTCTTGCATTATTTGATGAAAGAGCTATTGAATGGCTCTTTAACAATTTGTGGGGGAGAGACCCAAACAAATTTGAGTTGATGTATATCTTATTAACAAATAGATCGTTCCAAAATTTTGGTTCCAGTTTTTCAAAACATGAACTTATATACAAATGATACTCTATACAAGCAGGAGAAAAAAGATAGGCAATTCGCTTCATTGGGGTTAAAATGAGAAGATACATTCATATGATAGAATAGAAAACTAGAACTAATTAAATTCAACCACTAAAGAAAGCATCAACCCTTGCATTATCTGATGCACACAGGAATTTCATGCAAATGGGTGGCCAAACTTTGAGCAGTGCTAGAACGGACAAAGGAAGGGACCACTGTCGGTGCAAATGCTTCTGCCAGTAGAAATAAATTCATAATGACTTTGACAATGTACTATGCATTTTGAACCCGTACTTGGCAGGGGTGCAGGCATTGCCCAAGCCCTTTAGTGGGGCCAGGCTAATCCAAAACTTGCTTCATCTTGTTGCTTATGAATCTGCACATATGAAGCAGATTGCAGTTATATGGCCATCAACAAAGTCCAACTGGAAAGGAAAGATAAAAGAACTCCAGGTCCATCATGTATTATAGTCAACACGAGCAACACATAAACATGTCATTTCAAAATACAGATGTGCTGCCTGCAAGGGCAAGTACCTGTTTAAAAGACAAAGGAATAGGTTCAGGAGATTGAACAAAGGTCATTCTGGAACTGTGGAGCACATTGTGAAGAACGAAGATGGTATATGGAAGATACTGCATGTGTCCCCTCACAACCAGGGCTGAATGGTGGCACTGCCATCATACTGTCGGTTGGGCCATAACCAATAACTGCAGGAGAAGCAGAGTCAGCACCCCGATGTCCCTGAATATGCTGCATAACTGGACGGGATTGGTGCTCAAGTTGAGCAATCTGTGGAAGCCTGCGTGCTTCTGGTGCAAGTTGAGGAAATTCCGTGTTATAATTTATTGCTGGAGCATACAACGGTTGAACTGTGTAAGGCCCTCCACTGAAACCAAACCCAGGATCAAATCTCTGCATATAACTGCACAAGGGTTTTAGGTTAATAACAAATTAATACTATACAATCATTTCACTAACTTCCGACGTTCATTGTCTACAAAAAAGTATACCTCCTCATAGCTTCCATCATAATCAGGATCCTTCCAATCCACCTCTTGGTCCCGGAAGACAGCAACTCTGTTGTTAGGCTTGCATCTGACATTTACAAATTCCTTCTCTGCCCTATTTCTACTAGATTTGGCACTGCTGCCACTAGTTGAATCAGTTCCAGGCTTTGTCCCTGAAGCACCACTAGCACTATCATCAGAACTGAAAATACGAGCTCGTGCTCTATTGTATTCCTCCTTTCTTTCTTCTACACTCTTTGTAAGATTTGCATTGGACGAATTTCCCGATGAGCTACTACCAAGTTGAGTTTGCTTTCTTGGTCTCTGTTTAATTGCAACCTGAATTGAGTTTTTTCCATATTACCTGGCGCCAACTTTGATATTCCCATATTACCAGGTTTTTCCCGTGAAATCTCATATGACCTGGAATCTGAATTTGAAGTACCCAAAATGCCCTTTTTTCTATTTTTTCGTGCTAATACTGTGCGAAGAGGCGTGTTGTGTACAACACGAAAAAAGTACAAGGTTCTCCGGCGATATACATCGGCGACCGGCAAGTTTGAGCGGCGATTCAACCGGCGGAATACACGGATTTTGACGAGCCTAGTCGCGTCCCCCATCTCGATATCGAGCTGCCCCCCTGCTGGATTTCGACGACACGACTGAGGGAGAGTGCACAAAGGCGGCAATTTGAAGCGCATACGTCGGTGTTTCGAATCTTCAACCTTCTGAGTTCGCCCGCGGCTCCCTCCGCCTGCATGCAACCGGCGGATTGACCGATTGAGCTTCGGTTGACGGCGAGGAAGAGTGTGAAAGGCACCTGCGAAGAAATACATACATACACACGACTAAACCGCGGTAAGTTACAACAATCTTTACTGATTTTAGTTTCATAAGGTCCGACATTTGGATTTGAAATTTTAACTATGAAGTATAAAGTCGTGTCTGTAAAATACACGACTTTCTATTTAGTCGTGTACGCGACAACACGACTTTTATATTTTCGTGTTTCACCGAGGAGACTTTTCTACTGACCACTATACCTCACTCCTTGCAGATGGATAAAAAAAGAGATGAGTCTATGGAGGAAATACCATCGGAAGAGGAGGAAGATCATGATTTTGTCTAGGCACCTCGACAGCGAAATCAGAGGGGCAGGAAAAGGAAGGCTCCGATGGACCGACCAGTAAAGAGAACATATAATGCGCGACCGGCGCTTCGGACGTGTTGTCAACCGGGAGCGATGAAAAAGTGGAGATGAGTCTATGGAGGAAATACCATCGGAAGAGGAGGAAGATCATGATTTTGTCTGGGCACCTCGACAGCGAAATCAGAGGGGCAAGAAAAGGAAGGCTCCGATGGACCGACCAGTAAAGAGAACATATAATGCGCGACTAGCGCTTCGGACGTGTTGTCAACCGGGAGCGATGAAAAAGTGTACGGCCCTCCTACAGCGTCACCAAAGATGTGCCCAAGTGATCAAAGATACTGGTTTCGCTGTCATTTTTGAAGGTGAGGACGTACTTGTATCTCGGAACCTCCTCGACCATTTGGTCAGGTACTGGGATGAGTCGGCGAAGGTCTTCAATATCAAGGGCAGGACGCTACATTTCACAGAGCAAGAAGTTGCGCTTCTCACCGGATTGCCCGCAAAGGCAAAAGAGTTGAGGTCCTCCCCTCCTTGACACGCCGACCGGAAGGTCAATTCTTCAGAAAGCACTTCGCCGCGAGAAGAGCGGAAATTCCACACATTGAGGAAATCATACACAAGCTTAGCGCGGGCGAACTGAAGATGGAAGAGGAGGACATTGCGAGGATGATCATCTGCCTCCTCTTCTGCACGGTGCTGTTTCCACACAGCACGAGCGGTTCATCCCTCTTTATACCGTTACATTGACAACCTCCCAAGATTGAGGTCATACAATTGGGCTGGGGCTATACATAAGATGTTGGTTTCTGGTATAACCCATACCAGCAGACTAGTGGGTGCGAGATCGCAAGGAGGGTGCCTAGGCGGTGGATACCTAATTGGCGCCGCATATGTCCTTCAGGTATGTAGCATTCATAGTCTTCGATCGGCAAAAAGTCTTATACAATACCACTATATTTATAGTCGTGTATTATGCAACACGACTATATTTATAGTCGTGTATGATGAAACACGACTAGGTATATAGTCGTGTTGTTTACGGCACGACCATAGTTCAATTCGTGTACAAGTTATAGTCGACTAAGGCAACCGCGCATTGTAATAATGTTTTCATCTGTTTACTATGCAGATTTGGTTTTTTGAGCACACGACAATCTTCCATCTTGTCATGGGCCCTACCAGCCCACGGGCCAAAAGGTGGCCAGGAAGTGGGGCCCTCATTACAAAGGTGAAGAAAGGTGCACAGAAGAAGCACCGTATAGCCGACTATTTGACGGGAGTGTTCCACAATCTTCAAGTAGGGGAGGAACTCGTCGACGTAATCAGCCCCATGGTCGGAGAGGCATCTCTCATTGCTTCGTCAACCTCAGTGGCCCCTCCTCCACGACGGCAGAGGCCGGAGAGGCCGGAAATCAAGAGGACTCACAACCAACCTGCATCCACTTCCTCGAGGACGGCTGCCCAGTCCACTGCAACTGCAATGGGGCGATTGGAGGGTGCGCTTCAGGGCATACAGTCACTAATTGAGATAGCTTTATCTTCGTATGAGGAGATGGGAAGGAGTGTCGGACCTCTGCGAGAGGTTTTCCACTCTATAAAGGCCTCTGCCGCCTCAGCGTCAATGCTGTTAGAAGGTCAGATCTTTGAGCATCCCAAGCCGGAGATGACTGAAGAGCCGACGAAGGAGCCAAAGAAGCGGCCCCAAATGGAGCCAAAGAAGTCATCGGTGCATCAGATGGAGCCAAAGAAATAAGTTAAAAAATCGTCAGACACGATATATTGAATTCAACGTATATGAGTGAAAAGCAAAGTCTATGAGTCGTGTTTTATCAAACACGACTATTATTAAAGTCATGTTGTCGAATACACGACTATTATTAAAGTCGTGTTGTCGAATACACGACTGTAACAATAGTTGAAAACTTGCTAAGTTTTCAACTTTCTTCTCTGGAACCAACTTTCATGATAAAAATCGTCGTATTTGAACTTCACCTACGAGTTTTTCGATGTACGTTGCCTCCGTTGAAGTTGTTTTCCAATACCCGATCTTTCCCGCTCGTTTTCCCGCTTTTTGCCGCGAAGATGACCTTTCCAAAGTTCGACGGCGATGATATGGGCGGAGAGGCCGGACGGAACGCCTTCTTCTCCGACTAACGCGAGCTTCTCCGGGTAGTCGCTCCCATTCCGGGTAATATGGAAAAACGAAGAGTGGGTGCTTATACCTAAATCTAAGGGGGCATTTTAGGTACTTTCCGGGTCATATGGAAGAAAGAAAGTGATTCCGGGTAATATGAGAAACCCGTAGTTGGCGCCAGGTCACACGTAAAAAGCCCACCTGAATTGCTTTCCTCTTGCAGCAGATTAAGAGGAATATCCGCCAGACGAATAAGAGGAAGGCGACGATCAGAAGTCTTGCAAATAAGAATTCGAGATGCAGATCCATCAAGTATAGTAGGGGTCACGCACAACCACTAATTGGAGATAATAATGTTGTGCCACACAGTGAGCAGCTAACCTCAAATAGGAGGTTGGAAGTTGTTGAAACTCTAGCTGCAGTTGAGTAGGATCACGGATGAACTTTAAAACATCTTGCTCCATCTGCAAAACTGAAAAAAGAAAGAGTAAAAAATGTTTCGTTAGCATGATAAAATGTCAGCTAGAAACAAAGCAGCCAAAAAGCAAGATAAAACATGGCCAACGTTAAAAAAGGAGGTTTAAGGCAAAGTGTTTCCACCTACAAAAGGGTGAAGACCAAGCCCTTGAAAACTTAAGAGATATGCCTTAAGTATCTAATAGGTTAAACACAAAGTCTGTTGATAACATTTCACGATAAATTCATACAAACTGCTTTAGTAGTTAAAAATACATAACAGACTCACCATATTAAACAAAAATTACTCTTCAATGTTTGCTATTCTTTTAAAACAAGACTGAAAACCAATATCTTGACTGTTAATGTTAACGTATTCTCAGGAGCACATACGTCTAAAATACTTCTTCACATCCCACTCCTACAGACCAAAATCTGTTGATCACCTCAATCAATGCCAAACAATAAGGGTCGACAACCTGCCATTATTACTTCACTTCATATAAAGCATGTAGTCATAGCAAGCATTGCTCAAACCAAATGCTAACGGCCGGCCCTTGTCTGCAGGGGTTGCACCAGAAGAGATGGAGCCGATCATGGCCTCAACATAAAATGTTTCAATCGTTTATAAGTACCAAGCAAGACATTATTAAAATTCATGCACAATCATTTTCTCTAACCTAGTTGAACCTTCAAATTTTCAGTTGTCAGTTCTCAGGGATCAAATGACCGGTAATTCCCACCTTTCTATCCAATAAACACAGAGGCACCAATACGGGGTTCCGCCTATGCGTGTACAACACTATAATAACAATGCTTAACTTCAAAAGGCACCCAAAGACTCGAATTTTCCATAAATTTTACAATACCAAAGGTAATGCTTTGTTAATTGCAAGAAGTCCAAACAGACCATTATGAGTCTTAAGCTGCAACATGGTTATTGCAATTGATAAAAAGGCAAAAAATTAAGTCGAGAGAAATTCAAACGAAATATCCTTTATAGAAGCGTATAAACTACGAAAAATTGCCAAAAAAACAAACAAACAAAAAAACACACCTGAAAGCCGCTCACGGTAGTTCTGCAAAGCCTCACGAAGGAACTGATCAACCTGGTTGAGCACCTCCTCAGGCGGACCAACTCCATTCCTGACGGAAGCAGCACTCACCGCAGAAGCAGCGGAAGAGGGCGGAGGAGACAATTCAACACCTTGCCGGAAAATCAGAGGAGTGGATGGTTGAATTCTTCTTGAGGAGAAAGGATCAAGCGACTGATCGCTCTCCTCCAAATCCGCCGTCTCCCACGAATCCAGGGCGGCGCCGGCATTGTCTCCACCAAAGCCTTCCATGGCTGCGGCAGAATCTTGGAGAGCTGGAGTCATGGTGATAACCACAAGCGAGCACGATGGGTATTCCCGCGTTCTAGCTTCAGGATCATCGCCGGCCGGCCAGATGTTATTATGGTTGCGCTAGGGCCGGTGGGTGTCGTAAAAAGGGCGAGGACGCTGGGCGGGCGAATGAAAATCTTTGCCCGCCAGAATCCTAAATATTTGAGTTGGGTAAGGAAAGTTGGGGGTTGGGTTAGGAGAGTTGGCATTGGGTTGGATATGTGGGATGGGGTTGCCACATCGGATGGGTATGTCAGTGCTGTATGAGAGTGATGCAGTAATATCATTATCCTTCTACCTTAACCATGATATCCTTCTACCTTAACCCCCTCCCCTCATGGAGGTGGGCCCTGTCAAAGGATGAAAGGTTTAGTAAAAAAATATTTAGGGGCCGTTTGGGGCGTGATTAAAAGCAAAACATCCAGATGAGATGTTTTGTTATAATGTCGCATCTAGATATTTTATATATCTAGCTAAAACACCTAGATGTAAAAATCCACGTGGATGCTAAATCCAATCTGGATGTTTTTACCGTAATCACGACCCAAACGGCCCCTAAATGTGAGTTTGTTTTCGGAACATAGACTTGTTTGTTTTCGGAACATAGACTTCTGCGAGGCAAAGAAGGAACAGATTCCATAGTTGGGAACTATTGAAATTTGAATTGCAATCATAACATCATTTGAACTTTATTTTTTTACAGAAATTGGTGGATGGTCAATGTAAATCGGATCAGACACTTGGGCTATATCACCTCAAGAAGATCTTGCTTTTGCTTGCTTTGTTATTTCAGCTTTGCTACATACAATCTTGATGAGCCCCAAAAAACCTCTAATGAAGTTCATGCATTAATCTCTTCTCTAGATGATTGGTTATTCTCATGAAAACAGGCCACACAAACAAAGAAGAGCATAATCTAGAACCCTTCGATTTGTGGAGAAGCATACACACGCATTCCTCCAGTTAGATTATGCCGATACTAGGATGAGAAGTGGAAATTCTAATGCAATTTCTGTTAATAAGTATACATGTTTCCAGTTCGCTAACAGCAAAGCTGAGCAAAATTCATCAATTAATAGTTGGTGACAGTCAATGCCCCAGCATACATTGACTGCATAAAAATCTTCTTTTTTTTTTTTTTTGATATACGACCAATTATTTTCTCTCAATTTCTTTTTCCTTTGGCCACCAATAGTATTCTCTCAAACAATAACAATCTGAAGCAAAGCTTCCAAGAACAACCAGAAAAAGGAAAAGAGGAATGAGAGCTCAATAATCATAATTTTCATGCTTCCGCCAAAGATAGGAATTGCAAACAAGATACCAATAGAACCTACATTTGATAGTGAAAATAAATAGCTTGGATGAAATATAAAGAAAGAAAGAACAATTGACTCACTGATTTTAGTACCAGTTTTGTATAGTTAAGAAAGAACTTCTACCACACGAGCCAGCTATAACTTAAGAGTAAAGCGCTTGTATCTCATAGACTTCTACAAAATTGTAACCGTCACAAAATGATTGGCAATAATTAAGCAGACTCTGTTGCACCATCCTCTTCTCTTGCGTCTCCATCACCTCCTGAAGCAGGTGGTGGGCTGGTCTCTTCAGCCTTTGCCGGACCTGGACCAGCTGATACTTTCACCATTGATGGGCGCAAAAGTCTGTCACCAAGTATGAACCCCTTGCGGAATTCCTGTATTATAATGCCTTCTTCATACTCTGTTGAGTCTTCACGCATGATTGCCTCATGGAGCTACCACCACAAGGAGAGAACAGTCAGGTAATGACAATGCAAACAATATTGTAGAGTTATTCTTCTTCCAAATTGTGAGCTTGGCATGTTCCGCATTGTCCAAAATCACTTAAACTTGATTAAATCAGTAAAGGGACGGCTAAAATCAGAAGACGGATTATTATGCCAGAACATATCAAAGGGAATTTTATGCTTGTTTTTCAATACAACAGTGATCCATCATCATCATCATCGATGGCAATCAAATTGAATTGCTCATCTTCAATATGAAGCAATTTTACCCCAAATTTATATAAAAAAAAGGTCCACAAAATTTTTATTTTCATATTGATAGACCCAAGTGGTTTTTTTACAAGTCTTGCAACTAGAAGTCCACCATAGGACCACAATGTCAAAACTGTAAGAATGCACTGCCACAAACATGAAAGAAAGATTTTGTTTTTTTTTTTAGGGCCAAACAAACAAATTAAACATCCTGTAGTATGGTACACTACTAAATCATTTCTGGGCAGTTAATAAAGGTGCATTTTTGAAGGCCAAGAAGATGGATAAGGAAAAAATTTGAAGTTATTTTTTTTTATCTAAGCATGTTTAATTAGCTGACGTATGTTGTGAAATTTACTTGATCAATTGTGTTTATGAAAAAATTGGTTCCTAACATGAATAGAACACTTTATTTCATAGAATTGAGAAAGTACTGCTTTTTGGAATAGAGCTGATCAAGGGTAGAAAGATATCTCACCATTGGGTCAAAAGGATTGCCAACAGTTTCCACACCAGCTACACCAAGGGAATTGAGAATCTCATTGAATTGCTTATATATGCTCTGGTAACTGTTCTTAATTTTCTCTTCTCCCTCAGTCTCCACCTTTATTTGATCCCTTGCTCTTTCAAAATTGTCCAGTACTGGTAACAAACTTTCGACTACTTCTCCTTGAACATTTTCTACCAACGAAAGCTTTTCCCTTTGTGTTCTCTTTCTGAAATTATCAAAATCTGCGCTGATTCTAAGGATCCTCTCATTTTCTGTTGATAATTCTGCAGTTAACGCTGCCACTTTGATTGCAAGGGAGTTCTTCTCTTCTTCAATAGATAGAAGGAACATTTCAATTTCAGATACTATGGAGTTGTTATTGTTTGCTAATGCTTCTCTGTACGATTGCAGTGAAGATAGTACAAGTGAAATCGGTTTGTCATCACCATCTACAATTCCACCATTTCCTATCTCCTCAACAACTTCATCATCAGAAGTTTCCTGCTTAAACAAAGCATAATTATAACCAGATACAATTTTCCAGTGTATACAGCAACATAAGTTAGTTGATATGCCACTGATAGTAGAGTTGAGCAGGCATACAAATGACTCAACTTATGTAACTATCGTATAGAATTTGTTTAACGTCGTTAAATAAGTGCATTCATTACCCCAAAAAGAAATTAATTAAGTGCATTCTTAGGTCCAAGACATAAAATGTTATAAATTCTCGACTAGCATACATTATACAATCCTAAATCAACAAAAAAAAGTGAGAGCTAAGGCTATGACAGAACCATCCAATTAAGCTCGGGATCTTGGAGGACAAAACATAAACAGGACTAATCTTAGTTTCCCTTCTGTTCAATTACGAAGTATTTTGAAACCAAAAAAAAATTGAACAAAAACAATGTTGACATTGCCCCATTCTGAAGAAGGGTTTGCCACTCCAAGTTCGGAACTAAAATTCCCACAAACAGACCAATCCTGGAAAAGGGCACTTCCAATGACAAGAAAGACTAGCCATTTCTACACTTCACCGCAAACAATCGAAACCAATAACAGAGGATGAGCGAAGCAACAGCAAATCAATTACCTGGGTCTCTACCTCTCCCACCTTATCCTCCGTATCCGCAGTTTCCCCAGGGACGCAGAGAGGCACAAAAGTAGGAAATTGCCGATATTTTCTAGGAAAACAGGCGCGCATATTGACTCTTGTGTGTTGGAGAGAGCCCCATCTCGGCGGCTGCAGAGACAGGGTGGGCTGCTTGCGGGTGTCTGAACCCGCAAGGAGGCCCCGGGGAGACGCGAGCAGGCTCGGAGCTCTGACGATGGACGCCATTGGAGAGGCGAGGCAAGGACAGTGCCCGGGCTGCTCGACTGAGGAAGAAAGTTCTGGAAATGTATCGTCCTTCTGCGGGCGGCTCTTCCAAGATGATGAGCTTTTTGTCCGGGGGGAGAGTCTGTTGTAACCGTTGTATATAAAGAATCCACAAAGGAATACATCTATAACTAAGAAAGTAAAACACATAAAATAAACTAAAGCTTCATTGATTCTTGGATTCTTGATTAGGGAAGACCCCTTACATATTTATAGGCCCTTAAACCATAGTCCAATTTGACATAGGATAGACCCTAAGCTATAGACCTAATTGACATAGGATTACTAATCCTAATTCTAATTCTAATCCTAATAGGGTTATATCATTCCACCAATGCTTCCACATCACCTCATCCTCGAGGTGCTCTTAACTTTTTGCAGTGATGGCAGAAATGCGAAAATTTAACTTCATTGAAAGCGTGATGATTCACAAATACTCCTGTAGACGAGACACGAAGAATCCACTTATGGAGAAAGCATCGGAGCAAGAAATAGGCCCACACCATAAGGCCGGTAGATTTTTTTTTTTAAAAGGTCTGAACCAACCCAAGATGGATAAAAGAGGTTGGAACTGGGTGTGAACCAGCCGAAAGAGAGATTGTTGAATCAAACCATCTATTTAATTCGGACCAAATAGGAGAGGCCCGAGTAATAGCTTTTGAACCAGCCCAAGGGTTACGTTGTTGAATTATCCCGATCCGGTCCACTGCGAACCAAACCGACAAAAACCGATCACCCCTGGATAACCCGTCGATGTGCCTTTTTGATCGGGGCATCGAGCACAGCGCTCGGTCGTCCCTTCCTCAAAGCAGTTCTCAAACCAGAGGGCCACGAGAGAGGGGGTGAGGAAAGCGGCGACTGAGGTAGTAGGAGAGCGTCTAGCACGACGGCGGCGAGGGAGGAAGGCATACGGTGGCGTCGTGCAGGAGGCGGCTTCGGCGGAGGCGGAAGAGTCGGGGTTGCCAAAGGCGACAGCATGGCAAGCACCACCTCTTCGTCGAAAGGCGGAGGCTTTGGTGACAGGGACGGCAGATTTGGCCAGACGGAGGATGGCGAAGTCGAAAAGGTGCCACCTTGGCGAACTTGGCAACCGAGATGACGCAACGGCGAAGATGGCGGTGACGCAGCGCCAAGCGGAGATGACCTTCCTTTTTTTTAAGCGGCGGGTTCAACGGCAAAGATTGTGGCTTTGGGAGAGGCTGTGGTTGTGGCGGGGCCAAGAAAGGGCAGGATGAAATGGCCGCAAAGGTGCTGTCTTTTTGCGTGGGTGGAGCTAAAGGGGGCGATTTGGGTGTCGGTACTACTGGCGACGAAGGCAACGGCGAGGAGGGCTCGACAGAAGCAGGAGCGGCCGCGGATGGGACGGAACTGTCATGGCCGGAGGCGACAATCGTGTCGATGCTATCGATCGGGATGACAATGGTCATCAAGGCCGCGGCTGGGGCTGAAGACACGGGCAGATGAGGCTCCGCCGGCGGAGTGGAGAAGTGGCCTTGTTGAGGCTCGCATGACGGCGGAGGTTGTTGTGAAAAACCCACTGCGGCTGGGCGTAATACCCAGCGCCGACTAACTGCGAGAGTGGCACTGCATGGATTGGCGGCGCCAGCGAGCTGAAGGGGGGCGACTGGGTGATCCCCGACGGTGTCAAGTCTGCCGCGAAGGTTTCCGACGGTGCTACAGTCGGCCAAGGCGATATGCCGGCCAGCGGCCATTATGGGCTGGCGGAAAAATACTGATGCAGAAACACGGATGGAGAGGCGCCGAAGCTCGGAGGAGGAGCCGACACCGGCTGGCGATGGACGGACAGCAGGAGCGCCTCAAAGCGACGATCGCGAAGATGGTTCTCCTGATCGCGATGATGGTTGGACTCCGCCAGCTCGGCAATCACAGTCTTCAAATCGGTAAGTTCTCACTCCAATTTCGCCTCTAATTGTGTAGTTCGGGTAGTCGCATGGGGGAGAGTAGTAATGGGGACGTCGTGAAAGTCCGAGACCGTAGTCGTCACGGACGAGGGTCCGGAGGACGTCGGTGGTGGGTCGGGACTCACCCGACGGTCGCCTGTCATGGCAACAGTAAGGGTGGGTGGGTGGGAACCAGGGTCGAGAATGGCTCTGATCTAATGATGTAGACCGTTGTCTACAAGAGAATCCATAGAGGAATACATCTATAACTAAGAAAGTAAAACAGACGTGGAAAAGATTTCCTTGTAAAACACTGGCCTGAATTCAGAGAATTAGAATTCCCATCTCAATTTGCAAAAAGAAAAGAAAATATACATCACTTAAAAAACAAAATAATTGCAGTGCTACAATGTCCAACCAAGTTCAATCGGATGTCAACCTGAGTTGATTGGATTATTGATATCATCAATAAAATAATTGGGAAAAAAGCCCCCACTGGGGTTAGGGATGATGCGAGCTGGGAAAAGAGACAGTAAGAGAGCTTAGGCAGGGGAGTTGGCCGCTAACGACGTAGTGATGAAAATTATGGATCAAAGAAAATAATGGAGATTGTGAGGAGAGAGAGAGTCAGTTAGGGGCCGTTTGGGGCGTGATAAAAACCAAATATCCACTGTGGATAATCCACCTTAGTCGGTAACGTCACTGGCGGCTGGATTTTGATATGGGAGAGCGCTTTAATACATGCGCTAGGCGAATTTGAATGACCCTCATGATGCTTCAGATTAACACATGCCATTTGATTGAGATCCAACGACTCCCAAATTATAGTAAAAAGGTGCTAAGGCATTGCATAGACATGGGAGCTATAGGGCATATTAACTTTTTCCATTTTGGAAGCCTTGGATCATGCGCGGTGGTGCCACGGGCAGCCAGATTTTGATCCGGCAGAGCGCGTTAATGCATGGGCTTGTCGAATTTGAATGATCCTCATGATGCCTCGATTAATACATGCCGTTGGATCGAGATTAATGGCACTCATATTATAGTGGAACGGTGTTAATGCATTGTGGAGACATGGGAGCTATATTGCATATTAACTTTTTCCATTTTGGAAAGGTTAGCGTTTGTTAGAAGTGTGAGTGCTCATTATTTTTTCGGTGTGTATCTGGGACTAGGGTTGTTCGCGGCCGGCCGCGTCCGCGAAGCCGGCCGCGTCCGAGGTGTCCGTGGCCGTGTCCGCGCCGAGATGAGTTGTCCGCGGATTTTGGCCACGGACACGGCCAAGGGACCTCGTACAGCCGTCTGTCCGAGGTCCGAGGAGGAGGAGGAGGAGGGACGGCGGTCGGCGGGGCGGAGGAGGAGGGCGGCGGGGTGGGGGGAGAGGGTGGCGGTCGCGGAGGAAAGGCGCCGCGGCGGGGTGGAGGGGAGGACGGAGGGGCCACCCCCGGGTCATCGACGCGGTCGCGGAGGAGGGGCGGCGACCCCATCGATGACCACCGGTGATGAATAAAAAAAAGTGTTTTTTACCTGTCTTCCGGCCGTCGATGACACAGTCGCTGAAGGAGGGGTGCGGCGGGGGGTGGAGGAGGAGGAAGGAGGGGTGGCGGCGGGGGTGGGGGGAGGTCACAGGGGAGGAAACGCGGGGGGGAGGAGGGGGGCGGTCACTGACTCACGGAGGAGGAGGGGTCGCGCCGCCACGGGGTGGAGAGGAGGAGGGGCGGCTCCGTGGTGGGGTGAAGGGGCGGGGGTGGAGGAGGAGGGAGAGAGGGTGGCGGGAGAAGGAAAGGGGGAGGGGGGGGTTTAAAGGCCATGTCCGCGTCCGCGTCCGCCGAACATCCGGACACGGACACGGTCAATAAAATCTCGGACAAGTTTTCACGGACACGGACACGGACAATCTATGTCCGAGTTTTGTCCGGTCCGTGAACAGCCCTATGGGACTCTTCCTAAACGGGATCTTTTGTTGAGATTTGAGTGAATTATTTTCTTGTTCAAGTGGGACTTTGCCTAAACTGGTTAACCTTTTATTGAGATCTGATCGTTCTAAGTATAGATTAATCAGCAACATGCATTTCCAGCTTGTCACAGGAGTATGTATTTGTACATGTCCGCCATGGTCACATGATCTTTTGTTGAGAATCCGGTGCTTGTACATTCAGGAATTAGAGAACTTCCTAATTACACTGCAGAAGCAAAGTGTGATTGTGTGAGGTGGGGAGGGGAGAGGGTTGAAGGGTAAAAGGCTCAAACCTTTCGCCTTGTAGAATTAGGTTCTGAAGGTATAAACAACTAAGAAAAGGTAGAAGAAGAGGGAGTAAAAATCATTTCTAATAACACATCCTCAGCCCAAATCCGTAATTTGATTGCACAATGACCAAGATAGTTATCCTAATGCATAGTTAACCATAAAATCACACGCATCAATTTACATAAAAAGCGGGCTTTTTACATATTACCTGGCGCCAAGTTTGTTATTTCCATATGACCTCGTTTTTCCCGTGTTATCTCATATCCCCTGGAATCTGGACTTGGAGTACCAAAATGCCCCTCTTGTATATTTATCGTGTTATGACTGTGCGAAGAGGGCGTGTTGGAGTCATATACGAAAAAAAAGTGTTTCCGGCGATTTCTCCGGCGATTTCCAGAGGCGACTCCGCTGGCGAGTCCTCCGACGATTTCCAGCTGCCCCCAAGGTTTTCGAAGATCCGATTAACGTCCCCCCTGCTCGATTTCTCCGGCGCCCCTTGTTGGATTTCGACGACACGACTGACGGACAGTGCGGTTTGGGCGGCGATTTGTCGCGTACGAGGAAATACACACATACACACCACTAAACCGCGGTAAGTTAGAAAAATCCTTACTTATTTTAGTTCCAGAAGCTAAGAATTTAAGATTTCTAATTTTTAAGATGAAGCATAAAGTCGTATTATATACAATACGACTTGAGCGTTAGTCGTGTACGATGCAACACGACTATTATGATTGCCTGTGTTTCGAACACGACTGTTCTACTGACCACTCTACCTATCTCATTGCAGATGGATACAAAAGAAGATGAGTATATGGAGGAAATACCATCGGAAGAGGAGGAAGATCAGGAATTCTTCGTTGCACCTCGGGAGCGAAGACAGAGGGGCAGGAAGAGGAAGGCTCCGATGGACCGATCAGGCAAGAAAACATGCAATCCGCGACTGGCGGTTAAGACATTTTGTCAACCGGGGGCGATGAAAAAGTGTGCGGCCCTTGATTGATTGAATTTTTCACTATTTACTCGCAATCGCACGAAACTCAGTATAGTCTAGTGGTAACGAGGTCGAACCCAAAGGACTTGAAAGATTAATCTAATTCTAATGAAAAGATTGAATTTTAATGATTTAATTAACTAAAGAAAATAAAATTTAATAAGAAATCAGATGAATAAGAATATCAAAGCGTCGAATCCACCACTAAACATGCAATTACTACTCTCAATTATTATCTCCACAAATTGATAAGATACAGTAATTTATGTTCTTGGCCGGACACACAAATTACCAGTGAATGAACTACACGTTCTTGTCCAGACACGAAAAATTCATCCACTATAAATTAATATAACTAACTCTATCCTTGGCCGGGCATAGAATCAATTATAATCCCGTTATTATCTAGACACAGGATATATCAAAATCAAATTCCATTAATCTTTCATTAAGTCTCGGTCAAAGCACTTAAGAGGAACAATAACGAAATCGCATTAAGCATAAAGAATCATTATCAACTTTCACTAAATTAAACAAATAAGACTAGTAAATACAAATTTAGGGCTTCATCTAGCCTTGATAAGAAAACTAGCCAGACATAGAATAAGAGAAAGAAATAGCCTGATTTGTCGGATTCATTGAAACACTGCTCACAAAATCACTGTTCACAGAACACTGTTCACAGCACTATTCATCGTCTCTCCCAATTCGCAGACACTGTAGCAGTTGAAATAGTGGTGCAAAATCCGGCCAAAATCCGGCCTTTTCCTCTCCTATCTTCTTCTTCTCTTCCTCCGACGAATACCTTGTCGAAATCCGGCGTGAACAGCACCCAAAGGCTCGGTTTTTCCGGACGGAAGTCCGCTCTGTTTTTCTGCAAAACCAGTCTCTGTTCTCCTCTGTTTTTCGTCTCAAAAACTCTTCTGGCTTCCTCATCTTCTCTTGGTTTTTATAGACTTCGAAGGAGAGTCCATTCCCCGTCAATTGCTCCTTTGGATAAGCCCAAATCCGTCGCCACGGCCAAACACAGCTCTGTTTTTAACAGAGTCCCAAATCGAATATGACTCTGTTTTTTTCTAATCCGTTGTGAAATCAAATCCGCCGTCGTCGTTATCTGCTTAATCGATAGCAGCCTTACCGCCTCTGCCATTTCCTCTGTCAATTCTGCTCTTCATCCTCCCCGTCGCCGTCGCCGGCTTGCCGATCTCAGCCTTCGTCACCATCTCCGGCTGTATCTTCTGTCGTTGCCATGATCGTGCTGCCTTCCTCCGTCGCCGCCGTGAGAGATTCCGCCGTCGACCAACTCACCGCCGTGACCGTCTTCGTCGAGAGTTGCCGCTGTCCGCCGTCCGCCACTTTTCCGGCGAGCTCAACAAAACAGAGCTCCGCTCTGTTCTGAAACAGAAGACCCGAGCGCCCGAGCTTCGGCTCGGGCCGGGTTTTTTTATTCTTTTTTATTCTTTTTTTTTACTGAACCGGACCGGCTTTTGAACCGGTCATTATTATTTTTTTCTTTTTCTTCTTTAAAACCCGTCGTCATAATCTCAGCCGCCGGATATAATCTGAACGGATCTTCTCTTTAATTGTGTCTCTTTCGCGCGCAATATTTCAAATGATCATAACTTTTTGCTCAGAACTCCGAATTGCGAACAGTCAGTGGCGTTGGAAATCTGACTTCGTGTACTTTAACATGAAGCTTAAATCAGTTCCATCAGAGATATGCAATCAAAGTAATTAATATTCAATCAGTAGAGTCGCGTTTCACCCCATTTCTGCATTTTACTCTTATTTCCTACAAAAACCAAAAACTATATTAAAGTAGCATAAATTCTAAACAAACACTAACAGAAACATAAGTTTAGGAGATAATAAAATGCATATTTTATGTATAGATCAGCCCTCTTACGGCGTCACCAAAGATGTTGCCAACTGATCAGAGAAGCTGGGTTCTCTGTCATCTTTGAAGGTGAGGACGTAGTTGTTTCTCGAAACCTCATCGACCATTTGGTTAGGTATTGGGATGAGGAGGCGAAGGTCTTTAATATCAAGGGGAGAACGGTACATTTCACAGAGCAAGAAGTTGCTCTTATCACTGGATTGCCCGCTAAGGGCGAAAGAGTTGAGGTCCTTCCCTTTGTGCCATGGCGAACGGAATGTGAATTCTTCAAAAAGTACTTCACCGTAAGGAAACCGGAGATTCCACATATTGAAGAAATCATTGAGAAGCTTAGCGAGGGCGAAATGAAGATGCCAGAGGAGGACATGGTGAGGATGATCATCTGCCTCCTCATCTCCACGGTGTTGTTTCCAAATAGCACGAGAGCGGTGCATCCCTCTTTCTACCCTTATATTGAAGACCTCCCAAGAATGAGCTCATACAATTGGGCTGAGGCTATTCATACGATGTTGGTTTCTGGTATAACCCACACCAGCAGACTAGTGGGTGGGAGAAGTAAAGGGCTGGGAGGTGGATACCTAAACGGCGCCTCATATGTCCTTCAGGTATGTAGTATTTGTATGTTTGTACAGTCTTCGAAAGGCTCTAAGTGTCGTGTATTATGCAACACGTCTTTTATTAATGTCGTTTATTATGCAACACGACTTTATTTATAGTCGTCTATTATACAATACGACTTGATATATAGTCATCTACTAGACAACACGACTAAATTTCTAGTCGTGTACTATTATAGTCGACTATAATAGTACATGACTTGACTGTATCCCCGACTTTTACTAATGTCTTCATCTGATTACTATGCAGATTTGGTTTTTTGAGCACACGACAATCTTCCATTCTGCGTTCGGCCCTACCAGTCCGAGGGCGAAAAGGTGGCCAGGAAGTGGGGCCCTAATTACAGAGGTGAAGATGGGTGCACAGAAGAAGCACCGTATGACCGACTACTGGAAGGGTCTATTCGATAATCTCGACGTATGGGAAGACGTCGTCGATGTCATCGTCCCCATGGACAAAGAGGCATCTCTCATTCCTTCGCCTCCCCCAGTGGCCCCTCATCCGCGACGACATAAGACGGAGAAGCCGGAAATAAAGAGGAATCCTAAACAACCTACCCGCTCTTCCTCGAGGATGGCTGCTCAGTCTACTGCCCTGGGCCAATTGGAGGGTTCGCTCCAGGGCATACAGTCACTAATTGAGATCGCTCTGTCGTCGTATGAGGAGATGGGAAGGCCCATCGGACCTCTGCGAGAGGTTCTTCACTGTATCAAGGCATCTGCCGCGACAGCGTCAACGCTGTTAGAGGGTCACAACTTTGAGCATCCACATGAGGAGAAGAGTGAAGAGCTGAAGAAGGAGACGAAGGAATCACAGAAGAAGGAGAGGATAACGAAGTCATCGGTTCATCACAACGAGGAGGCAAAGAAGCGGCCCGATGACAAGGACCACGTGAAGCAAACTCTGATGGCCATGCGCAGAAAGGAGCTGGCGCACAAGTCAGCCAGCGATTCATTGCAGTGGGGTAAAGGTAAGTTGTAATACGATTATTGAATTTTTCGTGTTGCATGCAACCCGACTAGGTATTTTTCGTCTTGCATTCAACACGACTACCTAATTTTTCGTATTGCATTCAACACGACTAGCTAATTTTTCGTATTGCATTCAACCCGACTAGCTAATTTTTTGTGATGCATTGTACACGACTATTCCTTCTTTTGTGTTGAACTCTACACGACTATGTTATATTTCTTGCTGCTACTAACACGAATTTTGAAAATGTCGTTTTAGCTCCCATAAAGCAGGCGGATGTGGAAGATAAGAGTCGACGGGCTACAAAGAGAGCCGCCGCGAAATTGTTTTTGAAGAAGCTCCAACCAGAACTTGAGGAACACATGGAGCGTGCAGAAGAGGAGTCCCGGATGACGTACGGCCGGGACAGATTCCCCCCTGGTGTAGTGGTAAGGAGGAGAATGAGGACTGTCTCTGCGAGGGAATTGCAAAAGCTTAGGGAAGAAGACCATATACGGAGAATGGCGGAGGAGACGGCGAGGAAGAATTTGGCAGAAGATCCGAACGCCGACTCTGAAGATACCTTATCCGACCGACGAACAACCTCTATCATCGATGAGGTGATCTCTTCCCTACAGCAGTCGGATATCCAAACGGCCAAGGATGATGAATGGGCAAAGGAGGAGGCGGAGAAGAAGGACGAGGATTCATTGGCAAAGGAGGAGGAGGAGAAGAAGGAGGAGGATGAGGCAACGGAGGAGGTGAAGGAGGAGGAGGTGAAGGAGGCAATTGGCTTAACGTCATCCCAGGCTGTTGACGTTGATGTCCTGCAAACCCCAGAAAAGGCTAAGCATAAAATTGATCTCCCAGAAAACTATGGTAATTTGGAGTTATGCTTCGACATGGGGGTGTTGTTAGAGCGGGATAGAGTGGAAATATCAGGATGGATAGCCAATCCAAGGAAGGCTTATCCTATCCCAACACTATGTGATGATGACTACGTATCCCTTCTGCAAACAACAGAAATTAACACCAATGTAAGTATACATACTCGACTATTCCTTAAGTCGTATATAAAATACTCGCCTATTCCTAAAGTCGTATATAACATACTCGACTATTCATAAAATCATATATAAAGTACTCGACTTTACGCATAGTCGTGTATGTCGACGACACGACTATACCTAAGGTCCATTATTCTTTGAATATTGCCAATTTCTGAATATGTTGTTGGTTTATACAGGTTATAGATGAATTTTTTGGTCTATTACGGGAGCGTAATGACAGAGAACGGCTGAAGTATCCGTTCAGTTTTTTGGATGTCACGCATTCAAAGAAATATTCGACAACGTAAGTTTTTCCTGCATCACAAGTGCTAATTTCACGTTTCCAGTTCGTGATTTTCTTATTCTATTGCGATTTTGCAGGAATACATAGAAGGGGGCAATAATACAAAATTGATAAAAAAACTTGGGAGGATGCTCAAGGGATTGAACAGGAACATGTTCTATGCCTTTTTCCCAATCCGCACTGGTTCCCATTTCTGCCTCGTCTATGTACACTTCCCAGTTGGTGTATTGCGTTTCTACAACCCCCTATCCGGCAAACCCCAGTTGTATCCACATCACAGGGTCGCAGCTGAGAAATTCACGAACTTTATGAACATTGTCATGACACAGACACTGGGACTCATCCGTTGCATCGACTGGAAGATGACTCAGATCGCCAAAGCGCCCTGCCAAGAGAACTCAAAAGACTGTGGCATCTTCATCATGATGTACGTGGCGCACTTGGCGTCCAATGTCAATCCACCTGAGTTTGATCAGTCAACAATTACACAAAAGTGGCACCCAATAATTGCTGCAACGATGATTCGCGGGGTTATCGACAGCGAGTTTGACGACGATCTAATCCGAAAGCAAAATCAGGCTGTCACAATTGCGGGGTTTTTGAGGATGTCGGATGAAGACTAATATTCTTTTTCGAGATTTTTTTGTACATGTAATCTATTACAGACGACACTTTTTTGTGGTTTTCTGAATCTTCTTCCATGTACATATAGTATGCTTTCAATAAATTCAAATTCATTTCTTTCAGGTCGACGGGAGGGCTTTCTATATAGTCGTGTTGTAGATATGAATTCAAATTATATCTATATAGTCGTGTTGTATCATATACGACTTTCTATATAGTCGTGTTGTATCATATACGACTTTCTATATAGTCGTGTTGTATCATATACGACTGTATTATTAGTCGTTTAATATTGTAGTTCACAATTATATTCCTCTTATGTCGACGGGAGGGCTTTCAATATAGATATGAATTCAAATTCATATCTATATAGTCGTGTTGTATCATATACGACTTTCTATATAGTCGTGTTGTATCATATACGACTTTCTATATAGTCGTGTTGTATCATATACGACTGTATTATTAGTCGTTTAATATTGTAGTCCACAATTATATTCCTCTTATGTCGACTCTGCGCAGACCATGACGAAGTCTAATTTATTTTTCTGTCATGTACGTGAGGAAACAAAGAATGATCGGCGTCTTTCAACGACGGGAGGGCGCTTATACAACACGACACTTATGCAAAACGACACTTGCATTCAAAGAAATATTCGACTACATGCATACATTGCAGTAGAGTAATATTTGTTATACATGAATTTGTGATCGACCTAAGTGAAGAAGGGTGGGGCCTTAGGTAAGCCAGAGGGTCGTCTCGGCGCTGAATCATCCGTTCCCAGGTTGCCTTGTTGCGGGAGTCTTCGATATCTGTGCTTCCTTGCTTCTTTCGCAACCGTTGGGTTAGTACACCTTTTACGGTTGTGACCAACTTGTCAACAGTTGCCACATCTCACCCTCAACCTCTCTGGCGAGTTAGGCTGTGACTCGATTCTCTTTGTCTGTCTCCTACCCCTCTTTGGAGCATCGAGCATGGGCGGTTCACATTTGAATAAAACCCCGTAATCCCCCCACTGACTCCTGTCTAAAGTAGGGAAAACTACTTCTTCATACGTTATGCGGTACAGACATGCATGGTACCACTTTTCACAATATTCCACCGGGTCGAAACTCCTCTCATCGATACATGCAATCGCGTGCTTGCAAGGAAGTCCCATGCTCTGGAAGAACCCACATGTGCAGGTTCTCTTTGTTAGGTCAACAACATCCTGAGGAAAAAATATGACAACAACATGAATAGTCTTGTTGTGAAATAGTTTTCTTAATTTAATAGTCGTATTGTCGCTAAGACGACTATATCACTAGTCGTGTTGTGGCTAATACGACTATATCATTAGTCGTGTAGGCGACAACACGACTATATAATTAGTCGTCTATCGCACGATACGACTATTCCGGAATTGAATTATCAGAAACCATTGCGGAATGAATTCTTACCACATGGTATAAAGATGTGACTTCAAACTGAAATAACGATAGCGGTTGCACTCTGACTGTTCCAGCACTCTTATTCCTCATTTCGTTGATATGATTGTGTGCATACTTGGTTAATGGTGTCGTTAGCCGTTCTGGTTCCATGCGGCGTCTCTCGAAATGGGAGGTCGTCGTCGCACGAGTTTGCTCGATCAACCGAGTTATTGGCCAAAATCTAGCCTTCAATAGCATATTATTTGTACTTTCTGATATGCTTGATGTGAGCATCCCATATCTTTTGCCCGGATATTCCACGTTAGTCCAATTTTTTTTATTGATCTTCTCAACATATTTCCATGCCTCCTCATTCATCTTTTGCATGATTTCATCAAATTCTGTTATCCGGAAGCATTTTGCAGCTCGGAATAGAAGGTCTTTCAAGTATTTATCCTTCTATTGATTAAGCATATTGGCGGCCATATGCCTTAGGCAAAACCCGTGGTGAGCCTCAGGAAATACATCAGCAACCGCTCTCAGAAGTCCCTTCTGTCTATCCGAGACAATTGTATCCAGAGATGCCGGGGGGTCCGTAAAGAGGGTGGCTTTGAGTAGGCTAAGAAACCACTTCCTGCAAGGCAGCAATCAGAGTGAAAGCAGATTCAAGAAGAGATAGGGGGTACACAGTCGTATACGAAACAACACGACTGTATGAGTAGTCGTGTTGCTCGAATACACGACTACTCATACAATCTTTTTAGCATACGTACCACGAATTTATAGTCTCTTTGTCAACAACTGCAAATGCAACGCACATTAATTGTTGGTTCCCGTCGACTGTTGTTGCAACCAATAACACTCCGGGGTACTTTCCTTTCAGGAATGTTCCATCAACTGTGAGCAGTGGCCTAAGTGATCTTCGGAATGCTCTTGCGACCGGGACGAAGATCCAAAAGGCACGTCTGAACTCGTATCCGGCTTCCTCATTTTCAATTTATGGAATATCACAACATCTTTCAATCACCACATATGTACCTGGATTACACCGCTCTAATTCCTTTCCATAATGGGGCAAAATACGATATGCGTCTTCCGGGTTGCCATCGATCAATCGTATCAATTCCTCTTTCGCCCTCCATGCCCTTTGATAGTTCACTTTGACGCCCCAATGTTTCTCAATGTACTGTTGGATATTAGCCGTTTTTATGGAGTTTGAATCCTTGTGGAGGCCATGACACTTCCGTGCAATCCATAAGTGTGAGGCCAATGGATGATCTTTAGAACTTATCAAAATGTCGCATGTATGCCTTCCTTCACTCCTTGTCACGGTGACTCCGTCAACTAGATTCGAAGCCCGTATGTACCACTTGCACCCAGTAATCTTGCACTTTGCAGCAAAGGTGTCCTTGTTCTCGTCCGCCACTTTGAACATGAATTTCCTCTTGATTGCCAAATCAGTAAGAACCATTTTGAACTGTTTTATACTTTCGAATCCAGCCCCTAAGGCAAGTTGTGCCTCATAGTCGTCTCCTTGCAAACTGCCGCTCAACATCGTCTCCTCCTCATATTTTTTTGCAGGACCGGCCTGCGGTGAAGAGGTACCCCAATCCCAACCACCTTCACCATCAATATTGTTGTACTCATTGTCGTCCAAGTCTTGTGCCCCCGACGTGACAGATTTTCCTTTAGAAGTGGATGCTCTCGCTGCTTGTTGGAGTTCTATTCCTGACACAGACTGGTCTCCTCCCGTCGGATGCAGCCCGGGAAAAACTGGTAGTGTGAGAGGCTCATCCCAGTCATCTGCAGACCACGGTATTTGTTCATCGTCAAATAATTCTTCTTCATCTGCATCTTCATCTTCGTCTTCATTTTCATCTTTCTCTTCATCCTCATCTTCATCTTCACCGTTGATCCCATTCATCTGACACTGGTTATCGACTTCATTCGGAAATTCATCCTTTATATTTTTATTATCATCTCCCAATCTGCGATAACAACATGGTAAGAATGGCATGCATATTGTACAAAAACGTCTAAACGACTTGATTATTTAGTCGTATTGTCGACAACACGACTTCAATTCCAGTCGTATTGTATACAATACGACTTGAATTCTAGTCGTATTGTATACAATACGACTTGAATTCCAGTCGTCTCGTATGCAACACGACTTTAATTCCAGTCGTGTCGTATGCAACACGACTTTAATATATGTCCACTCGTTAATTTCACCCCTTACCTCACGGTTTCAAGAGAAAAATTTTCATCTTTTCCTCCTTCAACTGCTGGTGCAGGTGACTTATTCCCCGGCCTGGACGGCCTCTCCTGTGGTGTCTTACTGGCCGGCCTCCCATTTGGAGGCATTGAATTCTCGCCGTCCTTATCCACAGTGGAAACCATTTGCTTATTGGCAATGGAATTCTCTGTGTTGTTATTTCCAGCAGAAGTCCACTCCACGTATAGATCGAGTGGTCCATCTGTGCATCGCCTCTTGTTGTGAAGAATGAATATTGTCTTCACGTCTTCAAGGACGTATCGGGTTCCACAACGAACAAGATATGACAAAGACAATGTACTGGATGGAGACTTCAGCGGTAATCTTTCTTCCACTTGTTGCAACAGTCCCATGTACTTTACTTGTGTATCAATAGACATGAGCTTTAGTTTCCCGCCCACATACCCATCAGAATTTGTGAATATTCCATCGTAGTGTAAGCACAAATGTATGAAATCCATCCTTACCTGGTATTACAATAACGAAATTAATTAATAAACCTTGATTGAAAATAGTCATGTAATAGTCGTGTTGTAAAATATACGACTATTGTTATTGTCGTGTTAGGGAATATACGATAGTAGGAAAAAGTGGAAAACTGTGCAAATTTTCAACTTACATCTGTCGATCAAATTTACATTATATCAAACGTTGAATTTCAAGTTGACGTACCGTTTTTGAATGGACGATTACTCTTTCGCAGTTGTGTTTGCGTATCAACTGCTTTCCCGCTCTTTTTTCGTGTTTTGGCAACAATATAACTTTTCCTGGTTTGGACGGCGCCGGCGCCGGCGACGTTATGGCCGGAGCTGCTGCACGGAACTTCTCCGAAACACCTTCTTCTCCGGACCGCCTTTTCCTTCTTCTCCGGAACGCCTTCTAAAAAAATTGCAAAAACCCCTGCTGCCGTATATAGAAGACAAGGGTATTTTGGGTAGCTTCCAGGTCATATGAAAGGAAATATCTTTTTCCAGGTGATATGTTAAAACCAAACCTGGCGCCAGGTAATATGTAAAAAGCCCCATAAAAAGCCCCAAAGAGTAAAGAAAAGTGATAGATATAAATTGTTTGCCACCTTAACACTATATGAAATCCGGCTCATTCTTGACATATACACATATATGACCTAGATATGTTTTAAATCTTTGACATGATTCAATGGTAAGTTAAGATGTGTAGGGTGAGCATAGCTAATAGGCAATAATCATTATATGTGAGTTAAAGCTTAAAAATTTAAAAGATAGATACAGAGTTTATATAACTTAAAAGTTCAATTCACACAAGTAAAATGTAGAGCATATGAAAGAAGCAAGTTCTTTGATCCAAAAAGGATAACAAGAAAGAGACAAGTTAAAACTCAAGGCACAAATATGTTGGTTTCATAATTCTTTTTTCTAATTGGAGAAAGAGTTAATATTTGTCTCTCAAATCAATGAACCGGGAAGTTACTATGCACTGGCGAATATGTTGCTCGATGCATTGTGAGCCAGATTGGCTTGCATGTTTTAGTGGGCGGGTGTAACTTATTAATTAATAGTAGTAGGATAGTAAAAAAATTAAAATGGGTAAAAATTGCACTTGATCTTTAACCCCTATGAATTATGAAAATATGCACTTTACCCGCATGTAGCTTAGGCCCCGTTTAGGGCGTGATTATAAGCAAATATCCAGAGTGGATTTTGGACGTCCACTATAGCATTTATATTTTTTTCATATCTTGCGTGAAACATGACTTGAGGTGTTTCAACTGGATATGAAAAAAAACATGAATGCTACAATGTAGCAAAACATCCACCATAGATGTTTTGCTTTTAATCACGCCCCAAACGGCCCCTTAGTATATAAGAATTTATTAATATCCACTTGATTGCATATTCGAAAATTTGCGACCGGCTATCGCGATCCAATAGCCCCTTGCATTAAACCCATTGCTGAAATTAAACTGTACTCTAAAAATTTGAGTATTAAATGGTTAGTGTTCTTAGATTGGCAATAGTATAACCGTGGGGTTGGTTAGGACTGGTATCCGACATGCATCGCTCTCCAACGCCCATATGGATTATCGGATAATAAATTACTGTTAAAACCGATAATCATTTCTTAAAAACCTGCCACCATTTGAAAGAAAAATCCCTTTTTTAACTCCTCTGCGCTCCTCCTCTGTTCTTTCTCTCTCTGCAAATTCCCCCAAATTTCAAACCCTAATCAGAGAAATCGACCAATCGGTTGAAGCTAGAGAGAGAGAGAGAGAGGAGAGAGAATGAGTAGCAGCAGGAAGGAGGAGGAGCGCAACGAGAAGATAATCCGGGGCCTCTTGAAGCTGCCCCCCAATCGCCGATGCATCAACTGCAACAGCGTCGTATGTTTTTCATTTTTCCCTTTCTCCTTCGCGATCTCTGTCTGTTTTCATTTTTGTTTCGTGTTTTTATTGAGTTTTTGGTTGTGCACAGGGCCCCCAATATGTGTGCACGAATTTCTGGACATTTGTGTGCATCGCTTGCAGCGGGATACAGTAAGTTCGCTTTTGTATGCGTTTTGATATTTGGGTTTAGTCATTTTTTGTGATATTTTGTCGAAATGTGCTTGATGGGCTTGTGGATATGAACGGTTGTTCAATTTGGAATTTTGATGCTATATAAGTCAGGAAATTTTTATGGATTTTTTCTGTAAAGATACTATTTTGACAGTTGGGTTTGGATAAAATGTCCTAATTAGTTCATGGGTTGATTTTTCGCAGTCGTGAGTTCACTCACAGGGTGAAGTCTGTATCCATGGCTAAGTTCACCTCTCAAGAAGTAGAAGCGCTTCAGAAAGGTGGTAACCAGGTTAGTTTAGATTCTAGAGAGAGATTAATGTATGCCTTCAGTTTTTTTATTTGTTTCTTTAGTTGTTGCTACATCGGATCTGCAGACTGGTAAGGTCATGGGGGGTGGGGGGAATTGAAGTCTCATTTCCTTCCCAACCCACCACGACTTAACCAGTTGGGAGATGGCATAGGTTTTGAGGGTAAATAATTTATGCTGGCTTCTGATTTTTTTTTATTAATTGCTGCACCAGCGTGCTAGGGAGATATATTTGAGAGATTGGGATCCACAACAGCAACGGTTGCCTGATAGCAGGTGAAAAAGAAAATGCTTTGTCTTCGACTAATAACTTGCTGTGTTTAATGTCAAAAGTTCTCAGGATCTAACATTTTTTGTATTTGCAGCAATCCTGACAGAGTTAGGGATTTTATAAAGTCTGTGTATGTAGATAAGAAGTATGGTGGGGGAAAAGCATCTGACAAGCCACCAAGGGACTTGCAGGTATGGATCAGATTAATTGCATATATGTACCTTGAACGTGGAGAAACTGATAGCTTGCAATTTGTTGTCATGGTTTTGTTTTTGCAATTTGTTGTAATGATTTTGTTCCTGCATCGTTCATGCTACAAAATGTAGGTTAGTGGAAGCTACCAGATGAGTAGGTCTGCTGTTGCTAGACTTAGGATTCCTTCTGACACAAAGAATTATACGGACTGTCAGCAATTTATTATCAAGTAGCTCGTAAAATGATGGCTGTTGAAATTATTGTAATTCTCCAATGTTTCGGACTATTGGCAGCAATCAAGATTTAAGGACATTGCATTTTACTGAATTCTCACTGGCGACTTTACTATTCTATTATGCAACAAATGACAGCAGAATATTTTTCTAAAATAGAAGGGCAATGTCTTGGCAAAGCTTTATGCTGGATGGTCTTCTTGATACCTCTCTCAGTTTGAGGAACAATTGTATTCCTAGAATTAATGCAGCTGTTGTTTACTTTAACAGAGCCAGAAAAGCCTTGAAGATGATTTGAGGAGAGCAAGTTCATATCATTCTTATTCTCAAAGCCCTCCATATGATAATCAGTATGAAGAGAGACGTTATGGGAAGCAAGCTGGTGTGCTTACAAGGAGGCCTGGTTCAGATCGAGGGCATTACTATGATGGCAAGTTATCTAGCTTCATATACAGTCCAGGACGCTCAGGGGAGCAGATGTCTGAGGATAGATTTTCAAATGAAGGTTTTAGCTCCAGAGCTTCGGATTTTTCTGTTTCAAGTGGTGGGGATCCATTCAGATCTGGTGCCCAGTCTCCTACTTTACAGAAAGAGATTGGGTTCAATAGCCCTCCAGCTCAATCTGGGAGGAATTTTACATCTGAGGATTTGAGGCGCCAAAGTATAAGTGTTCACTCTGACACAGCAATGAAAAGAGATGTGGGTGGAATCCCTCGGCCACAGGTCGAGTCATCTTCACTCTTATGCACTATTTGAATTAGTTAGCTTTATCTTCAATTTATTTTACTCTCTAATTTTGGCCTTTTTTTACTATTAAGTTCTGAATTATTACATATCTCTCTTCAGAGAACTGCATCTTCAGGAAGCTTTGGATCATTTGATAGCAACACTGTATATCGCAAGTCAGTTAGTTCTGGTTGCTTAGCTGATACTGTCTTAGAGCCGGAACAGTCTCAATCTCTGCAATCATATGTCTCTGCTGGCATGGCTCATTGGGACCCTTTTGGTCCTTCTGTGCAATCTGTTGCAGCCTCTTCAAGTTCTGCTGCAAATATTTTCTCTAACGTAATTCATCAGCCTGTATCAGAAGCACAGACCCCAGAAGCTTTATTAGTGCCAAGTATAGATCTGTTTCCTGGCAGCTCTAATCCTCCTTTACCATCTACTTTGGTCCCATCTACTAGTTTATTTGCTGGCATCACTCAGCAGCCTCTTACCTATGTAGAACAACAAGTATCAGCCTCTCCTTCAACTGTGACTGAAGGGTGGGCTACGTTTGACTTGCCTCAGCATGCAACTTCTACATCTGAAACAAAGCAGGAATCTGCTACTAATGCCACAGCCACAGGCGATGCTCTGCCTGAGGTGAACCTTGAGACCCTTACAAATGGAAATAATGTCATGTTGTCACCAGTTCAGAGTTCAGTTTCTCATGGGCCTTTCCCAATGACAACTAAGCAAGGGGTGTCCGAGATGCTTCTTCCATCTGTTTCTTTCAATGAAGCAAAGCAGGAATCAGTGCAAATGATGTCATCGGATAATGAACTAAAATCTGGGAACATTGAGGCTTCAGCTATAGCTGACCCGAAACTGATGGCAATTGATGGTCATTTCTTTCCATCAGTCGCGGATCAATTGCATAAGTTTTCTGACTCGATGCAGCCATCCATTGCTCCTGCAAGCTTTCAGGTCTATTTTTTTTCTGAATGATTTCTGAGTTGCCTCTGTTTGCTCATTCTCTTCTTATGCTGTTACTTAAAATGGCATAAACTTTATTTTATTAGTTGAGATTCTGATTGGGTGATTACTATCCTAAACAGTCATGGAATGCTTTTGAGGACTCTTTTGGAAGCATTCCTGAGCCTTCCTTTCACACTTTAAATCGCAGCATTGAACCTCAAGGTTTTTTTGAAAGGCCAAGTACATCTGACAACGAAATCCCCAAACCTCCCGAGGTAACATCTAATTTTGGTATAAATAATGTGGACCTCCTTTTTGCCACATTCTGATGCCTTTTTCTCTTTTTGCAGGATTCTCTTTACAGTGGGTTTGAAATAAACAGTATTTCTTCTTCAGGACTCAGATCGCATATAGGTGGTGTCAGCAATGGCGCATTTCACTTATCGGTACTTCTATTGACAGTTTGTTCTTTTCACGTTGGACTTTTCATTGTAGCCGCTTTATTAATATTTGATTTCTGAAGTATCTATTTTCAAAGTTGACCTATCGAATTGCTCACAGGGAGAATTGTCCTCACATGCTCATGAGCACAAGTCTATAAATCCATTTGATCTACCAAATGATTTGGAGGCGGAATCTAGCAATTGGGTATGCTTTCACGTTTTTGTTTTGATGGGCTCAAAGGACTTTGGTTTCTGAGTCTGACACAAAAAATCATGCTAAATACTTTTCCTTATAAGTAATGATTTTTTTTAAAGATAAACAATAAGTAATGTGGCTCTTAGAATGCTTTAAAGCGGCATGTGCACATCGAAAAATACAAATAATCAGGTTGTACTCAAATGTGTAGGATTTAAGTTTTCAAACGCTGTAGGTTTTTATAATTGAAAAGTATCCTTCCCCAATGAATTCTGTGCTTATGTTGCTTGTTCTAGAGAGTTTTCAGTGACAATGAGATCAACAAGATAGAGTAAATATATGGTTGTTTGAAATTACTACCTAAAAGTAGTCTACATTCAGAAAAATAATTTTCTAAGGTGGGAGATATATATGAACTGATTGGGCCAAAAGAATATCATATCTTTAGAATTGAAACTCTTTGGTGCAATTCATGAGCAATCTTGTGTCACATCGACGCAGCCCAAAAAAAGAAAAATCGTCTGTCACATCAAAATTTTCAAAATTTCAAACTAGTGAGGAAGAGCTGTAAGTGAAGTATTTTACTTCAGAGGTAAAATAGATAAAAGAATGTTTATGTCATTTAGTGTCTTGAGCACTTGTTATATATATAAGTCATGTAAAAGAATTAGAATGAAGATCATTGCAATTATTCAATGCCATCAACACCTTGAACAAAGTAGGTTCTTTTCAACTTTCACTTTTTTCACTTGATTGATCTTATATAGTTAAGTTGTGTAGATGCAAGAAACAAATCAAATAACTAAAAGACATGCAGTATGCTGGGCAATGTGAATGCTGAAAGCATGCTGTTAATGACATATAATGCCAAAGAATTGCAAAGAGTAAAATGAAGTGTCTGACTATGCCGGAAGGATGCAAGTTCAATACTTTGTTGGGTTTCTAGAGACTCAACTATTGAAGGGACCACTAGGAAAAAAATATTGAAAGGTCCATTATGAAGCAAATTCGAATTGATATGCTTCAAATTTTCAGTGGAGGGAAGTATGGAGAAAGTTGGACAAAAGGAAGGCTGATCTGCGAGAGCAGAGAAGTTGAGGAATAGGAGGTGTCAGCTAAGTAAAATTGAAACTCAAAAAGTGAAGGCAAAGAGGGTGTCAGGCAACTGAGTACAGAAAGTAGAGGGCGGTAAGCTGTGGCTTCTTGTGAGCCAAGCCTTCATTCTTTAATGTATAGAGGACCTTAATTTACTGACCTTATATAACCACTCAAGCAATGAGAACGAACATGGAGATGTGTCATTTCTACTGATTTGATGTGCATTCCGAAAAAAAAGATTGGATTGGCCATTTTTAGGTTAAATTGATGGAAAAGCAAGCAAGTTGAGAGCTGAATGAGTTGATTTACCCTCACACAAGCTGATTATTCCTTGTCCACAAGTCAACTTCACCTTTTTGGATAATTATTCCTTGACTTGACTTTTTGGATGATGTATTCATTTTGTGATGGAGGTTTGCTCTCCCTATTGTTAAGAAGAAAGCAGTATAGAGGGGAAATGATTTGCAGTGTTAAGAGAAGGCTGGTAGAAGGAAGAGGTTAGGGAGATGGCTCATAATAGAGCCATCTGAGTTGGAGAACGGACATACATGGTCATCACTGAAATGATTACGGGAAGAACATGTTACTCTGATCCACTTGAAGTCCTTCGCAAGTGCTCCTTGCCCGACAAAAAGAATCCGGTTTAATAAAATTGTGAAATTGTAAAAGGTGAAACTGTTGCTAAGGTTATGCATGACAGCGGCAGAGAACCCAACAATTCTTCAATTTGTAATTAAGAGTAAAACAAGGCTATTTAATTTTTGTAAGGTTAGACAAGATTCCTGTCAGTGGCAAATGTAGTAGACCTGCAGGCTTCACATGCACTTTCGAAGAGCTGATTTATCAGAACATTGGTTTATTTTCCAATCTTTTCCACCTAGACAAGCAAATATATCAAGGGTCCCACCGTTAAATTAATCATGACCTAGATTTTGATGCTTATGATCTGCCATTTATCTCATTCATTCCATTCTGATTCTCACCTAGATTGTTTATTTTTATCTTCTAGGAGCAACCCTCCCACCTCCTGGCATGTAATTTAGACACACTAAGAATAAAAATTGCCATTTGTTGTGGCAGTTACGCTTACATGTCCTTGGGCTATATTGCAGTTTTACGACATGAGCTCTTTGCAAGCAGCTTTGCCAGATCCATCATTGCCACTCACCTATGGAGCAGACTTGACCCATCCTTGGCTTCCCCAGAGTTCTCTTGTACCGTATATTCCTCCCGTGCCTCAAGGTTAGTTTGGAACTCACAACTGTTGTTGAGGTTATTCACTGTGTGAACGGTACTGACATTTTGTTCAGAATCTTTAGGGGGTTTAACATACATGCCAGCGCAAATGCAACCTCAGCTTCCGTGAGTTCAAGCCTTTGATTTTAATTTCGTTTAGTTGAATGCTTTTTTGTTTTTTGATAACCATCATGTCATGAAGCCAATCCACATAATTGGAAAGGTGTATGGTGAATATGATGATGTTGAAACTTCTTATCATCATCCCTTCAGAGGGAGGGTTGCGTCAGGAAGGGCATCCGGCATAAAAACATACCACTATATTTCTTTGCATATTTTGTACCATTTTGATTCCTGTATATAATCCATGCCGCCGGGATAAGGCGTATGATGATGATGATGATATTCAGCTCAATGTTAAATTATGCAGGAACCACTCTGCACAGAGTTCTATGGCATCTCTGGGAGGAAATCCTTTTGCTTAAGATGGATATAAAGAGCTCTGCTACCTTTGGTGGTTCCTATGAGTAAACGACAGGCTTGAGCATTTATGTGGTGTTCTGAGATTTTATTCCTCAGAATTGATTTTGCTGTTAGAATTTTTGCTGCATTAATATGTGCATCTGGCCTATGATTTTTAGAGTGCTGTGGCAGAGTGTGGTCGGATCTACTTTAGAAATAGGAATGCTTGAAAGTATATAAAGATAGCAATGTGGGATGTATAGCATCTGTTTCAGAACATGCCTTCTGCATGTAGCCGTGCTTCTTGTATTGGTCCACCCTGGAATCAGAAGGTGCTGTCGTCCAATTTGAGAATGGTCTTGGCAGTTTGATAATTTTATGTACTTTTGGAAGCAATTCGTTGGGCCACATATATTACATATCAGTGTAAGATGTAGATCAAACATTCGAGAAACTCTTGCTTAGGCTCTTGTAAGTACATACCCATTGGAGTTGCATCTTTAAAGCTGTTCTTATGATTCTTTGTTTATTGTTCTCTATGTATTGCTTTTATTGTGTCTCAAAGATCTTGCTATCGACTTTGAGTAATATTCAAATTTTTTATGTTGTAATTGCAATTTAGCTCTTTATTGTCATGTGCCGATCTACTGTAGCATGTATTTGGGAGGAAATTGTGATGTATGAGTAAGAATTATTAGGTAGCGCTTTATCTGGGCATTGTGACAAAGTCCTTCAAGAAGTTGGACTTGTCTTGGGCTCCACTGAAGATTTGTGAAAGCTATGAAGCACATTCACAGCCATTCAGGCAGTGCACGAAGTAAGGAAGCTCTTGTGAGAGATGGGTGGGAAGAAGTGGCTTATGATGTAGATGATATACTAGACGAGTGGAAATTATCAGTTCAGTTGCCACAGATTGGAGAAGATGACTACCCTTGCACTGGCTGGCAGGTAAGGAATTGTTTGTTCTTGATTTTTTTTGCCTCAATTATGTTTTGCGCTGTAGTATTGGACACTCTAGAGGAGATAGTAGAGAGTCTAGATGAGCTTGAAAATGAAAAACTACAGGAGATAGGCAAACTAGTTCCCAAATTGATGAAATGGAAGATTTTGGTTGGATACAAGTCACAAAATGTAGTAACTGAATTGATAGGCATTGACAATCCAGATAATACAGGGATTTCAGTCATATCCATAATTGGCATGGGTGGTCTAGTAAAGATAACCCTTGCACAACTAGTTTATGATATGATGATGAGAACATCAACAAATACTTTTTGACAGTAGGATGTGGTGTGTAAACGAAAATTTCAACTTAAGTAGACTTACAAAAGCAATTACAGAGGTTGCTAGGATCAATGCGAGCTCTTAAATCCTTGCAACAGCAGCTCCATAGATTGCTGAGCAATAAAAAATTTCTGTTAGTGCTAGATGTTTTCTGGAATGAAGAAAGTGAAAGATGGGGCACATCCAAGCTTCCTCTCAGAGGTAGGGGGGAAGGGTAATAAAATTCTTGTGAGCACCGGCAAAGAGATGGCCGCAAAGTTAGCAGGCACAACCCACAAGCACAATTGGGATGTTTTATCAGAAGAGGGAATAGTTGGTTGTTGTTCAAACATAGAGCATGTGGATGGGAAAGTTGATCATTGGGTGTTGGCAAAGATATGAAAGCAGATTGTTAGGAAGTTGAAGGGAATTCCACTTGCCATAAAATTTGCAGGAAGTGTCCTGTGCTTCAAAAGAACAGTTCGAGAGTGGGAGCTCATCTTAGAAAGTGAAACTTGGCATTCACTGGGGCTAAAGGCATTCTGCTGTTGAGCTACTACAATTTTCCTCCACACCTAAACCAGTGCTTTGCTTACTGCTCTATATTTCCCAGAGGTCAGAAGATTAAGAAGGATACCTTGGTCAAGTTATGGATAGCTCAGCATTTACTGAAGCCTGTAGGGAGAGAAGAGAGAACATGGAATATGTAGGTCGGGACTGTTTCATTGAGTTGGTAGGGCGTTCTTTGTTATTTGTCTGATTCTAGTTTTTGTTTTGGCAACATACATGTCCATGTTGGAAGTTAATAAATATTTTTTATAAAAAAAGTTTTTTGATGTTAAAAAAAAATGCTGACTAGTACATGGTCGAAGGTTTATACCCGAATGTCTCATGGTCCGAACACAATCACAGACACGGACAAAACCAGTGACTACATTAGGTTTTGACATATCTTGAGTACATAAAATATGAGGCTGGCTGCATGTTTTAAGATTGCCGAGGGTAAAAATATGACACCTTTTTCTGTGATACAACAAAAATATGAAATTTCAATTTCTTATTTGGCTTTCAAATTGAACTCACTTTTGAAAAACCAAATGGAGCTATTAATGTGGGGCATAGTTCATTTGGAAAAAAACAAAATAGAGTTATTAATGTGGGACGGAGGGAGTATAATTCATTCCAATTGAATTCTTTTTTTCTTTTGATTTTTTAAATAAGGACCCACAACTTTTGGGCCCCATTTGAACATGTGGATCTACTTCAACAAGGCATTTGAAGCTTATTTTTGCATAAAAAAACTCCCTCCGTCCTGTTTTAATAGCTCCATCTGAAAAATTGTAGATTTTTATTGGATGGTGGAAACCACTCAGTTGGGGGAAGAGAAGAGGTTCAAAATGCACTTAAATTTACCATATGGAGCATCTAAAATAGGATGGAGGGAGGGTAGGTTGGAGACTAATTAGGACTTAGAGGCACACTTTAATGATTGGGGTTCAACAAATTCTATCTAATAGGTGGGTCCTGTCATTAAATCTCAAGATTTACTGTTGAAATTTTGACTAAACTTGATGAGTGGGATCCACTCATCCAAATGAGCCTTAACGGATGCGATTTTGCCATTTATCACGGTGCCCCACCACCGATTATGCCCTTCAAATAACCAACATGAGAAACACTCTCTCAAGTTGACCTGAGACTTGAGAGTACCCCCTCCAAGTCCCAAGCTGTAAAACGCCAGTGGTCTACTCTAATTAAAAGCTTCTTCATTGCTACCTTTAATATTTGATAGCAGTACTAGTTTATTTCTTAAAAAAAAAACACTTCCAAACGATGTTAACGCTCCTCTCGTACTGTGGGAAATCATAGAGCAACTCTCTTGCTTAATGTGCAATGGAGGTAGCTGCCCTAGGCTATCAGCCTTTTTTTTTATCACCGTTCAACCCTGCCTAGGTATAACCAAAACTACGTTATCGGCCGTATTTATACTTATTAAATCAGATATGTCATCCTTGTATAAAAAAGATAAAATCGGATGTCATCCAATCAATGGCTAGCTAGCATTGTCCCAAGTTTTAACCAAAGCTGAATGCATTGGATATGGATACGGCTAACTCAAACTAAGTTAATAAGATAGATATCCCATAAAATTCTTTGTTCCAACTTTTAACCAAACCTGAAAGCTTCATGTATTACATTGCTAGCTACAGAGAATCAAGTTATATGCTGACTCGAACTGAATGGATGAGGTAGATGTATGCATCCAAAGTATTTAGTGGGTTGCATCTTGATTGACCATCTCAACCTTGGGAAATACTAATTTACTAACGCATCTCTCGTGATGTCTTTTTCCTTTCATATTTACTCTAAATAGGGTTGAAAATATTGGTTAAGTTTCTTGGTGTGGAGGCAAAGTATGATGCAAGTTTCACAACATTTTCCAGCCAAAACCATACGAGTTAAATTGTTGGAAAAGTTTACACTAGCCATGATCAGATAAGCCAAAGAAGAAAACTTGTTCCGGAACCTTCTTGAATAAATTTCATACGCATTTACATCAATAGGTTCACCCATATCTCATAGAAGTTATAACAACTAGGTTAGTCCTAATGATCATCGATGATGGGGCTCTGTTTCTTTTGCGTAGTTTCAACTTTTTGGCCTGCTTGCATAATCAGGCTTTATTCGTCAATAATGACATTCCTTCTGGTTTGTGCTTTTGTGTTCAATCATTCTTCCCGTTCCATGGCACTTTTCTTAGTTTCATGAGGAAATCTACACAATTGTGAGAGTCTATTCTTAGTTTCATGAGGAAATCTACACAATTGTGAGAGTCTTATTCAAAATTAGGTGGCAACACCGACATCACTCATGAAAATTTAGCACTGTTGCTATTGTGTAATTAATTACACGATAGTCGGGGCTATCAGGTCGGGTCTTCAATCACACGATAGATCAAATACATGATACACAATAGCTTTTAGTGAGATAAATTTCAATGATGCACATCTCTCTTATTTTTTATCTATTTTTGTCAAATTTTTTTCATTGTTCTTTACTTTTAACGTTCTTTCTTATAATGATGATATCATAAAGCTGTTGATATACCACATGTTATTTATAGTGAATTTTACTATATTTTTTTCGATACAATATCAAAATTATTAGGATATCACGATGATCATAAAAAATATTAAAAATAAGAAAGAATAAAAAAAGGCAAAAATATATTAGAAATGAAGAAGATATAATGCATTGAAGTGTAAAACTTAAAAACCTAGTAGTAAATAATATAAAAATTTACGATTTATATCGATTAGGGTTGAGGATGGCAAAATGGAAAGATCAGGTGCCGAAACCAGGTCATATGAGATGAGCCCGGAAAAATAAGATAATATGATAATTCGGACTCATTGGCTAGGTAATATTGAAAAACCTCTAGTAGTTCTGCTAATCAAGGATTGGTAGATGAAGCTTGAGCAGCTCTCATCCGACCTCCCCATGATGAGGTGGCAGCCCTGCTGGAAGATTTTTTTCTGAGCCCCTCAAGCTGGGACTCCCAATTGCCAAAACCTCCTTCCTTTCTACCCTTTTTGCATGTGAACACCTTATCAACCCCGTTCACCAGCCGGTACGTAGTCATAAGCCTCCCTGAGCATCGGGTCGGATAAGACGAGGTAGGCTTCACGAGCCTGAATGAACTGCCTAGTGTAATAGTCCCTGTTCTGCATCCCGCAAGCGTCCGGGTGCCACCTTCTAGCCAGCTTTCGGAAGGCTGCCTTGATCTCGTCCTGCCCCGCCGACTCCCTCACCGATAAAACGTCGTACATGGAGCTCTTCGCCGCTGTGGACTGCTTTGCAGCAACAATGGACACATGGAGTCCAAATCTCGGCACAACCTGATTTGGGGTACTGAAAGAAACGTAGCTTACTTGCATAGTGAGAATTGAAGCTATTGAATATGGTCTGAAACTAGTTTAAAGAGAGGAAGACAGAAATTTGTTGCAGACAGTTAGATGTAACCTTGTGGGCAGTAGAATGGGCGGCTATTGGATTGGTTTTATAGGCTCCCATTTGATGTGTCAATTGTGTATTACACTATTATTTAAAGCAATTTGCTATGTCAACCTGATATGGTTGAAGATGTGTAGATAATTCCTAATAGTTGTCGCTACACCGCTGTGTGTGAGCTTTTTACATATGACCTGACCCCAACTCTCATTTTCTCATATTACCTGATTTTTCCGTGAAATCTCATATGACCTGGAATCGGTATTTAGAGTACCGAAAATGCCCTTCTTTTACGTTTTTTTATGCCTTTTGTATCCGAAATGCTTCAGTCTTCCCAAAATCAGCGATTTACGGGAGCATCAAGTTGGGGAAGAAAACATTCCGGCAAAGGTCCATCCATCATTACGGTTCAAACCACCGCCGGCGCCGTCTAACCCTGAAAAAATAAAATTTGATACCGAAAAACTGTAAAAATAGCGGAAAAGACGATAAAAAATCTATGATGAAGGGATTTTGATGTAAGAGCAACAGAGAAGCCCTCCCAACTACAAAAAAATCAGATTTACATGTAAAAAAAAACACATATAAAGATCACCCATTGGTGCTCAACCACTATTAGACATCAAATAAGAGGATAAAAATGGGCAAAAGCATGAAATACAGTCAGCGAGTGACAAATTCAATTTATATATCTTTCTGTGATCTTTATAAAATGGAAGATGAAGAAAAATGAGGAAGAATGAAAAAAAAGAGGCAAAAATGGATGAAAAATGAGCGAGTTATGATATTTTAAAGATTATCATTTTATCGTGTATTTCAATACACGAAAAATGCATTTATCGTGTATTCGAATACACGATAAAATGATAATATTCAAAATATCATAACTCGCTTATTTTTTATCCATTTTTGCCCTTTTTTCCATTCATCTTCATTTTTCCTCCTCTTCCACCTCATGAAGATATATTAGAATAAAAAATAAGAAAAAAATAAGAAAAAAGAAGAAAGTGGAAACTTTCTGATATCCGCTTTCTTCTTTTTTTTTGTTCTTATTTTTTCTTCTTTTTCTATCCTAATATATCTTCATGAAGTAGAAGATGAAGAAAAATAAAGAAGAACAAAAAAGAACGGACGCCGGCCTCGTGGCCACTTGCAACAATTTTTTCAAAAAAAAATTGTTAAAATAATCCGGACCGGTCCGGTCCGGTTCACCGGTTTGGTCAAAACCGGCCGGTTTATAAAAAAACCGCCCGGTTCAACGAACCGGGCGGAACCGGATGAACCGGACCGGTTTCCCGGCCGGTCCGGTCCGGTTTTAAAAACTATGGTACCAGACGATAATGGACGAGCGGGAAGAGGAGGAGGACATGCGAGAGGCGTTCAACATCTTCAACCAAAACGGCGACGGAGTTCATCACCATCGAGGAGCTACGTTCCGTCCTCGCCTCGCTCGGCCTCAACCAGGGCCGGACCGTCGAGGACAGCCGCTGCATGATACGTAAGGTCGACGTCGACGGCATAAAAAAGAGTGGCATCGTTTCTTGACAAAAAGATTCATCCGCTCGCATTGAGATTGGTAACAGAGAAAGTGAAGGAGGAGGAGAAGGTGATGGGAGTGGGGGGGTTGGCGGAGCGGAGGAATTTGATGGGTTGGGAGAAGAGGGCCCGGCCGGCGCCAGAGTTGGGGACCAGGAGGTTACGAGACAGGCGGATGGTGGTGCCTTTTAAGGTGGGCGTCGCCGAGGAGCTTGAGGCTGGTCAGAGTCAGTGTGCCGAAGTCAAATTCGATGGCCTCCGACTCGCAGGAGAAACAGAGGAAGAAGAGGTGACCAAAGATTCGATTTTTCCCCATTTGCTCGATTTTCCGGCAACCCATACGAGGAATGCAGATGAAGAAGCAGAATGTGGATAGAAAGGAAGGCGATAAGGAAGCCAGGCAGTTCAGCTGCAGATTTGAGTGAGAGAGAGAGAGAGAGAGCAAGGAACTTTTGAGAATTTGATGTAATTTCAAGCAGTTTGCTGAAGAATCCAGCTCAAGAAGCAGATGGGAAAGATGCAGATAATGCAGGAAAAGATGTTCATTAAGCAGAAAAGAGTAGCTGGTAGTGGAGCCAGAGCTCGGCTCACTTTGGGTGAGCCCGTTAATAGCCCGACCATTTATGGCTAAATGGGCTCGGGCTGAGTGGGCTCTGAGCTTGTTTACCAGCCCTACTGGCGATAGGTGGGACATGTCATTGTTAAATCTGAAATTGATGGTAGATGACAAGGACTGAGGGAGTGTGTATAAGACTATGAACTCAATCTCTAGAGTTGAAACAGGGCATAAAATCAACCGTATCAACCAACCCGTCTGTAATTGCTGAGATGAGAGGTAATTGCATGTAATGGAGAATAACTGGGTGGAAAATCTAAAGCAAAAGATCCAGTCCATTTCTCAATCCAAACCCCAATGCATCTTCAATTCAAGGTGCCTAGTGGGGTCAAATATGGTAGCATCAAGGCCTATGAGACACAGGTGGTCTCCGTCGGCCCCTACCACCGTGGCAAGCCTGAATTGGCATTTGGCACCAATGGAGTTGCACAAGAGGAGGGCATTTGCCCGAATCCTCGAAGAAGTGAGTAGTCCGATTGAAACATTCCCTGTCGCCCTTTGAGCAGATTGCGCAGATGATAATGAACTGCTACGAGCAATTTGACAAGCATTGGAGGAATGATATAGGCAAAATTTTGGAAGTGATGATCATTGATGGTTGCTTCCTTCTAGAGATTATCATGGCTAGTGAGCACTCGCAACAGAATTCATTCTTCAGTAACCAAAGCACGGTAAATGTACTTCCGCGCATCGGCGTGGACATTTTGATATTGCAATACCAACTTCCCCTACTGGTTCTTGAAAGATGTGCCAAGTCGGAGGATAAACAAGGGCGTCTATAATAAATGAGGAGCACCGGTAAGGGGCCGTTTGGTTTGTGAAAAATCCAAAACATCTATAGTAAAAATGGATTTTTCATTGTAGATGTTTTGGATTTTTGACGAACCAAACGGCCCCTAAGTATCCAACTCATCTTTTCGATCTTCTCTGTTGAACTATACAGCAGTTTTATAGTCATTCCATGGGAGACAATGGCCTTAACAATTTGGGTTTTAACTTGTAGCTGAAATATGTGCCGATGTTGAATTCAAGCCCGATCTAATCCAATGAACATTCAACATTTAGGTAGCATTGTTCCAAGTTTCGACAAACTGTTTCTTGCTTTTTGAAAATGGAAAAAGACAACCTCTCTTTCTGAGATCTCAACCGTCGGATGAGATCTAATGGTTGAAGGGTCTTCTACTCCTTCCCTCGCCGCTCGGCGCTGCCCCGTCCTCCCTCCCTCGCCGCCCGGAACTGTCGTCGTCCTCCCTCGCCACTTGGCTCTGTGGGAGAGGGAGGGTGCTAGAGGGAAGGGCGTCGCCAGGGTGGGCAGGCGTCAAGCCAAAGGAGGGAGTGGGAGGGGGGTCACCGGATCACCAGGGTGGCGTGAGGGAGGGAGGTGGGCCCCCGCCGCGGCACCGAGCCGGCTGCGCCAAGCAAGAGAGGGAGTGGCTCAGGCCTCGCAACCGTCGGATGAGATCTAACGGTTGCAAATAAGAGCGCCCGGAGAGAGATACCACGTTAAACAAACAAGTTTTCAAAAGCTCGAGTTATTAGAAGAGTATGGGTTTACATGAGACAGCTTGTATGAACTGATTCATCTTGAGCTATCATATTTTAATCTGGCGGCTAGTGTCAAATCAAGCGGAGGATGAGTGTGAATCACCACCTGCCCCAGACACCATCAGATTAAGATCTGATGGCTCAAGATTACTCATGCTCATGAAAGTCGCGTGAGACCAGTCTCATTTAAACTTCCCTCCACCCTCCAGTTATTTTTGCTATTTAAAATCATACCTCAACAACTATTGTATGGCTCCATTCCAAAAATGTTTTCCGTGACCGTGCACACCAAACCAAGCTGTCCTTTTAACCTTTCTGTCTCTAAATCAACGGCAACGACTCCGGTGGATGAGGCAAGTATACGTGAACATTATCCGATAAATCATATACCTTCTGAAAGTGATAAAAAGGTCCATAAAATTGGGCATCTTATGGACCAGTGGGCCCCTTTCACCTAAACATAATAAGTGTTTTTAACCTTTTTGTCTCTAATCAACACTAAGTGCTGTGATTTCTTGGGGATTACTCACTCTTCGACCTCCTTGACTCAATCTTTAGATTTCAAGTGAGAAGTGATAGGATTATTAAAATGGCCCAGGTTTAGGTTATTTTGCTCTTAGAATTAGACGTGCAGATATAAATAACACGTATACAAGGTAAATAAGTAAAAAAATGCTACTTGATTCCATATATATAAAACCACTTTAGACTAGCAATATGGACGTACCGAGTATTTTTTATGTGTTGGACATATTGAGAAGAATAGGCAGTAACAAATGATTGTCTCTGATGCATTTGTGGAACTCATTATCATGTGAAGTAAAGATCAAGCTAGGGATTCAAGCTTGATCAGCTCTCATGCTGCTTCCCGATCATGAAGTGGTAGCCTTGTTGATAGATTTTCTCCTGAGACTGTCTAGCTGGAACTCCCAATTGCCAAAACTTCATGTCTTTTCTTCCCATTTTGCTTGTGAACACCCCAAAAGATAAAGATTTAAGGCTAACATTTGATGAAGACTGTAATCGAAAATTCATTGGTTCCCCCCTCCTCAATTGTTCGTACACTAGTCACAACTCCTTCATACATATCCTTTATAATATCTATGTAACGTCTTTTGATTTTTGCCTTCTTTTTTAAAACACTTCAAATGAACTTTCTCAGCACTCTATCATAGACTTTTTATATATCTATGAAGGTTATATAGATGTCTTATTTTCTTTTTATGCCTCTTTATTGACTATCGTAATAAAAATATAGCTTCCGTTGTTGACTTCTCCAGCATTAAACTAAATTGATTTTTTCTTACTTTAGTTGCTTTTCGCAAATGTCCTTATACTATTCTCTCCTACAACTTCATAATATATAGTAATCGATGCTTGGAAAAATGAATTTCAAAAAACCATGGTACCATGTAATGTCCCAGATGCATGTTTACCATGGAATGTTGTATTGGCGATATATCGATATCGGGTCCCGCCCGATAAAATGATACTGAGTAATATTTTTTTTTAATTTTTTAAAATATCACCAATATATCAGCGATCGATATATCGGTTTTCGGCCAATATATTGGTATTTTTTTAAAAAATATTTTTTTAAAAAATTGAATTTTTTTTAAAAAAAACATCTTTCCCATTTGTTTCCCATCCTATGAGAAATGGTAGGATAAGGGTTTAAAATGCGTACACATATTTTGAATTATATATATATTTTTATGCATATTTTGAGATCTATGCTTTGTCTAAATTAGTATTACTCATTTTAGAAGTTATATTGTGAAAATACATGGTAAAAACTAGTTTTGGACCACCAATATTTTTTTACATAATATCTCTGATATATCTCCGATATTTTGTCTCTTTGGTCGACCGATATCCGACAGAGCATTCCTTGATGTTTACCCATGTGGTATTAAACGAATCTGTTATATCTCCGATTTTCTTACATAATAAAAAATTTTGTATTTTAAATATCTAGGGCGTTTCCCGAATCCTTGAACAAGTGAATAATCCGATTGAATCATACACTGTTGCCCTTTGAGCAAACTGTGCAATTGCTAATGGCTACTACGAGCAATTAAACGAGAATCGGAGGAATGATAGAGGCATATTTTTGGAAGTGATGATTATCGACGGCTGCCTCCAGAAGAGTTTATCATGGCTAGTAAGCAATTGCAACAAGATCCGTTCTTCTGTAACATAAGCGCGCTAAATACACTTCCGCGCATCGGTGTGGATATATTATTGTTGGAAAACCAACTTATACGTGAACATCATTTGATATATTGTTGAAATTTGACTTAAAATTAAACAAATAAGTTAAAAAAATATAGCGATCGATCGGCAAAATAATGCGATCGATCGTGGAACGATCGACCGTTATAAACCGATCGTTCGTAGTTACTGTAATTTTCTGAAATTTGGTTTCCGTATTGGCCCGATCGATCGGTTTGAAAACGATCGATCGTAGTTAATGGAATTTTAGGATTTGTGCACCGCGATAAAACGATCGATCGTAATTTCAGGCTAAATAAGCCGATCGATCGCAAAGCGATGGATCGGCTTATAAAACGATCGATCACAAAGCGATTGATCGGCTTATAAAACGATCGATTGGCTAAGCGGTTACAGCGAGTAAATGGCCGTTTCTCTGCGGAAAATTGCGTCTCTTCTTCCAGAAAAGGACCAACAGCGTCCTTCTATATAAAGAGAACGATTTTTTACAGAAAAGGGTTACAGAAAAACAAGGAAAAACTTGTTCATCTTCTCCTTTAATTCATCATCCATCATTGAGCAATAGAGTCTCCTCTGATCGAGATCCAGTCAGTTTGATTTGAAATGCAACTTTAAACTGACAGTGTGGTTCGTTGTATCTCGGGAACGGAATGCTATTATTCGCCTGTGCACGGAGGGTGGCGTATCTGTTTCAAGGACAACGCATAGCGTGCCTCAAACCTGGTTCTAATTCTAATACTCTTTCTTGTATTTTATAAGTATATTTGACAATTGTATGTGCATAATTTAGTAGTATTTTAGCCCTCTTTTATGTGACAATCCCAACAATCTTGAAACAGATATTCTTTGTTCTTGTTGATTGAATACTACTGCAATTATGGGTGTTGACAAATCATTGAAGCCTGAGAAATTTGATGGCAAGAATTTCATGCGATGGCAAACAAAGATGAAATTTTGGTTGACTCAATTGAATATATTCTATGTTATTTCTGATGCTATTGTGGATAAAACTGTCTTCTGAATTTGACAAGACTTCTAGTTCGTCTGATGTTGGAACAACCAAGCCTGTTAATAGTGATAAATTCAAACAAGATGATGAATTGTACCATGGACAAATATTGAGTGTATTGAGCAATGAGTTATATGACTAAAGAACTAAATCTGCTAAAGAACTATGGGATACCCTTGATAAGAAATTTGGAAAGGAGCATGAAGGGGAAGAAAAATATGTTGTAGGCGAGTATTTTGACTACAAGATGGTTGATAACAAATCTGTTAGAGGCCAGGTTGTTGAGATACAGAATTTGGTAGCAAAGATCATTGGGAAAGGCATTCCCGTTGACGAGAGGCTCCAAGTTCCAGCGCTTATAGACAAGCTACCACCCTCATGGCAGGATTTCCAAATTAACTTGAAGCACAAAAGGGATACAATGTCCGTTGATGATCTTATGGTGGCCATACAAAATGAAGAAAAACATAGAGGTAAGATGAAAATCTTACAAGGCTCATCTTCTGGGGTCAAAGATAGTGCTCAAGCAAATGTTGTAGAAGGGAAACCAAAGTTTCATGGCAATAAGAAGAACAACAAGAAGTTTAAGAATCGGTCTTTCAAACCTGGTTCAAATATCCATAAGGAAAAGAAGTCGAAGGTTTGCTGGGTCTGTGGGAAACCGGGACATTTTGCAAATAAGTGCAAAGAGAAGAAAGGTCAAGACCATAGTCATGGTGGGGCTGCATCTTCTGCTCATGTTAACATGGTTACTTCAGATGACAGGTTAGTATTAACTAATTCTGAAATTAACTTGGCATGTGAATCTACCGATTGGTGGGTTGATACAGGAGCAACTATTCACATCGGTGTTGATGTTTCTTCTTTTTCTTTCTATCAGGAAGTAAAGGATACGACTGTGACGATGGGGAACTCCTCTGAGGCTAGAGTTTATGGAGTTGGAAATGTGGACATCCGATTTACATCGGGGAACACGTTGACTCTTCGTAATGTGATGCATGTGCCTTGTGTGAGGAAGAACCTAGTTAGTGGAGTACTTCTTAGTCAAGAAGCATATAAATTAGTGTTTGAGTCAAATAAAGTTGTAATAACTAGACATGGTACTTTTATTGGCAAAGGCTATGTGTGTGATGGCCTTTTTAAACTAAATTTGGTTTCATGTAATAACTCTTTATTTCAAGTAGATGATCTTTGATTTATTATGTTGATTCTTTTTATGTGTGGCATATGAGACTTGGACATGTGAATTCAAATACTATTAAAAGAATGATGAATTTTGATTTGATTCCGAAATTGCATGATGTAACTAGTGATAAATGTGAAATATGTGTTCAAGCAAAACAACCTAGAAAACCTTATAGGTCTATTGATAGGTCTACATGCTTGCTTGAATTAGTTCATTCTGATATATGTGAGTTGAATGGATTAATTACTAGGGGTGGTATGAGATATTTCATTACTTTTATTGATGATTACTCTAAGTTTTGTCATGTGTATTTGTTAAAGTCCAAAGATGAGGCTTTTGAGAAGTTTAAGGTCTATAAGATGGAGGTTGAGAATCAAACTAAGAGACGAATTAAAAGACTAAGGTCTGATCGTGGTGGGGAGTATTGTTCCCTTGAATTTTACAAGTTTAGTGAAGATGAAGGAATAATACATGAGACCACAGCACCTTACTCTCCTTAATCTAATGGAGTGGCAGAAAGAAAGAATAGAACTTTCATTGACATGATTAATTCTATACTTTCGTCTTCGGGTCTACCGAAGAATTTATGGGGAGAAGCAATTCTTTCTGCTTGTATGATCTTAAACCGTGTGCCTCATAAAGGACAAAATACAACCCCTTATGAGTTAATGAAAGGAAGAAAACCGAGCTTGAAGTTCATTAAGGTTTGGGGATGTCTTGCCAAAGTGAAAATCCCAAATGTGAAAATTGATAAGCTAGGTTCAAAAACATATGATGCGGTGTTCATTGGTTATGCACAAAATAGTAGAGCATATCAGTTTTTAGTAATTGGGTCTGATCGACATGATTATGCACCTAATACTATTAAAGAGTCTGATGATGCAACATTCTTTGAGAATATATTTCCTATGAAGGAAAAGAGTAAAGCTGTAGTGCATAAAGAAAATGGATCATCATCTTCTATTCCAAGAATTGAAGATTCGGATACCAATGTAGAGGTTAGGAGATCTAAAAGAACCAGAATAAAGAAGAATTATGGAGATGACTTTTATACTTACATGGTGGAGAATGAGGATCCTTTGACTTTTAGTGAGGCTATGTCATCTAGTGAATCTCCTTTATGGAAGGAAGTGGTACAGAGTGAGATGGATTCAATCCTTGCACATGGGACTTGGATTCTAACGAATCTACCTCCAGGGTTTAAACCCATTGGGTGCAAGTGGATCTTTAAAAGAAAATATTATCCTGATGGATCCATTGAAAAGTACAAAGCTAGATTAGTGGCTAAAGAGTATAGTCAAAAGGAAGGTCAAGATTTCTTTGACACGTATTCTCCTGTGACCATGATAACTACAATTAGAGTGCTTATTGCATTGACAGCTCATTATAACCTCGAGATCCATCAAATGGATGTCAAAACAGCATTTTTAAATGGTGAATTGGAGGAAGAAATCTATATGGAGCAGCCTGAAGGTTTTGTAGTTCCTGGTCAAGAAAGAAAAGTATGTAAGTTAGTGAGATCTCTCTATGGGTTAAAACAGGCTCCTAAACAATGGCATCAAAAGTTTGATAATGTTCTTCTTTTTAATAATTTTGTTGTGTGTACATCGGATAAATGTTTATATTGGAAGTCGTTTAATGATTGTTTTGTGATGTTATGTTTATATGTAGATGATATTTTAATTTTTGGTAACAATTTGAATTATATCAATAAGGTTAAGGGTTTCCTTAATGAGAATTTTGATATGAAAGACTTGGGTCTTGCTAAAGTCATACTGGGCTTAAAGATTGATATGACTTCTAATGGAATAGTTGTGAGTCAATCACACTATGTGGAGAAGATTCTAAAGAAGTATGGTTACTTCGATAGAAAACCTGTCAGTACGCTGTATGATTCAAGTGTAAGACTGAAGAAAAATCCTGGGGAAAGTGTGTCACAACTTAGATATTCACAGCTGATAGGAAGCTCGAGTTATCTGGCAAACTGCAGTAGACCAGATATATCCTATGCTGTGGGAAGACTAAGTAGATACACTAAGAGCCCTAATGAGTCTCATTGGATTGCCATTGAGAGAGTGTTCAGATATCTGAAGGGAAGTGTAAATTTCGGTTTACATTATTCCGGGTTCCCTGCTGTATTAGAAGGATACAGTGATGCTAATTGGGTATCAGATTCTGATGAAACAAAGGCCACGAGTGGTTATGTGTTTACACTTGGTGGTGGGGCAGTTGTATGGAAATCTTCCAAGCAAACTGTGATAACAAGATCTACTATCGATGCTGAGTTAGTAGCTCTTGATAAAACTGGAGGAATGACGAAATGGCTTAGGGATCTATTAATAGATATACCCTGGTTAAATAAGCCAATTCCTGGAACTTTGATTCACTGTGATAGCCAATCAGCTCTTGATAAGGTTAAGAGTAAGAATCATAATAAGAGGTCCTCTAGGCATATTGAACTAAGGTATAAAATCTTACGCAAGTTGACTACATCGGGAGTCATTACCTTAAGGTTCATACGATCAGCGGATAACTTGGCTGATTCGTTCACTAAAGGGTTGTCGGCAGGACAAGTTCTTAACTCATCTAGGGGAATGAGGCTGAAAGCCTATGATTTAAGTCATCGTTAGTAGCAACCCAATCTTTCTGAGTGGAGATCCCACAACGAAGATTCAATGGATAACAACAAGCTAATGCGTGACTTGGAGAGCACTATTAAAATAAATGTATGCTCGTTCCCGTGTGATGATGAGAGTGCTCTACTGTATATGAAACAGGTTGACGAAAGTCTTAATGAGGTCAAGGCTTAAAAGCAGGGTATTATTATGCAGATTACCTTTGGAGACTGTCACCTATATGAGTGCCACTGAGGTCGCAGTTATGGAGAACAAGGGCTTATTCCCTAATGTGCAACTCATGAAAAGATACAAGGCGCATGGCCTTAAAGTGCTACCCCGAATGATCTCGAAAAGGGAGTTACTCTAACTGTTAGGTTTGTCAAAGCTCTTGCTCTAAGGTTCAAGTTCAAGACTTAGTTCACTTCGAACTTGTGAGAGTGGCGGCCTACCAAACTAGGTGTAGGTTCAAACCCGCAAGGTACCTATTGCCGAAAACTTAGAGTACTATTGCTCAATGTCTTATTCATGTGTCGTATGAATTTTAGTGTGTAGACTGGTTTAATATCAAGTCATGGTGGGGATTGTTGAAATTTGACTTGAAATTAAACAAATAAGTTAAAAAAATATAGCGATCGATCGGCAAAATAACGCGATCGATCGTAGAACGATCGACCGTTATAAACCGATCGTTCGTAGTTACTGTAATTTTTTGAAATTTGGTTTCCGTATTGGCCCAATCGATTGATTTGAAAACGATCGATCGTAGTTAATGAAATTTTAGGATTTGTGCACCGCGATAAAACGATCGATCATAATTTCAGGCTAAATAAGGCGATCGATCGAACGGCTTATAAAACGATCGATCGGCTTAACGGTTACAACGAGTAAATGGCAGTTTCTCTGCGGAAAATTGCGTCTCTTCTTCCAGAAAAGGACCAACAGCGTCCTTCTATATATAGAGAACGATTTTTCACAGAAAAAGGTTATAGAAAAACAAGGAAAAACTTGTTCATCTTCTCCTTTAATTCATCATCCATCATTGAGTAATAGAGTCTCCTCTGATCGAGATCCAGTCAGTTTGATTTGAAGTGCAACTTTAAACTGACAGTGTGGTTCGTTGTATCTCAGGAACGGAACACTATTATTCGCCTGTGCACGGAGGGTGGCGTATCTGTTTCAAGGACAACGCATAGCGTGCCTCGAACCTGGTTCTAATTCTAATACTCTTTCTTGTATTTTATAAGTATATTTGACAATTGTATGTGCATAATTTGGTAGTATTTTAGCCCTTTTTTATGTGACAATCCCAACATATATCATACACCTTATAAAGGTTCATAAAATTTGGCATCATTGGGACTAGTGGGCCCCTTTCACCTAAACATAATAAGTGTTTTTGGCCTTTTTGTCTCTAATCAACAGCTAAGTGCTGTGACTTCATGCGGACTACTCACTCTTCAGCCTACTTGACGACTACTTTAGTTTTCATATGAAAAGTGATAGGATTATCAAAATGTCCAAGTTTAGGTCATTTTGCTCTTAGAATTAGGAGCACAGATATAAATAACACGTATATAATGTCAATAAGTATGAAAATGTTACTTAAAATATAAAACCAAATTAGACTATTAATATAGACGTATTCCTATACTCCATATGTCAAAAATTAACTATCTGAATTAGAAGACCAAAATGAACCGATTATAGTTTTTTTTTTGTTTTCTTATATAGACAGGTACTTTTGGACGGAGGGAGTACTTTCCAACTATTCAACTGCTTCCGCTTACCATCATTTGGCTTCATGCAGCAAATTTGCATCTACTCCAGCTTGTGGGCTCCTTGTCACAAACGTGTTAGGGGCCGTTTGGAGCATGATTAAAAGCAAAACATCTACAGTGGATGTTTAGCATTCATGTTTTTTCATATTCAGCTGAAACACCTCAGGTCGTATTTCATGTTGGGTATGGAAAAAATATGAATGCTACTGTGGACATCTAAAATCCACTATGGATATTTTGACTTTTTCACGCCCCAAACGGCCCCTTAATCGTGATGACCCATTGCAAAAGAGATACGAGTTCACCACCCCACACCCCCTACATAAAATACGGTGGACATCCACCATCATAAAATACTCGGACAGACAGATGGTGGACATCCACTGACCTTGTTATGGGGTGGGGTGGCTAAACTGTGGCGTGATGAACTACTCATCCCTGCAAAAATGGGCCCAAATTGCACAACTTGGTTACTCACCGACAAAACATATGTAACAGAACATGACCCTCATTTATAGAGAGGTAAGGTTTTGAAGCAAGGAAGCACTAGTGAGATGGCCGGGACCAGGGGCGGATGCAGGATTTTTCCCATTGCAAAAGAGATAAGAGTTCACCACCCCACACCCCCTACATAAAATACGGTGGACATCCACCATCATAAAATACTCGGACAGACGGATGGTGGACATCCACTGACTTTGTTATGGGGTGGGGTGGCTAAACTCTGGCGTGGCGAACTACTCATCCCTACAAAAATGGGCCCAAATTGCACAACTTAATTACTCACCGACAAAACATATGTAACAGAACATGATCCTCATATTTATAGAGGTAAGGTTTTGAAGCAAGGAAGCCCTAGTGAGATGGCCGGGACCCCAGGGGCGGACGCAGGATTTTCCCATTGCAAAAGAGATAAGAGTTCACCACCCCACACCCCCTACATAAAGGGAAACGATAGCACTCATTTCCATACACATCAGCTATGTATGGAAATGTGTAGGAATCTGCTGCAGGGTTATCACTGCCCCTACATAAAATACGGTGGACATCCACCATCATAAAATACTCGAACAGATGGATGGTGGACGTCCACCGACCTTGTTATGGGGTGGGGTGGCTAAAATGTGGCGTAGCGAACTACTCATCCCTGCAAAAATGGGCCCAAATTGCACAACTTGGTTACTTACCGACGAAACATATGTAACAGAACATGACCCTCATATTTATAGAGAGGTAAGGTTTTGAACAAGGAAGCACTAGAGAGATGGCAGGACCAGGGGCGGATGCAGAATTTTCAGGGATGGGGTCAAGCTATTTTGAGACGGAGTCAGGTAACGGAATTAAGCCTATTTATAAGAAAATAAATAAAATGTATATATAATCTATAGTAAAATGGATGAAACCTGAACCCCATGGGTTACACATAGGTCCGCCCCTGGCCGGGACCACCCTTCTGAAGTGGAGGCCTTTTAAGTTCAAAGCGACCTACATGGATTATAACCGGACTCACCTGGTCCATCTGATGCATCAGCACTGGCAGTGTATGTACCCCTGGGATTAATAGTTGGATAGAGTGCTGTAAGTGTTTGATTGTCGCAACCCCATGTGGTGGGAGCCAAGTATTCTGACAGCCTCAACAACAAAAGGTATGAAGAAAAGGTCATGAATGATGGAAGGAATGTTATGACAATACGAAAGTAGGAATGCTATGACAATACAGCCTCCCACCCCTTCTAGTGGGAGCTAAGGATCCCTTGGATTGTATGGAGGAATGTTGTGGCATCGAAAGTAGCCTCAAAAGTAGGGCTGTTCGTGGATAGCCGTCTGTGTCCGAGCTGTCCGTGGCCGTGTCCGCGTTGAGGAGGAGCTATCTAAGGGCCACGGCCACGGCCAAGGGTCCTCAGACAGTCGTCTATCCGAGAGCCGAGGAAGGCGGCGGAGGAGAGCCCACAGGAGTGCGGAGGAGCAGGGGTGGAGGAGGAGGTGGGAAAAAGGTGGCGGCTTTGCGGCAGTCGGAGATGAAGAGGAGGGCGGAGGAGTGGACTCACCAGTTCGCCGGCGGCAGCGGCCTTGCCGTTGTGGTCATCTCAACGGCTCGGCGACTGCTGGGGCGGGGGCCTCCTCGGCTCTGGCCGTTGAACATCGATGGAGTGGGGCGGGGCGGCGACGGCTCTGGCTCAACGAGGGCACCGAGGGTGGATCTGGCTCAACGGTTGGCAACTGCCGGGGCGGGGGGAGTGGGTCCGGCGAGGAGACCACCCAGCCAGCTTCGCGACTCGCGAAGGCCTCACGAAAGCTCGCAGCTTTTCTCACTTTCCAGCTCTGAATCCACCACCCACCTACTCAGCTTGCATCTGGCGAAGCTTTTTTGGTCAGCCAGGCGAGGGTAGCGACCACGGCGATGATGGATCTGCCTCCCAGGATAGCCAAAGCCGCACTCTCGCCAGCTCCGGTTCCGACGCCATTAGGAGGTGGGTGTTGTCTGAGTCGAAGTCAACTCACTGGCTGGCTGAGGGGGTCTCATTGTAGGGACTTCCAGCACCAGTTCACCCCACTGAATCGGCGGCACAGGAAGAGACGAAGAGGAAGTTACAGTCTACGAAAGCGACGAGGATGACAACTATGAAGGTGACGAAGAAGAAGAGGAAGGGGGAGGAGAAGAAGAGGGCGGGGGATGTGGCGAGAAGTTGGGGAAAGGGCGATCCCAGCCGAGAGGGGGCCGGCGGTGGTGGGTTTTGAGTAGGAAAGCCCTGCTCCCTCACCCTCATTCGAAAAAAAATCTTCTCAACTATTCAGGCCATGTCTCAGTCCTAGATTCGCACGCTTTTCTAATTAATTAGGGGCCGTTTGGGGCGTGATTATTGCAAAAATATCCAAACTGGATATTGGATATATACTGTAGCATCCACGTGGATTTTTACATCCAGCTGAGTTGTTTCAGCTGGATATATAAAATATCCAGATGCTACAGTGTAGCAAAACATCCCATCTAGATGTTTTGCTTTTAATCACGCCCCAAACGGCCCCTTAATTAATCCGGAGGCTAGGTGTTCATGGCTGCTCTTGCTGAAATCATCATCTCCTCGGGTCAAGCCACTGCCGTTCCATCCTAGTCCCACGGAGCGAGTGATTTGACCCCTGATGTCCATGTCCGTGTCCGTGTCTGTCGGCTTGACGAACACGGACACGGCCAAACTTGTGGTGGACAATTTTTAGCGGCCACGACCATGGACAACTTCTGTCCGATGTCCGGTCTGTCCACGAACAGCCCTACTCAAAAGGAGGGTTTAAAGTTTAAACCACAGTCTGTTGGGCTCTGTCTTGTAAAGGCCCATTTTCAAGCCCAATTAGTCCTACCTTCCACTGACCAGTGACCACTATGGGGTCTTCTGGAAAACCAAATTCATGTGTCATGTGCTTCAACAGCAATCAGTTTAATTTCCCTCACATATGCCTCCAATACAATGCAACCTCCCTCAAAGTCTCTTCACTATGATTCAGTCATTCTATTTTTGCCGTATTTGTTATTTTTTACATGACAATTACTGAAGCTTGAGTAGCAATTCTGTATACAGAAGTTCGATCCAGAAGTCAGGCAAGCCGGGCAGGCACCAGTGGCTGCAATCTTGATACCTCTCCGGGGCCTTTCTTTCTGCCTCTGTGCGGTTTCTCTTTCTGTAAATGGAAGGGTGAGCATCCTTCCTGTAATCTGTCATCCTTGTCACATTCATGTAAGACACAGGCGTTTTCATGTCCCCAAGCACAGCCTCCAATATCTTCATCTTCTTAGGATAATCTGGCATATGGGCCTCCCTCACTATAGGCTGTGTTTCTTTGTGGCATGCACCCCCAGCGTTCCACTTTCCACCGCTAAATTAACATTTAGATTTTATTGACCAGTTAATAACATGATTAAATTTTTCGAAAAAAAATTATTACTGTATATATGGAGCATGTAATCAAAAGTTGGTAATATATTTTACACTTATACGTACATGTATATATACACACATATGACTGTCGTATGGTCGTATTAAGCATACCTGAAATGAGTACCGGAGTATCCTCTGAAGAAGACGAGGGTCTCCTTTGGGTTTATGTTAGCATCGACCCATCTAGCCCATGTGGACATAGCTTTGCTAAAAGCTTGATCATCATTTAGCTGTCTATAAATTTGACCGCCTTCTTCATAGTAGTCCTTCCTACAAATAGATGGATGACAAAGTTTAGAAAAAAATATCACCAATTACCATATCAATAATAATAGTAGTGCGAATGATGATAGCAAAAATAATAGGGAATAATAATTAGTTCTGTTTTATGCTAGGAAATTGAATACATATTTTTTTGTACTTTTTCTTATAAGAAGTCATAGTTTGCAATTATGAGGCCAAATTGACCCCATCATTCAAAATTTGGTTCCATAAATCCCCTTCTCAAAAGCTCTCTTGTAATCACCCTAGGCCCGCATAGTGGTGGGACAGCCCCACTTGAGTTTGTGCTTCATTTGTTTGTCCTATAGTAATGTTCTACTTTATGCATAGGTGTATGTTGATCAGTTTGAAAAAAGCTTGTACAAAGTTAGTATGTGATCATATAACACAACAAAAATAAATTTAATGTGTTTGTTGGTGGTCATCAAAATTAGACAAAATTACCCGAAAAATGTTTTCTCGGGGGTCCACCAATGCCCGGAGTTAAAAATGATGATATCGGCATTCTTATATGTACATGTCCTTTTCTCAACCATGTCCAGCCTAAGTGTTTCCTTCTTTGTACCATTCAGTCCCGGAGTCTGCCATTCCTGGACCAGAAAAGGTGCCCAATAGAACTCAACTGATAAGTTATAGTCCTGTCAAAGCAAAGCAGCAGACGAAAATGTAAGATCAATGCAGCTAGCACAACCCTAAATATAAAACGAAGATCACTTCGCATTTGGTCCTACATTATTTTCTTTTTTCCTCAAGTTGCTTTTCTTTCTAGTTTCTAAACTGCAAAATTGTGTTTATATAATATTGAGTAATTGGTGCTATCGGTGACTAAATGTTTATTATGAAAATTCGTGAAGTAAAAGAAGAAAAATATAAAACCAATTGATAGAGTTTTGTTTCTTGAGAATGTTCATTTATGTTCTTATCCTACCTTTTGTAGCCGATAATATATTTTATGTATCAATATATCTTTTCATGTAAGTGCAGAAACATTTAGCTAGGCAGTGACAATGATGTACAATAACTAGGCCAACTTTAATAAATAGAATTATCAGACCAATTAAAATATGTTTTACAATTAGAAGGGTGGGTACAGTTTTAAAAAGATGATGTTATTGCAATTAGATGGATGGAAACATTTAGCTAGGTAGACTTTTTTTCTTGCATAGCTAATATCCAGACTTTGGAACGAAGAAATACAGTTTACCTACTTCATTTTTTTATCTAAACGAGTTACTTACTTTAAACAAAAAGGAATATGAGCCATCTGTATGATATTGTCTCAGCCAAGTAGTCTGAAAAACCATACTTTTATCTTTTACTGACTTCCACAGAATACAAATCAGCGAGTCCCACAAGTTCCTGTTGATTGAATCCCCAGCAACAGCCAAACGTTTTCCCCTCAACCTCTCCAGCATGTCAGTTCCATTCAATCTACATAAAAATTAAACAGACCAATATAACAAATCAAAAAAATAATTACCAGAAGGCCCATCAATAGATAGTATTATCACTTAGTATCTCTATCCAAAATTAAATTAATTGCTTCACTCTTCTGTCTGATCCAAACCACATAACTAAGAAGTGTGTCATTGATTGGTGTCACTCCTTTCTAACAGGCTATATATAATTGATTGACGAATTCATTAAGAAATTAATGTGCAACTAATTTAGGGATCAAAAGCAGATCAAGCAATAAATGCATTATCATTAATAAAAATTAGAAATACATACCGAGGGATGTTGCACCGATTGGGCTGCCATCGAAGCTTCTGATAGTCCAAGTCCGGCCTTCCATTCCCAAAGCAATCAAAAGACTCATGCACGTAAGGGCACGAACCTTCTTTGTAAAGAGGATATGACTCATCCTTGACCCACTTCCCATCATAGATATCACACCCCATTAAACCACCCGATCCCCTCTGATCATCTCCTCCCGGCCCAAAAGACTTGTTGTTCTTCTTCTTCTTCTTCTGCCTTCTTTTTCCACCACGAAAGCCTTGCATGGCCCTGTCAGCTGCATGCTTAGCGGAATTAACGTCAGAGGACGAGTTGCCTTGGAGGAACTGGGACCGGCGGGCGATGATGTCAGTGGACGACACAAAGCGGTCTAGCCACGGCAATGAGGAGGGAGTCGGGGAGGAGACAGTGAGAGCAATTAGGGCGGTGCAGGCGACCAAGGCGACGAGCAGGACGTAGGCGAGTACTTCGGCCTTCCGCCCACCGATCAAGAAGGTCTGATGGGAGGTGGTAGACTGTTGTTGCTTGGTGGCGTCGGCCATGGAGGCGGTGGCTGTACTACATTGCCGGCCGGAGACGTATGGATTGGACGTTAATGGGAAGGGGTACTTGAAGAAGCGAGTACTAGGTGGTCTTTAGGGTTGGACTTGTCGACTGTAGAGTACTAGGTGAACACGCAGCGATTGAGCTAGTCACATTGTGGATGGGACCCAGCCTTCAACTCATGGGCTTAGTTGTTTGGTTGCAACGGGGCCCATGTGCCTTGGTTTGTTTGTTTTTTCACAAGATAATATAGTTGGGCCCATAGTAAGCTCTATCTTCTCTAATGGACTTTCTAAAGAAGAAGATACGCTCTCTGGCTGATCTCTCTCGTGTCAATCAATGCTATTAATGCATATATCAGCAGTATGAGATGGTTTGAGTGATTTCTCGAAGTGGCAAGCCTACTTCAAATGAGAAGTGAAGTGACCCTGATCACGATTATGAGGTTTTTTTTTATGTGAGCATGATGTTTTTTAAACTAAACTAGATATTGAACATGTCATGTGAAGGTCTATTTTATAAACGTTCTAAAGAAGAAGATTCTTTGGATCTTTTCTTATTTGGAGAAGACTTTAATTAGTATGGCCAGATCAATTTTGGTGCACAAAAGGAAAATTTTTCTGGCCCATGTATCCCTGCATGCCTTTTGATTCATCCGTTCCACAAAAGCTTTGAGCACTTCCTAATTGATTCGATGAGTTACGTAGCTAGGTCTTCCATGCAGGATATGATGAGCTGGCTAAGTATCTTCAACCAGTATGGTTTATTGGTTTTGAAAGTTTTTTCATGGAAAAATAGAAAAAGCCCGAGTGACTTTTTAAAGAGGACGGGGTAGTGACTAAAAAGTCTCCAATTAAATGACTTTTTAGTGTGGACACGTTAGTCGCAGGTAACTTTCTACTTGTATTAGTCATTTGCCATGGTAGTTTGTATGATAATTTCCAAAAAAATCCCACCTCTTTCTATTTGGGGTACAAAATTGGGACTTTTTTTGCAAACATTTGAATTTCGGCAAAATTTTCCACACTTAACTGATTAGTATGGCCCCATCACTCAGTACATAGTTTGTGGATGAACATCTTCCTCGTTGAATCTTGAGCATAGTTCAGCTTCAGCTACTTCTCTTTGTTTCTTAACTTTGCCCAATTATAAAATGCACTTTTTGTTCCTTTTGATGTTGATGCCATTCCAATTATTGGCATAATTTCCTTTTTGTTTTTCCAACGGACAACTTGTTGATCTCTTCTTTCCAACGGAAACATGTAGATGGTCCTTTCCCACTAATGTAGGTGTCTATGTGATGAGCAAAGAATTCCGTATCGGATATCGGTAAAATATCGGTAGGCCTAAGAGATAAAATATCGAAGATATATTAGAGATATTTGTAAAAAAATATCGGTGGTCGAAAACTATATTTTACCTTATATTTTCAGAATCTAACTTCTAAAATAAGTTATACTAATTCAAAAAAAGCATAGATTTCAAAATATGCATATTAGGATGAGAAACAATAAGGAAAGTTATTTTTTTTCAAAAAAAACAATTAAAAAATTTAAAAAAAAATTCCAATTTTTGTTTTTAAAAACGTTTTTTTTTAAAATGTATCGGTCTGAAACTGATAGATCGGCGATATATCGCCGATATATCTGTAATATTTAAAAAAATAGAAAAAATGATATTTATCCATCTCGTTTTATCAGGTGGGGCCTGATATCGATATATCGGCAATATATCGCCAATATGGAATTCCTTGGTGATGAGCCACCATAATTTGCATAGAAGAGACATTTTACGGAGGAGATGTGCACTGAATCCACATATGATGCTTGCATAGAAAGATCAAACTTATCGGCAAAAAGCACTCAAACTCGGCTGCTCAATCACCACAATGCCTTCACTATAATGCCAAACATCCTATTTGGTATTTGCTTTGAGATAAATTTTTCGTCACAATCTTACTAAAAAAGCTATTGATTAGTTTTGGTTCACTGGTGATTAGAACAGAAGAAGATCGAACTTGGTAGGTTCTATTGAAGAATGCAGGGCATCTCTGACGTGCTATTTATATGAGTCTTCAAGCTTTTTACATGTTTGTAAAAAAAGAATTAGAGTCCAAAGGTTTTGGCCCCAACTACCACTTGTACATGCAGGCTTCTTTTCCGGGTTGATTCAGCTCACATCCAACATGCACCATTTTTCTGCATTTATGGAATACCTCTTCCCAGGGTAGGACGTAGTAATTACATATACTTGAGAAAGGAGATAGCAAAATCGACAAAAGAAACAGAAAAGTACAAATGCCTGGATATAGATAGTCTTGTATTTGGTTACGAGAACTTACCAACTAATCTTGTATCTGGAGCAAATACACCTCTAACAATTCTCACCTATCTACAGTGAGCAACTAACATTCCATGATACTGAGAAGGGCAAAGCCGTGTAGTTTTTTACTACCTTCAATGTACCATCACCTGCCGTCCAAAACAGCCAAAGTGAGCCCACTCACCGGAGATGCTGCAATAAAGAAAAGTTACGAAGGAAACTAACAAAAGGGTCCAGCCATAGACAATGGGGGTGAATAAGTTTAAAGACATGCAAATAGAACCCAAATCACATTGCAAACAATGGAGGCGACGGAGGGGGTGGCATAAATTCAAATAGGTTTCCTAGCAAGGTTTATGAATCTCTATACGAGTGCAATTTACTAAATGAGCCTAGAGTGAGGTGAGTGCTTCCTTTTACAGAAGCACGAGTCGAGCGGGTTTCATCTTTGTTGTGAGGCTCATTTCAAGCATGGAATTTGATTTTGAGCAATTAATCTAAAGAAGTTCAAGTTGGCCACTTCACTAAAGGTAGCAGAACAAAATAGTGCAAAAGTAAAACAAAGTAATACCAACCAGCAGAATTATATATACATAGAATCCGAGAAAAAGTTTCCTATATGCACTTCCTTGTAGATGAAGTATCTCTTGTCGAGCACAAACTGGAAATATAACGGACAAAATAAGAACCAAAAAATGCAATAAAATAACAAAACCAGAATACCGCAAACAAATGCAACAAATACATCAAATTGAAAAACATAATAAAAAAAAGTACCTTTAATTTGAGAATATAAGGCTTAACAGCGTCTACATATGATCTTAAACAACAATGTGTTAAGAGTTGCAGAAAATTTCAGACAGGCTCCCTGCATAGGGAACAAAATAAGTAACTTGCAAACTTAGGCATGAAAGACGATCTCCAAAATACACTCTACTAATCCCTACTAAGGAAAAAAAGGGTTACAAAAAAAGGAACAGGTTAAAATGTTTGCATGCTTAAAATCCAGAAGGAAGAAAAGTTTGTGTAAGAGCAGTCCTTGGCAGTACCTGTCCAGTAAAGCTAAAGAGTTCAAAGAAAGAGGAAAAAAAATTGGCACCTGTACTTGTTCCCAAGTCATGTATCACAATGTTAAATGCATGTTACTTCTGTTGAACTCAACTCAATTCCTTGGTCACAATTTAATCGAAACAGCAGCATGAATTAGATGTGTGTTCTGAAAGCTGCAAAATAGTATACAAAAATGGATCCTTACAGGGAACAAGGGCCCTTTTCACAGACAACCAGCAACCACCTGATAATAAACCCTCCACCATACATAACCTAAAAAATACAAAATTGATGTTTCCAAGGTAAGTAATCAACTTTCATGGCAAAATCATCACAACATGTAGATAACATAAGAAAGGGAATGTTTCTGTTGCAATAAAATAATGTAGTAATGCAAAATCATCACATATTTGTAGATATTAAAGAAAGCAGATGTTTTATTTGCAATAAAATGATGAAGCAAGAAGAATTTTGATACTGACGTATCTATGGTGTTTCTCAATTAGAGAAATAACAGTTAAAAGAAAAAGAATATCAAACAGTGATAATGTATATTGAGGTTGAAAATTACAAATTTTTAGCAATAAGAGAAATGTACAGTTCAGAACCTACCATTGTCAAGCATGCTGCAGGTGAAAATTACGGCATGAGTATGAGAAAAGATCGCAGTTCTAGAAAAATGTTGCAATGGTGTTGTGAAATTGGCCAGATAAACAAGAAGAAACAATCTTCTTTTCTCGAAGAAATAAACCCACTCGTCCCATAGTAAAATTAAAAAGAAACGGCAAAAGATTACTCATGACAAAGTTGGTAAAGAGGGAGAAAATGTCTGAACTAGCAATAACATTATTTGCTGGTTAAAAATTACCAAAAAAAAAAAACTTGGCCTAAAAGAAAAGTAGTGGGGGTATGAAGTGGGCCAAAGAATGATAGGTTACTGAGGGAGAAAATGAGAGGGAAAACCATTGTAGATCCCGAAAAATGCAAAACTAATAACTAGTAGCATGAAGAACGTTTCTTCTGCCATCAGAACATATTCAAAAGGAAAATCAGTAATATACATGTAAAAAAGCAACATACAAGTCACCGACATATAACAACACATACCTTAAGATCTCTAGCCATAAAAAACTGCATATGTTAAAATCATATTCAAGGAGACACATGCTCAAGCACTAAAACTTGATCTGGGCAGCCAAACTCCACGAACATCAGTTTAACAGATGCCATCAACATCCACCTCTAAAAGACAGAGAGGACAGAAAATCTTCTATATTGTCGAAAGAGAATCACCCATACTGCTCATTTGAATTACACGAAATCCTTTCTTTCTCAATGCTTCCAGAAGCAGAATATACTGACAGCATTTAGATACAAAACCCTTTCCAACCATTTCTTCATAGAGTTCAAATGCTCTTACAATGTCTCCTTTTTTGCAGTAATTTTTAATAAGTACTATGTATGCTACATGGTCTACTGCCAAACCACGTCTTTTCATCCGAACAAATATTGAATGAGCTTCCTTTATTCTGCGCTTCATGCACAGACCTTGAATCAAAAGAGTGTGTGTAAATGTATCAGGTATGTGGCCTCTACTCTGCATCTCATCAAGCAATTTAAAAGCAAAACCAATTTTTCCAAAAGAACATACACCATGTATTAGAATGTTATAGGTGACAATATCAGGGAGAAGACCTTTCAATAGCATCTCATTTTTTAATGAGAAGGCTGATCTAAGATTTCTCTGCTTAATACACCCATGTATTAGAGCATTATATGTAAAGATGTTCGGCCACACTCCCAACGATATCATCTTATCTCGCAACCAGAAAGCATAGCATAAGTCCCCGCCTCTTCCAAATGCGTCTATCAACAAGTTCCAGACAATAGGATCAGGAACGAGTGATGCCTCTAACATCTTGTTCAAAAGTTCAATAGCCTTGACATTGTCGCCCTGCATACAAAGGCCTTTAATAGCCATCTTGTAGGAGATTTGATCAGGGAATACCCCTTCAGAGGACATTTGGCAGAAAATGAAATAAGCCTGGGCCAAATTACCAGATTTAAGAAATCCACTAATCAGAGTATTATAAGTAACCAAGTTTGGAAGGAAGCCCTCTTTATACATTCTACCCAAACAACAATACGCAAGCTTCATATTAAGAGATGAACAGAATGCATGTACGAGGACATTATAGGCAGTAACATCTAATCGAATACTGTTCTGAGAAATATCATTCCAATAGTTCACAGTCTCAATAATATCTGCATGCTTGCACAATCCGTGGAGTAGTATCGTAGAAGTGATTAAATCAGTAGGCCTATCCTCTTCCAAAATATTTGCAAGAAGGTGCTTGGCCTTCTCCAGCAAACCGTTATTACAGTAGGTGTTGATAAATATGTTCCATGTTACTCTGTCAGGACTGATCCGTTTATCAATCATTGCATTAAGCAGACAAAAAGCTTCATCAACATTGCCACTTTGGCAATACCCACTGATGAGGGAATTGTACGTTACACAATTTGGGGATGGACCCATTTCTAACATTTCTAGCAAAAGGCAATGGGCCTTGTCTAGGTACCCCATCTTGCAAAGCCCACCCATAAGGTGATTATACGTGATCACATCAGACATGGCATATTCCCTCAACATTTTATTACGAAACTGTAAAGCTACACCAACCTTGCCTTCTTTACATAATATTCTAATGAAGGAAGCATGGTCAACAAATCTAAGCGCAACATGTTCTTGCGTGATACCACAACTACTTGTCCAGCTGTAGACTCCTGCTGTAATAATTCTTGCTCTGCACATTACCATAAAAAAGAATGAGACAATCAAAGATGCAGGTAGTTATATTAGAGAATATCTAAACAAAAAACTAAAAAAAAATAAGTAAACAAAAGAAAGAAATTAAACTATTAAAGATCACTAAATGGATATGGATTACACGTACACAATTGATCTATCAACAATAAAGCAGCAATTGTATCTCAAGTAAGGAAAAATATCCATTTCCAACTAGGCAAAGACATGTAATGTACATACATCCGCCATTTATAGAAAGAATTATATCCAAACAGCCATGATTTATCAACCAATCTTGGAAAATGTTAAAAACTTCAGAGTTGTCAACTTCACTAATTCTGCGAGATATTGGTGAGATCTGGCCGAAATAGAGAAAAAAATTGCAGAAAAATTTCAATCACTCAGATCTAGAAAACTTCTATGCAAGAGACAGAAAATTTATCTAATCTGCTCATTTTACCTTGTGGCTTGCCGATAGCAAGAGCACTGAAACATCTCAATTTACACTACAGTTATGAGAGACTTGTCAAAGTGAATAAATAAACAGAACAATTCATTGTAACAAATAACTGAGACTTGTCAAAGAAAACAATTCAACAGAGTAACTAATTGCAACAAATAGCTGTTCATACATTACGCACTATGCACATTAGCTAGAAGAGATTGAAGTATGAGACCAAGTGTAAGCCACGAAGCATGAACCATTAACATCACTTTGCTCTGTCACAAAATATTGTATAGTCCCTCTACCATTTCGTACATATATTTATCTGCAGTTAATTTTGTTAAAGGAATTCTATCCAATTTGATACATCTTAGAAACTGAGCAACTCAAACATGGGAGTGTAATATTCTATTACTATATTGCAGCTAATTTTGAAACAAAAGAAATAAAAAACGCCTACGATAAATAAATATTATTTAAACTTCGCTTATATAAGCTGGAAATATTAAGATACATGGTACAACAGAATATACAACAAAAGAAAAAACAGACAGCCCCCGTTCCTTTTTTTCCAAACTTACCACATTAGGCAGTCTTATAACACCTTAGATGTAAAATCGCATAATCATATAATGAGTTGCAGAAAAATCAGGAACCCACAAGGTTTAACCATATTTTTGCATAGGTTGACACAAAATGTTGCCCTCTCCCCCATTCAAACCCAAAATCTAAAATGTACTTTCTGGCTCAGCCCCTGGCTCCTGGATTCCCAGAAAAAATTTATTTAGAAACAAGATTGGCTGGCTATTCTCATAAAAGAACCATCAGATCACTTGAATTTGTTAATTGTTAATAATTAACTAACTAATGGACCCGACTGACTAGCTAGCAAGAGGATTTCATCTAAAAAAGACATTGTAAAAATCTGTCCAACTTGCGTATTACTAATTTAAATGGCATTCTAACTTCTCACAGAAAACAAATTCCAAACAGAGGGAGCATAACAAAGCATGCACCTCAATTTTTCCAGACGCTCCAGACTGCCCCTCAGCAATGTGTCCAATGCATTAAAAACCACCTCACGGTCTCCTTCATTATGGTATTCCATATTGTTACCAGAACATAAGTCTTCAGTTTTTTCTTTAGGGCATTTTCCAGTAACCAAAGGATTATCAAGTAATGAATGGGACACACCATCAACCCTGAAACATCATGCTCCATGCTTAGAGAATAGTGCTATTCTGCGCCAAACGTTTAGTGAAGAACACAAGCATCATAGCTATCATATTTTGCAAGAATAAGTACGAAAAGATAAACTTATAATTATCCAATATATCATCAAAATACCTGCACTGGATAACCAAATTTAGCTATTTAATAAACTTGACTTTTATCATATAACTTGTTCAACAACTTAGAGATTAATAATAGCAAATCCTCATAAATACAAGTAGGTAAAATCATATTACAAAAACCACAGAGTAGGTAAAAATCATATTTCTAACTTAACAATATATAAGCAAAGAACTGAAGGTTCTCCAATTAGAGGTCTTTATTTCTTCAAAAGAAAAACAATACTTTCCTGTCCAAGATGATAGCTTTCGCCTATCTTTTGGGAAAAAACGATATCTTTTCTATTTAAGAAACCATGATAAAGGACCAAACCCATTATATAATAACCTTGGTTATGTGCTTTCACTAAAATATCAGATCAATTATTTCCATATAATTGTCAGATAATGAAGGAGCACAAAAACATTCAAACCAATACTTCACAAAAAATCTGAAACAAAATTCTTTCCAAACGAGAGAAATAACAAATTCCCAGCATAAAGAACTTATCAACAAGAGTACCTTATACTGTCATCAAAATTATACTTCTGGTAGATCAGATTTGTGAAAGATTGATGGGCAGTCTTCACCAAACGTAGAATTCTGTCTTTAACGCAGCATAAAATAAAAGATAATTGAAAGTCTGCAGCAACAAGGGTTGACTGAAGAAAAAACAAAAAGATGAACAGATGAGCACAAAGCAAGACAATGTAGACGGAAAAGAAGGTGGAGATGATTTACCAACCATTAAACAAACGTAAGAGAACAGCTATTTGTGGTTTCTATTTCCGTCTACTTTTGCAGCTGCCACAGTCTATTTTTATATGTCATTCGTAATTCCCTTCGTCGATGGTTCAAAGCAAGGTCCTTTATCCCCTAACTTTTACATTCACAATGGCCTGCTCCAACTGGCCACGAGAGAAAATTCCATGAGATGGAGATACAAGCCACTGGCAAACCATCGGCAGCAAGCAATAGACTAAATGCAAGGACCACTAGATGGACAATTGGTAGTAACAGTAATTAGCTAGCAATGGCGACCATAATTGCTAAAGAAAGTGAAAGTGCCCTGCAATGGCGCGATCAGTCGCCGCCGCAGGCAATCTCCTTTAATAAATCAATTGCTGAAATGCACAAATGAGTTTTCATCTCAGCGGATCAGTCTGATCTGATAATTGAACCTCTAATCTGATAACCATTGGCTAAAACCGAAATGGAAGTGAGGCCACAGGACGCTGGCCGGCCGGTAGGTAATCGACGGTCGGAATCAACGTTTTCACGGCCGGTGACGGAGATGAAGAAGATGGGAAGGGGTGCTAGGGCAAAGCTGGCTAATTGGCCATTTGCAATGTAGCCCATTAAAGGTTTTTAAATTGTGCGCACCCATTTGCAATGTAGCCCATTTTTAGTCAGAAGCTGGGTCTTGGCAGAAGGGAAGGTAGACTAGAGACGTGATTTTGAGTGAGAGCGGAAACAGGCTGGTGATTCAAATGCATAATAGGTGGTATGCATGGCCGAATCCATTTATGTCACACTTTATTTCTGAAGGTAATCGATTAGCTAGCTTTTTCGGAGAATAAATTAGCTTAAACAATCTCCTTTTTTTTTTATAATTAACAATCTCAGGATACCACAAATTGAATATACCAAAGGCAAGCAAGTATAATGCTGAAGCCAAAATGTTAAGTACCGGTCTCCAGTAAAAGATGAGTTCATCTGCCTAATGGCCTTGGCCAACAACTTTGCCATACACTTGATTGTAGCAAACGAGAAAACATCTCATATTTTAAGCACTAGTTATAAACTAAGCTAATGCCCAACTCCATATGAGTATGCATTTAGTTACAGGATAAGGGAGATAGAATGCTAGGATGGGCAGGACCACGCCTCAAGGCTAACCACACAAAATTATATCCTGCATGATTGTAGGCCTTGTACGCCAGAGGGAATTGGCCGGGCTGGTTCTCTGCCCCATCTAGACAGGTCTTAAGGACGCAGATACCACTCGTTAATAAACCATGTTTGACTAGATTGTGCCTTCAAGTGCTATCAAAACGCTGCAATATGAACAGATCTGCAAAGATCTGTTGCCTGAAAAATACAAAGGAGAATTATCAAAACAAAACAACGCAACCGAAGGCTTGATGCTAAAGTGCTACATATATGTACATATATTGTTGGTTTCAGAATCACATTTCTACATGAAGTGATGACGAAGACTAGTTCATTGAAAAATTAATGTTATTGCTAGTTAAAGATAAAAATAAATGCCCAATCTAATTGCCTAGAATATTAATTAATGTTATTGCTAGTTAAAGATAAAAATAAACAGGAAGGCCCATTCCAAAATGGGTCTTTTCTCCACGTCTTTCGTGTTTTTTAGTCGTGAGAGAGCAAAGTCCGCCGAGTAATGATGGATCCATTTTTTCAAATGCGGATTGGCTTTATCGGATAGAGGGAGTACCATCCTATGTACACAACCCCTTTTGTTCAGACAAATGAAGAGTTTTGTCTTTGTCACTGAGGAAGGTCAAACTAACATTGATTTTGCTAAAATTATCCTTTTAGCTATGTTTTAGGCTGATTTCTAGAAGTAACGTATGTCATTGCCAATCCTTTTTATCTAGGTTTTGTTGTGTACGTCATCCCAGTTTGCGTACGTCAACATAGCATCTGCACCAATCTATCAATAGGATAGTTGATTGATAAGTATCATATTGAAATTAATTCTGTTTAGGCTAATTGTTAGGTAACGGACTGATAGAGAATAATCAGGGGCCAATTAAGGCCCATTACGCCATAATAGGTGACGCGGCTCCCTAAGGCACGTGCCACCCCTTTCTTTTATAAGGAGGACACCTCCTCATTATGGGCTTATGCAATAAGAACTATTATTCCTTTATTCTTCTTCCTCCTCCTCCCTTCTTGCCGTCTGGCCAATCCTTGTGACCTTGCTGGGTCACAACATTGGTATCAAAGCAGTTCTGATATGAGGGTGAACATGCCTCCTCGCAAAGCAGCCAGCCATGGGCGCTGGAGCACAGTCTTAGCTAGAGACGACGTAGGAGGTCTCTGGCCCACGGGCGAATCCTGATTCCAATCAAGATGCTATCCTCTCCCTGTTAAATTCGATTAATATACGATTGCAGACTGTCGATGTAAGAACCCTGACCTTAAAAACCGGTTTATTTTTGTTAAACGTGGATTATCGTGTGGTTTAAGCACGTTCAGATTAAATTCGGTTGATTTCGAAAATAAAAATGGTTTTCAAAGGTTTCAATCAAAAACAACTTCACATAAATGAGTTTTAAGTGATTTAGAATCAAATCTTAATTTTTGGAATTTTTTTCTGATTTTTACCTATTTTCCCGAAAATTAGGGTTTGACGGGACCCGGCGGGCCCGCCGACGAAATTAGGTTTTGTGACCAAAAAGCCCCAGACATTAAACAAAGTCGTTATAAAAAATTTTAGAATTTTCTGAGCTTAATTTGGTATTAAAATCGCTAAATTACCCATTTTTAGCCAAAATTGCTCATTTTACTAGGTCTACCCCAAAACTTTCTATAAAAGGAAAGGGTTGCGCCCTCCCCATTTTGGGAAAGGGTTTTGGCTTGGAGCAGCAGCCTCTTTCCCCATTTCCAAAAGAGGAAAGGAGTTAAGGTATGCTAATCTATGCTTAATCTTTCATTTTCATTTGATTTTCAATAATCTTTACTCAAAACCTTGATTTTCTAAATGATTTCAAAGCATTTGAAGGATAAAAATCTCTATTTTAATATGTATCTTCAAACCCTAAGCTTCAAATTTTGTTTTTATATGATTAAAAGCCCTAGATTTAAGGTCTATTTTGGGTTTTCAAGCTTAATCGCGATTAGTAGAGTATTAACAATGGATTTATATTTTCTTCAAGGTGATTAAGGTGTTGGACTTCGTGGTCATCCAAATCAAGGTAATGGGTTCTTTAATCTCAGCTTGGGTAGTGTAAATCTGGTTTTAATGAATGTATTTTGAAGGGGTTTATTCATTTTTAGGTCTCTAATGGTAAGATTAGTTTTCCTTAATCTCATACTTTCTTTTCTTTGGGTTTTGATTTGTGATGGTCTAAATAGGATTTCTGGAAAGTTTGGTGTAATTTGGATATTGTTTGATGCTTCGATTTGATGTTTGAAGTTATGAAAATGGTGTTTCGGTTTGATTTTCGAAATGAGGATATACTGAGTGTTTTGAAATTATTGAACTTTACTGAGGTACGTGGAATTGTTCTTTACTGTTCGCAATTACATATAACTTAGTAATTTTTAAAAAATTCCAATAAACTCAGTAATGTTCGAAAATTTATAGTTAAATGGGTTTTTGGAAATTTGGCATTTTTTCCCATGATTTACTTCACTTAATGACATGAGAAGTATATTATGAGTTAATGAGGCCACGTGATATGTAGAAATGATGATATAATACCTTATGTATGTTGGATTATAGAAAATAAATGTGAGTATGCTTGTAGGAATGTTGTCGAGTTCATGCAAGTAAAGTTATGTTTTTACGGTAGTTTTCACCATGATTTTAGGATTGTGACCAGTACTTAAACGAGTTTTCAACATATGAATATGACACTATGAGTTATGATAAGCATGAATTATGTGATTAGGATATGCATGACTACACACACGCATGAGGATTTACCATGAGATTGTAATTATACCTTGATTATGATGCATGTGGGAATGGGTTGAGAGCATGTTTCATGTGTTGGCACCCACGTAGGATTTGCTCACGTATGTATCCTGAGAGCATGCATCATGAATCGGACTTCATGAATGAGATTTTACCGTGTCTTCATCGGTGTTGATCGATTGTATGCAATGAATATAATTGCGTGTCGGATTAATCGATTGGAGAATTATCGAACTTGCGTGTCCAGGGCGAACAGACTTTGGGGTATACGACATCCCTTTATTTCCAGCAAGGAAACCGGACCATGATACGCCTTCTTAGGCTTGATTGTGTCCCAAACATATTGTGCTTACTCCTTGATGGAGGCATTCACCATTGTATTGATGCATTATTATGAATGCTATGAATGATTGTGTATCCTGTAGATTCCACGTGTATCGTAAAGGGTGAGTGTATGTTCATATAAATGCATGATTATGTACCATGTAGATGCTCCACATGTGACATGATGGATGGGTGGATCATGTTATATATGTATGATTGTGTACCATGTTGTATGAGATTCACACCACAGGAATGCATGTTTAGACAGTTTGTGGTTGAGATATTATTATGTATCGTCTTATGACGGGTATGCATGTTCAGTAGGTGTGTTGATAAAATTCTATGGTATAAGATGTTGTGAGATGGACGTATGATTTAGACGGTATTATCACGTAGATTACGTATATTGTTTGATGAACTTTCATGCTTTGATGTTTCTTGTGGATTTTCGATGTGTCTTGAAAACCATTACTGAGTTTTATACTCACCCCTCTTCCTTGTTTTGTTTTGGGGCTGCATGGTGCGACACGTAGACGCGCAGGATCCTCTCTTCGAGGAGCGACCAGAAGGAGTATGGGATTAGTTTGAGCAAGATGATTAGTGTTGTGTTATCGTACTCTCTATTGTCATGAGATTACAATAGATGTCGTGTTATATTTCATACTGTTTAGACCTGTTATCCGAGCCGCGTGTATGGCTCCGGACTTTATCTAATTGTGGGTGTAAGACTTGTTGATATTCTAGACTTTATACCTCGTTGAATTTTTACTTGTTTACTCTTACACAAAGCGGCGCGAAACTCCGAAATTATGTTATCGCCCGTATATGGGTGTAAGTCTTCCGCTTTGTCCGACATAACGTCGCCCCCGCACATCATTCAGCCCATGAATCGGGTTCGGGTCGGGTCGGGCGGTGCGCGGGGCGTGACAGTCGAGCTTGCCCAGACACAGATGAAAGCTGAGATAGCAACGTAGGCTACCATCAAGACCCCACCCCCATCGTCAGCAAGGGGGCCTGGCGGCCATGATCGCCTAGGGGCGCGCAGACAGCTGGCGGCTCGCTATTAGGCCGTCCTATTGGCCCGTCTATTCCGAGGGGTATCCAAATTGGATCCATTAATTTAGATGCTGAAGGGGGCCGCAATGGGTAGGAGGCACGAGGCCTGGAAGGTGCTCATATTAATGCCTCAATGAACACACGTCCATGCCATATTCAGTTCGAGATGGAGGATGAATTGGAGGAGTTTTCTGGGACTCGCGGAGGCCAGAGAGCCAGTGCTGATCCCAAGCTGGCCCGGTTGCAGTTCCCACGGTACAATGGCGATGAGGATCCTGTCGAGTGGCTTTACAAGGCTGATAAATTCTTTGCATACCAGGGAACATATTCTGACGAAGAATGTCTCCGTGTGGCTGCCTTCCACCTGGACGGAGATGCATCAGTTTGGTTTCGGGCCTATGAGAAGCAGGTGCGCTTTCCCAAGTTGGTGACCTTCTCTGACGAGTTGTGCGTCCAATTTGGACCCAATGAGTTTCAGGACTTTAATGAGATGTTGTCAACCTTACAGTAAACTACATCGGTACGGGCTTATTATTCTGAATTTATGAAAATTGCTAATCGCTTGCCAGATTGGCTGATGGCGGCCCTGGTTGGCACTTTAAAGCGTGGCTTGAAGCCTGAGATTGCTGACGAAATGCGTCATTTCCCATGCCATACTATGATGGATGTCATGCGCCATGCCCGAATCGAGGAGGAAAAGTTGACTCGTCAGCGGAGAGGGGGGTCGTGGAGGGCTAGGCCCGAGGCCGTACTCCAGCCAACCACCTACACTGACTCCAGCACCTGGCCCAGGCCCAAGTTGACCACCTTTGCTAGGGCCCAATATCCCCCCCCCCCCCCCAATCCGCCGCCTTACACAAGCCAGATAGAAGAAAGGCGCACAAAAGGACTCTGTTACAAGTGCGATGAGAAATTCGTGCCCGGACATCGCTGCTCCGTCCGAGGTAGTTTACTCATCGAAGAAGCTGAGGACGAGGAGGTCGCTGAGTCCGATGAGGCAACTGGCCTCTACAACCAGGTGTAACCAGAGATATCAGTCCATGCTTTCTCTGGCATGTTCACTCCTAGGACCATGCGCATTTAGGGTCAGCTGAAGCACCAACATGTTGCAGTTCTTATTGACAGTGGGTCGACCCACAATTTTATTAATGATAAAGTTGCACAACGTCTGGGGTGTTATGTCTCCGACTCCAAGCCCTTTGACATATTGATTGGGGACGACAAACATCTCCGTAGCATGGGCGTATGTTCGCAGGTAACGTTCGTGATCCAAGGGCATTCTTTTATTACTGATTTATTCATTTTGCCCACGAAGGGGGCGGATGTCGTTCTCAGCGTCCAATGGCTACAAGATTTGGGTGATGTGATATGGAATTTTCGGGATCTGACCATGGACTTCTAGGTGGCCGGCCAGCGTATCCGTCTACATGGGTCGCAGCCGAGTACATTCACACTGCACAGGAGGTGAGTTCCTTCTTCCGGTTTATACCCCATGGCTTCTTCTTATAGCAGCATGCTATAGTCAATGTGCGCCAACCTGATTTGCCAGCAGATATGCTCCATCTCCTGGATGAGCAGGCCGACCTTTTCGTTGAGCCATTTGGCCTTCCGCCACTGCGAGACCACGACCACTCCATTCCTATCATGCCTGGGGCCCCACCGGCTAATGTTCGGCCCTATCGTTATCCTCATGTGCAAAAGGCGGAGATTGAAAAGTTAGTCCAGGAGATGTTATAGTCAGGTATCATCCGGCCCACTACCAGTTCTTTTTCATCACCATTCCTGTTGGTGCATAAAAAAGACGGATCTTGGTGCTTCTGTGTGGACTACTGTACGCTCAATGCGATTACGGTTAAGGATAAGTATCCCATTCCAGTCATAGAGGAGCTCCTAGACGAACTAGCAGGGGCAGCGGTGTTCAGTAAACTCGACTTACGCTCGGGTTATCATCAAATCCGTATGCAGTACCATGACATCCATAAGACGGCCTTCCGGACTCATGATGACCATTATGAGTTTCTTGTCATGCCGTTTGGCTTGACTAATGCTCCAGCGACGTTTCAGAGCCTCATGAATGACTTATTCCGCCCCTATCTTCGCCGGTTCGTGCTCGTGTTCTTCGATGATATATTGATCTACAGCTCCTCCTGGGCAGACCATCTCGACCACCTCAAGTCAGTGTTTGCCATCTTGCGTGCTCATTCCTCATTTTTGAAACGTTCGAAGTGCTCTTTTGGCAGCCCACAAGTTGAGTATTTGGGACATATTATCTCCCACGATGGCGTGGCTACTGATCCATCTAAGGTGGACACATGCTCTCGTGGCCACGGCCCACATGTGTCAAATCTCTTCATGGTTTCCTGGGCCTCACAAGTTATTATCGGCGGTTCATTGCCGAGTATGGAGTTCTTGTTGGGCCTCTTACATCGTTGCTTAAGAAGGGAGCTTTCATATAGTCTGACGAGGCCTAGGTGGCGTTCGATCAGTTGAAGGTGGCCATGGCCCATCCCCTGTTCTGATTCTTCCGGACTTTGCCTTGCCATTTGTCATTGAGACCGATGCTTCTGATGTGGGCCTAGGGGTTGTTCTTCTTTAGAATGATCGTCCTATTGCCTTTTATAGCAAGGTGCTATCCAGCCGGTATTTGACACTATCTGCCTACGAGAAGGAAATGCTGGCTATTGTGCATGTCGTCTCCAAGTGGAGGCCCTATTTGCTTGGCCGTCGGTTTCTTATCCAGACTTATCACCAACCACCTAAATACTTCTTGGACCAGCTGGTATCTACTCCCTCTCAGCAGCGTTGGGTCAGTAAATTATTGGGTTATGATTACGAGGTGATCTACAAGAAGGGGGTGGACAACACGGTGGCGGATGCCTTATCTCGCCGTCCTGCAGATGGGCGTTGTGTGTGTTCTCTATTCCTGGCTGCCCTTTTCTTCTTGAACTTCAACGTGCATATGTTGATGACACGGCTACCAAGGAGTTGATTGGTCATCTGCAGGCTGATCCCCATGCTGTTCCTTCTTTTGTTTGGCGTGACCAATTGTTGTTTTGGAAGGATCGGTTGTGGGTGCCAGCTCTTTCGGATTTACGACGACGTGTGATTTCCCACTTTCATGACACTCCTGTGGCTGGGCATGAGGGCACGTTTAGGACCTTTAAACGTGTCAGTCATAGCTTTCTGTGGGTCGGAATTCGGAAGGATGTGCATGATTATGTCGCCGCTTGTGATGTATGCCAGCGAGCCAAATCGTCGTCCTCTTCTCCTGCGGGTCTTCTACAGCCCCTTCCTATTCCGGACAAGGTTTGGGAGGACATTTCCATGGACTTTATTGAAGCTTTGCTGACAGCCCATGGTAAGACGGTTATTATGGTAGTGGTTGACCGTCTATCTAAGTATGCCCACTTTTGTGCTCTGAGTCATCCTTATTCGGCCCACACAGTTGTCGAGCTATATGTGAGGGATGTCGCAAAGCTACATAGTATGCCTCAGACTATCGTTTCTGACCGTGATTGGGTTTTCATTTCCCAGTTTTGACAAAAATTCTTTAAATTACACGGGATGGAGCAACACATGAGTATGACATACCACCCACAGACGGACGGCCAAACTGAAGTGGTGAACAGGTGTCTCGAGCAGTACTTGCGCTGCTTTGTGGGAGCCACTGGCTGAAATTGCTTCCCTGGGCTGAATGGTTGTACAACACGGCACACCACACGCGTGTCGGCTTCACGCCCTTCGAGATTGTCTACGGCTGTCCTCCCCCAACCATTCTGTCTTATGTGCCTCATCGCTCCTCCATTGCCGAGGTGGATTACCTATTGCAAACACGGGATGAGGTCCATCGTCAGCTTAAAGCCAATTTAGCATCCGCACAGAACAGGATGAAACAGATCTATGATAAGTGCCGCCCTGATAGAGAATTCCAGGTTGGCGATCTAGTTTATGTATCAATTATGCCCCAGCGCCAGAACTCCTTATTTCGGGCTGATAAGAATTTGGCTGCTCGTTTTCATGGGCCTTATGCCATTTTGGAAAGGGTGGGTCCGGTCGCATATCGTCTATCCCTGCCTACCGGATCCTTGGTGCACCCTGTGTTCCACGTCTCTTGTCTCCGTCGTTTTGTGGGCAATCTTCAATTGGTTGCTGATAGTGCCCCACCACCTCTCATGGGCTCCACCGATTCTGAAAAACGCGTTCCGACTTCTCTTATTGACAAGAGTCACGTGCATCGCGTTGGGCGTATTGTGATAGAAGTGCTCGTAGCTTGGCAAGGCCACCCGCTTGAGGATGCTGAGTGGGTGCTAGAGGATGATTTTCTGGCACAGTTTCCATCTTGGTCACATTGAGGACAATGCGTTAGCGGAGTGTGGTGGAGTGTTGTGTATGTCATCCCAGTATGCGTACGTCAGCGTAGCATCTGCGCCAATCTATCAGTAGGATAGTTGATTGATAAGTATCATATTGTAATCAGTTCTATTTAGGCTAATTGTTAGGTAACGAACTGATAGAGAATAATCAGGGGCCAATTAAGGCCCATTAGGCCATAATAGGTGGTGCGGCTCCCTAGGGCACGCGCCACTCCTTTCTTTTATAAGGAGGACGCCTCCTCATTATGGACTTATGCAATAAGAACTATTATTCATTTATTCTTCTTCTTCTTCTTCCTCCTCCTCCCTTCTTGCCGTCTGGCCAATCCTTGTGACCTTGCTGGGTCACAACAGGTTTACTCAAAGTGCAGTAGTTATTATATTTGTTTTGGTAGTCATCACCTGTACCTTATTGTTTTTCCCTCTTTGTGTGCGGTCATTCTTGAGAATTCCCTAATTAGGAACAACGTTCACTATCATGCATCATTCATGCATGCCTCATTGATCATCATATTTGTATTTTAATTTGACTAATTTTTTGCTACACAGATAGACCCAATACGACACAAATACGAGTCTTGATCAACAGTAAGATGAACATACTTAGGGGCCGTTTGGGGTGTGATTATTGCAAAACATCCAGACTGGATTCTGGATATCTACTGTAGCATCCAGGTGGATTTTTACATCCAGCTGAAACACGTCCTGAGGTGTTTCAGCTGGATATATAAAATATCCGGATGCTACAATGTAGCAAAACATCCCATCTGGATGTTTTGCTTTTAATCACGCCCCAAACGGCCCCTTAATGTGAGAATGATCAATCTCCCATAGCAAGCTAGCACCAGACATCAAAAGGCAATGCTTATCTACCATGAGAGTTTTATATGGACTATATGTTATTTTACTCCCTCTGTTCCAAAATACTATGTACATTTAGAAATTTTCAATATTTTAAAATGTTGTATACATTTCTCCAAATCATGTGACTTCCTCTTTCCAGAATTAGAGGAGACTTGGAAGGACTGACTTGAACTTGGTTCATGAACAAGCATACAAGTTGGACGGGACATGGAGAAGAAATCACCTGACTTCCTTGTGGGCTTCGTGGTCTAATAAAAATAAAATAAAAATTTAAATGTACGCATTATTTTAGAACGAAGGGAGTAAAAAAAAGCCATGAGGGTTTTGAATATTTTAATATTACACGCTGGACACTGGCTAACTGTTTTGGATCGTCGAAGCCTTATTGGCACTGGCCACTAAAATAGAGCATGAGGTTGAGTCAGCCAGGTTGGGTCAAACCCTGGCCTTGAAAGCGTATTTTCAGGGCATTCGGAACTACAACATGTACGGCTGCAGTGCTGGCTAGGAAGAGTGCTTATGAGTAACATCCTCCCACTTACATATCCTCCCTCTAAGTAAATGCGTCATATCATTTCAGATGACAAACATCTGATTCCTTTGGGTGTTTTGATAGATAACATGGTTGCATTCTGGTGGATGTAAATTTTTTCCACAAATGTGTGTTCTTTCCACAAAGATGCAAAATTTATCATGCGGTTGATCGGACCCACCACCTTTGCCATTTTCTGCAATTCTGCAGCTTTGAATTATTTTGTTCCTTCTCTTCTTCTTAAGCGCCACAACTTCATCATCTGTCATACACTCTCAGGCCTCAACAGTGAGCACAGCAGAGGTTTACTTATTTAAAAGAAAAGAAAAACAAAAACAAAAAGGGAGGGCAGGAAAACTAATGAACTCTTTCTCCTGAAATGGAGCTTTTGGGTATCTCAATCACCCACAGATTTTTTTACATTCCTTTAACTCATATATATGTTGGTCATTTTATGCAATTCTCACATCCTGCTTATCCAAATCCTTGTCAGACTTCTTCCTCAAAAGTTCTTGCCGAGGGGAGGCACTCTAGTTTTCTTGGTCATTTGACGTTCAAAATATACAATGCCAGTTCTTTGGCCCTTCAAGCATTTCCTTCTGTTTCTCATGATGTTGGTGATTGCAGCTTCAGCTCACATCCATGGTATTTGCAATGAGTCTCTTCTGTTATTAGCTAATGAAGTGTCTAAAATACTGCTTGTTTTTTTCCTTATGCATCCCTTCAATGTGGTAATGATTTGGGTCATATAAGAGGGAAGTATCTATTTTGTAGTATCTCTTCTTACATAGTTATATTTGGCACTGTCTTAATTGTTGATTTTGTTATTTCTTATCCATTTTAGTTTGTAGAACACCCGTTGGAAATTTGGTAAATGTTCTACAATGGGTCTTCTAATGGTGTATTTATTTTTCATCACCTCTGCTTAAATAGCCATACAATTGGCACGGGATTAGTTGTTGGTTTTGTTATTATTTATTTGTTTTAATTTGTGGAATACCCGTTGGTAATTTGGTGATGTTCTACAAATAATCTTCCAAAAAGCACTGTCCTTGGTGAAATTGTTAGAATATGTAATAAATAAATAAAGATTTCCGTTTCCTAGCACCTCAAGCTTTTGGGAAACTTGGTTATGTTACATAGTATCAAAGCTCGAGGTTGTAGAAGGTTCTGAGTTTTAGTCTTGATGGAAGCATTTATATTCCAATTATGTTCTATGTGGCACGCATGTAGACACTTGCACGTGGGGAGGGATGTTGAATATATAATAAATGAATAAATATTTTTGTTTCCTAACAGCTTTAGCTTTTGGGAAACTTAATTATCTTACAGAAATTACATCTTATTGGATTGAGGACATATCAATTCTCATCCCCTGTTTAACGTTTTTATCCATTTGACAATCAAGTTTTACGTTTTCACACTAACTCCGACCACTCATATCCTTTTCTTATTGTGTTTGTACGTTTATGACTTAGACATTGTTAAGGACCTTTGTCAATTGAACATATCTCTAAACTGACCGTTTAATTACCAAGCTAAAACACATAAAAAAGAAGAAAAAAGATGAGTATTTAGTTGCAGCCAGAGAAAGCAAATTTCTCAAGTGTGTCTCTTTTACAAATTTAAAAGATTGGTCTATTGATTTGATAGCTAGGTTTCCTTTATTTCTTAAAAAGAAGGCTGATCTTCTTGCCAATAAGACAGCAATTAATCCTACACTTAATTGTTCAGTTCCAATCCCAGCAATTACTTCATGAATTGTAGTAGCACATATTCACTTCAACGTATGTCTTATTAATTAGATATACTTCAATATATTGACTTTTTTTTTTGTCTTCTTATCAGCAAGAATCTGAAAATACACATAAGTATGAGACATTATAGTCTGTCCAAGTATGAGAAAGTACGAATTAATTCCTGTTATTACACACGTCTGTAACAAAATGCGCATATTATATTTTCTACGAAGAGACTAGACCTTTATTTGTAGCAACAAGATTGCGCATCTAAGGATTGCCAAAATAAAAGGAGAGCATCTTAGTTCATTTGGCAGGTGATTCTGCCGCCGGTGTTGGGGGAGCTGCATCAGGAGAAGAATCAGAAGGGGGCTCCGGAGGGGTGTCAGGCGGCGGCTCCGGTGGTGGGTTTCTTTTGTTCCTGATGTGCGTAGGTGGATTGTAGTCATCCAGTAGCCTTGCAACCTTTCCGCCCTCATACTCCACCTGAGACGAGCCAAAATGATTTGAATTCACAATATGGACAAGAACCAGAATATGTAAAATGTTCCCATAGAAAATGGTTGAAGATTGGATCTTACCTCTGATGAGTCTAAAGAGGCAAGTTCTCTCCTGTACTTCTTCTTACTACTCCCTTGTCCTGCATGAGATATAACATGGCCTGCTTGTAAAACAAATCAAGACATTGGAAAACGACATGACTATGAACTTACGTACCTTGGGATATACCAATGGGAACAAAAAGCACTGCTATAAAAAGTATTGCAAGGGTATAAGATCGTCCCATGGCTCTGCTCATCAAAAAGATAGATATGAACTTGCACCCAACACCCAACCATCTCTAGAGTTTATATACATTTTTAATTCCGTGTGCTAGAAAATTTGAACTTGTGTCCAACGGAGCAAGTGGATAGATATTGCCTGGAAAGTGACAGAGATCATTCATCAGGATTCCTATAGGATGTTATGTTGCCTGGAAAGTTCATCTTGGGATTACGAGGGAAGCCATGACGCGGGGGGAGAGGACTGACGAGTCAAGTCCTCAGGCAGGTACGTTTGATGCTTCTCCAATTTCCTTCCTCCTTGCTTGTTTCGCCAGGAGCCGATCGCTTACTAAAAAAATGCTTCGTCGTCTCTGAAACTGCTAAAAGTCTCTCCACTGAGCAAGAGAAGTCGGTGAAATATCCCCACGTCCGACCACCACCTCGTAAAATTCTTCAGTATAGATACAACACCAAGTCGACATATTAAGGAAAATTATTGGCTACGCCCCCCTGCTTCTCATGATTGGTACAAGGAGGCGTGATGAGCCGTGCGCAGCTAATAACTTCTCACATATTAGCGTGGAGAAGCGTACGTGATTGACACGAAATCCAATTTATAAGCCGTCAGGTTATTTAGGTCGAGACAATCACCCTCTCTACTGGTGAGCATGAGTTTTTCCCCTATTCGATTGACACATGCATAATACGTGATGTCGGTCACTAATTAAAAAAAAAAAAAAAAAAGAGAAAAAAGGACCACACCGAGCACGCAAACAAAGGAGGGGACCAAGTTGCTGGAAGGAACCGCGTAGAATCCACTCAGGTTCAATGACGCTTGCGTGGTTTCGGATTCTCGTGCAAAGCTTTTAAGAGAGAGATTTTTTTGGCAGTAGCCGTATGATGCGCATCCAACGAAGTTGTTGCTTTTGTCTTTATGTTTTAAGATGAGGCCAAGCAGCATTTAGCTACTTTATTTTAAAGCTGGACTATAGATCTTCAAATTAAAGTGCCAAGTAGAAAATACTGATTCCTCTAACTGGCTATTTTTTTATAAGACAACTGGGGATGATCATGCGGTCTTTTCTTCCCTCAAGTCATATATAATACCAAAAAAATGCAGTCCAGTAACCATCCATGGCTGGCCGACAACTTCAAGGACTGTTCTTGGTCAATATATGCGGCATAAAAAGGAAAACTTCTTCAGTGCCCATGTCAATGGCAACTTATAAAATGTTCAGTGATGGAGAAATTTTTCGGTCTACATAGACGTATCAATACAACGCTATCATGCCAGCTTGGTGTCGTACCTGCACGGAAAAATTTCTCCCCATGCAGCACTGGACGTTTCATCTATATACTAGGAAGTTCCCAGACGCCGAATGTAGAACACTAACCATGGCATTACTTCCACAAATTTCCCTCCTTGCTTCCTTGCTGCTTCTCGTGCTTGTACTGCTTCCTTGCATTTCAATCTCCCAACTAACTGCAGCCGAAGAAGCAGAAGCCCTTCTGAAGTGGAAAGCCAACCTTGTAGCTCATGAACATCCTCCCTTGAGGTCATGGACCTTGCTCCCCAACAATTCTACCAGCAGCACTGGCCCATGCAACTGGCATGGAATAAGGTGCAATGAAGAAGGAAGAGTGTCAGCAATAAACCTGACCAGGTCAGAAATACAAGGTAGTCTCCAAAGCTTCAACTTCTCGTCTTTCGCCGAACTCGCCTCCATCGATCTCTCCGTTAATAATCTTTCTGGTGTTTTACCGCCTTCCATGGCCAATCTCACTCAACTCAGGGAATTGGATATGTCCAATAATTCTATTACAGGAGTGCTAGCCCCTTATTTTTTTACCAGTTGGAGACAACTTGAAATAATCAAGCTTCAAAGCAATCTTCTTGTTGGAAACATTCCGCCGGAGATTGGGCAGCTCAAGAATCTGAAACTTCTTCGTCTTTTTGACAACATGTTAAATGGTTCAATACCTCAAGAGATAGGAAATCTTACAAATCTTTTTATATTAAGATTAAGTGGGAACCAACTTACTGGTGCAATTCCCCCAAGTTTGGGTGGATGTAACAAATTAAGAACTTTAAACATGGCGGCAAACCAATTTTCAGGCTCCATCCCTGCTACTATAGGAAACCTTACAGATCTTGATCTTCTATACCTTTACAGCAACCATCTGTCTGGTTCAATTCCTTCAGCAATTGGGAATCTGCTATATATAACTAAACTTGACTTGTCTAACAATCGTCTATCAGGCCCCATTCCTACTAGTTTAGGAAATTTGACAATGCTCAGTTCCTTATACTTGTTGGAAAATCAGTTAACTGGTTCAATTCCTCAAGAAATTGGAAATATGATCCAACTTGTTCTATTGAGCTTATCAGTCAACAATCTTACTGGATCAATACCGTCGAGTTTCAGTAACTTAACAAATCTGTCCGATCTACGTATGCTTCAAAATCAACTGACTGGCACGATACCGAAAGAAATGTCCAATCTGCTATATCTAACTGTATTTATAGTGAGTGAGAACAATTTGACAGGGCAACTGCCCCAAAGAATTTGTGAGGGTGGAAAGCTTGAAGAAATTGCTGCCCTGAACAACAAGTTCACTGGTCCAATACCTTCAAGCTTGAAGAACTGCTCAACCTTGAAGTGGGTTCGGCTCCAACAAAACCAGTTAACTGGAAATATATCAGAATTCTTTTCTGTGTGTCAAAATCTTGAGTACATTGATTTAAGTCACAACAGATTGTATGGAGAGCTGCCCATGAACTGGAAAAATTGCTCCAAATTGACAAAAATAGAATTGTCTGCCAACCAAATCAGTGGCTCGATACCTCCCACACTTGGGGGTCTGCCTCAGCTACAAGCACTTCGTCTCTCTTCCAACAATTTGCAAGGGAAGATACCAAAGGAATTGGGAAGCTTGAATTCATTACTTGATCTGAATTTGAGTGACAACAGAATTTCTGGCTCCATACCGGTTGAAATTGGCGCACTATCAAATCTCACGAGCATAGACTTATCCTCAAATGATTTGGAAGGGTCGATACCACATGAATTAGAGGGCTGCTACAAAATTCTATACTTGAAACTGAGTAAGAATGCATTAAATGGTACTATTCCATCTCAACTTGGAAGACTGCAGTCTCTTCAGATTTTGCTAGATCTCAGTGAAAACAGGCTCACCGGAGAAATACCCCCACTTGGGCAGCTGAATAGATTGGAAAATCTGAATATTTCCCACAATTTGCTCACAGGAGGACTAATTGCTTCTTTTGAAGGTATGTCTAGCTTGTCAATGATAGACATATCATACAATGAACTGGAAGGCCCTCTCCCAGACACACCAGCCTTCCGACAAGCCAATTTGAACTCATTTGTTGGTAACAAAGGCTTGTGTGGTAAAGCTGGTCTCCCGGATTGTCCTCCTCCACCTCGGAGTACTAGTAATTCAAATAAAAAACTATTATGGATCACCATTCCCCTTGTGCTAGCACTAGTCTTGCTTCTCATGTCCACACTAGTGTTCGTATACTTGAGGCGTTCCAACAAGAAAAGAAAACCAGATGAAACGGTATCAGGGACTCTGATCAGTGCATGGAATTGTGAAATGAAGATAACATATTCCGAGGTAGTCACAGCAACACAGAATTTCAATGAGAAATACTGTGTGGGAGTTGGAGGCTATGGAAGAGTCTACAAAGCACAGCTTCCATCAGGTCTAGTTGTGGCAGTGAAAAAGCTGCATCGAATGGAAGATGATGGTGGAGTTGATCACAGAAGCTTCATGAACGAAGTTACGACTCTAGCTGAGATCAGGCATCGCAATATAGTGAAGCTGTACGGGTACTGCAGCCATTCTAGGTCCACATTTCTGGTGTACAAATACATGGAGAGGGGCAGCTTAGCTGGAATCTTGGGTAATGATAGGCTGGCTGTGGAGTTTGATTGGCAGAGGAGGGTGAACGCTGTCAATGGTGTGGCTCATGCTTTGTCGTACATGCACCATGACTGTACCCCCGCAATAATTCATAGAGATATTTCGAGTAACAATGTTCTGCTGGATTGGGACTATGAAGTTGGGGTCTCGGATTTTGGCACTGCTAGGTTGCTCAAGCCTGATTCCTCCAACTGGACCTCATTCGCAGGAACATATGGATACCTTGCTCCAGGTAAATCTCTATCACAGCCCATGATCAATTTTACGTTCATGACATTCTCTTCATCATAAGCATCAAATACTATATTACTATGGTATCGAATACTATGATTACTCAAATGGGGTTATCATATAAGCGTTGGTGTTTGACTTCATATATTGGTTGCAGAGCTTGCATTCACAATGAGAGTGAACGAGAAGTGCGATGTGTATAGCTTTGGAGTGGTTGCCCTTGAAATTTTTCTAGGAAGGCATCCGGGCCAGCTTCTGTCTGATATTCTGGTGGTCCCAAGTAGCCAAGAAGGTTCACTGGGGGAAGATTTTCTAGACCAACGTCTAGAACCTCCTGCAAATGTAGTTGGAAGCTCTATATCTGTGGTGGTCAAGGTGGCTCAAATGTGTTTGCAGCAGAAGCCTGAGTTGCGGCCAACCATGTTGCAAGTTTGTAGGGAGCTGTCAAGAGGACCACCATTGGTAAATTCGTTCCAGATGGCTGCATTATCTCAACCAGTGGAGCATCTACAGGTTTAAGTGACAAGTGGGTGACCAAAATCCTAGTTGCATTAGCATATTGTTTAAGTTGCTTCTCTCTGTGAGCCAATGTCAACTATATGAAACACACTCCAAAAATGGTATATACTTTTTGGACTAAAATAATATGGCCGCTTTGCCCTGTCAGGTACTCATCAGTGGTGTCTAGAGTCTGACTTCGTTTCCTCATGCTTCACCTGAAATTCCATGAACATTCTGTCAGTGAAGTTTGTATATAAACCACATGAACACCAAATACTCCAAAAATGAAGGTTGAATAAAGATTGCAACCTGTCCTAGTTGAGACTCACATCCGATGTAACTGAAGAGGTTAATGCTCCCTTCTTCTCAATGTTTATGTGCTACATATATAAGGCATCATAACATATGAGAAGACTTAAAAACTTCGACGAGGAAATAAAAACCATCAAAACTTGAAACACGTTAGTATGTTGCGAACCTTGGCATATGGTAGGAACCAAAACCGCTATAATCAAACGAAATGCACGGAGGAAGGGTGGTCTCATGATCACTTGTGATATTTTGGTCTTAGTTCATTGATACTCGCAGCGCCATCTTAAATACACTTGATACACACAAATATGTTAGCTTGTCACTACAACAAACTTGCTCTTTAACGACAGAAAAATCTGCCGCTAATGCTGAGACAGGACAGATTTTTTCCGTCGCAAAGTCTATTGAAATAGGTGGCACGCTATTGATGTTTGCTGCAGAAAAAATGAAATTTGTCGATAATGTCATTAGCGACAGTATTAAGGACGCAGATACCACTCGTTAATAAACCATGTTTGACTAGATTGTGCCTTCAAGTGTTATCAAAACGCTGCAATACGGACTCTGCAAAGATCTGTTGCCTGAAAAATACAATGGCGGATTATCAAAACAAAACAACGCAACCGAAGGCTTGATGCTAAAGTGCTACATATATGTACATATATTGCTGGTGTCAGAATTACATAATATAAAAGCCATAAGCTCCAAACTCTAAGGATGATGATGAAGACTAGTTCATTGAAAAATTAATCTTATTGCTAGTTAGAGATAAAAATAAATGCCCAACCTAATAGCCTAGAACATGTAAAGATTTTCCCAAGAAAACCAGTGCCTATGAACATCACCCTATTTTGCCTATAACTTCTATACAATAAGCCAGTGACGAAGTCTCTATATCCTGTACTACATAAAACACTGACCAATAGAGTAGACTACAAAAACCAATCATCTATGCAAGTACGTTCTCCATGTAGCAAATTCAATTTATAGCCAGGAGCAGAGCTGGGGGAAGCAAGAAGGGTGGCAAATAACCCTCCGCAATTGATGAATATTCTAGACCAGTATATAGGCACAATTAGCAATATGCACATACTCTAGGATACAAGCCCGGACCATTTTGCCACTTTCACTGTTAGTAGCAAGCACTCAATTTTCGGTCTACATGTTTACTTTTGGAGAAGTCAAAATCATTCATTATTTTCCTGTTGTCATTTTTTTTTATACTAGGAGTGTCCGAGTCCATGGGGCCCAACTAGAAGGAACAGGACCGCTGTCATTTTATTTAAAAACAAACTTTTACACAAAGAAAAAGAGCAACCGGCATAGTTAAAAAAGAAGGCTTATCAACCAGGCCCTGTTGCAAAAATCCAGAACTTCATTTGGTTTCCATAAAAAAGCCTGGATGAGTTTGGAGGAAGTGGCTTGAGCAACTAATCCTTGAATTCAAAACTACTTTTTCCATTGCTTTGATTATTTCTAAGAATTAACTAGAAATTAAAACCAGACAAATACCTGAAACTCATCCGTTTTGTCATATACTTCCACCAAACGTCCTTTTCTATCTGAAAGACTGTATGTGTTCCAACTGATACCACGATGTCAACAGGAAACATAAACAGGGACAGCTCAATCAGGACATGCCCTTAAGACTAACAATTGAGTAGTTGGAGAGAAAAGAAAATCAAGACCAACAGTTTGGTGGGTCGTGATAGTTTTTGCCCTCCTCATCTATCAGCTCAAGAGCATGTAATACTCCCTCCGTCCAAAAATATCTGTTTGCATTAGAAAACCAAAATGAAGGGGACATATATTTTTGGACGGAGGGGGTAGTAGTTATCAAATATACAAAACATTATCTCTAAACAAGATAAACCCCACTAGCAAGTTCTTAATCATGACAACACATTTTTTTATAAATGGCAATCGTCATTATGATTTAGAAATCCTTGGTCAACATTGGGCCACAATTCACATTAAGAGATACTCTCAGTTAACTAAATATCCTACAGAACGTGAAATTTCTGTACTGGTCGGAATCCCCTTTACACACAATGACAAGAGGAAATAAAAACTAGAGAACGAGAAACACCGAAAACTAAACCATGAATAAGAAAAATACGAGCTGCAATGCTGCATTCATAATCCAATCCAAGCTTCCAAGCCCCCAAAAAACAATTTTCCATCCAACAAACATTTCAAAAAATACCCAACAGCATTCATCCAAAATTCGGCTACAAATTCGTCTACCGAATCCAAAATGCATTAAACAGAAACAGGAAACATAAACAAATACGAGTAATAAGCAAACTCTCTATGCCGAATGAAGACTGTATGCATTTGAAAAAACACGGAACCATGACAACCAAATCAAGGGGAAGAGGGGGAATAGAGTCAAATAATTTTTTACCCATTTTCAAATGCATACACACTTCAATGGACTAAGGGAGTTTAAAAATCAGAAACATTACGTCAATGATTGCGCCAGCTGCCTCTGTAAGTGCCAGTGAAACGTCGAGCAGTTCGCGTCTGCATGTGGGAACAACCCAGTTAATACAAGATCCTCTAAGAACCAACATTGAGCTATAAAAATGAGAAAGTGAGGAGGATACGGAGAATTACAGGAGGAGCTTGCCGTGGGATTCGGGGATGGATTCGGCGAGGAGGTACTCCTCGACATTGGGACGATCCAATAGAGCTCTGCCATGGCGCTGATGGCAAGAAAATTGATGTAACCCAACAAGGGGTTCAATTAATCCAATGCCTTACCAAACTCATGCAGCGTTGCCGGAGACCCCGCCGCTTAAATTCCAGCTCTGGTCACTTGGCTCTACTATAGCATCATCCCTCAGGTTGGCCGGACCTCGTTTCAGCGGCCAGCGAAGTAAAAACAGCCGTTTTCCGGTCACCGCTGCCCTCCAGATTCGACGAGGCTGGCGCGGAGCGTTTCGGCCGGATCCGGCACATTTGTAATGACATGGTTAATTTGTAATGAGAAGCTCATTTAGCAGCTGGTTTGTAATGTCTCCCTAACATTCCCCACTCCCTTTACCTAAAAGGATTAGCCACCCAAAAATTCTCATGCCTACCCCACAGCTTCACCTTTCTCTTTTCCTTCCTTCTAACGTGATATCGGTATGGGGCCCCACCCGATACAACGATATGGGTCAATATCATTTTTTTAAATTTTTTTAAATATCGCCGATATATCGGTTTCGGACCAATATATCTCTATTTAAAAAAATATTAACAAAAATTTAAAAAGAAAAAAAATAACTTTTCTGTTTGCTTCCCATCCTAATATGCATATTTTGAAATCTATGCTTTGTCTAAATTAGTATAACTCATTTTAGAAGTTAGTTTGTGAAAATATATGGTAAAAACTAGTTTTTGACCACTAATATTTTTTTACACAATATCTCCGATATTTTGTCTTTTTGGTCGATCGATATTTTACCGATATCCGATACGATATTCCTTGGCAAGAAGGCCAACAATAGTTTGCTCCTTCTTTCTAACGACCAACAATAGTTTGCAGGAGCGTAGCCTTGGTATCCCTCCACATCAGTGTCCCTACCCCAATAACCGCGACTTAGGTTGTTAGGAAAGGTGCATTATCAATGTGTCAATAACATACCTCACGGGATTTGGAATAAGGACATTAGCTTTGGTACTATGTGATATAACCAAATTTCCCAAAAGCTCGAACTGTTAAGAAAAAGTCATAAATCTGGGGACATTTTGCAATTGCAAGTAAAAGTCATGCAGAAAATAGGGGACAATATTGTTTGGGAAAAGTTTATATGAGATCGCTCTCATATTGCTTATATGAGGTCACTTTGAATCGTAGCCGTTGGATCTTGATCTGACGGTTACAAATATCTATAATGATCTCACCCACTCCTTGATGTGACACACTCACCTACCCACTGATTTGATATCCACCATCCGATCGGAATCTAACGGTAATAAAGATTGGCCTCATGCTCCTAATATGAGAACGATCTCATGTAAACTCATCTCATATTGTTTCACTCCCATGCCCCCGAGGCATTGGCTCGAATGGGAGATGGAAGTGGAGGAAGGCATGTTTGGTTTGAGTATGACAAAAAACAGCCGACTTGGCCCCGAACTTCACAAAAAGTAGCCACAAGCCCGACCATTGAACCCCATCCTCCTCTCACCTTTGATTTCATCCCAACTAAAAATGTAATGCGAACTCTACGGTGGGCTTGTTTGCAAGCATCCCTTGCTTGTTAGTCACTCTACCCTATGTCCTAGTAATCCCCCACCTTTAAGGAATAATGTATAATAAAAAGATGTTAGATAAGAGGGATGCGAACTGAAGGACAGTGATGATGTCAAGTCGGAGAGGGAGAGGCAAGTTAGTTTTGGTGTCAATGTAGGGAGAAAGAAGATTTGGATGAGGTTGAACTGACTGGATCGTTGGTTGGATGGAGTGGGGACATGGAATGTTGTATGGGCGATATATCGATATCGGGTCCCACCCGATAAAACAATACTGAGTAATATCGATTTTTCCAATTTTTTAAATATCGCTAATATATCAATTTCGGTCCGATATATCAGTGTTGTTGAAAAAAATCAAATTTCCCGTTTGTTTTCCATCATATTTTGAATTATACACGCATTTTTATGAATATTTTAAAATTTACACTTGTCTAAATTTATATCACTCATTTTAGAAGTAATATTGTGAAAATACATGGTAAAATATAATTTTAGACCACCGATATTTTTTTATACAATATCTCTGATATTTTATCTATTATATCTACTAATATTTTACCGATATCCGATATAATAACACGATATCGAGGGCGATCGTGTGTTCAATTACACGATCGTAGGGATATTGTGTGATCGAACACACGATAGAGGTCTATCGTGTAATAGATTACACGATACCAGTGGATATCGTCACTTTGATTACACGACAATGTAGACGAAAACACGCTAGAAGTATAATGAGATGAACTGGAAATCACCTAAACCCCTTAATACAGATGGAAAGAGCAATACATGATTTCGGAAAGACATAGGGATAGAACACGATACATGATTCAATCCAGCCCCTATTTCCTTATCATGACTGCATCGAGAAACAAGACTATGCTCATCATATATATAAGCACAATAGGAGTTACATGCACTTGTAAGGTAATTTCAAGTCAGAGAAGTCTCATGCATAATAGTTCACAAATCACATCGTCACATGGAAAATAGTAGTTATATGCATCAAGGATAAGGAATAGGTTACCACACATAGGAGTCACATGCATAATAGTTCAACGATTATTAAAAAATACAATTACTTCATCAAGCAAATAGTTCCCTACGGGCCTAGATGGGCAGTTTCTTGCCATCCCACAGTCCCTGCAACCATTGCTCAGCAAGTTGGACATCATCTTCGAGGATCAGCCATAGGCGTCTATAATGCTCATGCAGGAATATAGATATGGCATAACTGTACAATGGGTTATTGACATCATATCCAAGGAGGCAGCGTAGTAGACTCACAGCTCTGGCGTATTCTTCATTCTCTAATTGCTTTGCCTCATATAATAGGCTTACCTGGCAAGAACATTTCTGGCAAGCATAGCGTCAGACAGTGTCTGGAAGCCAATTGATACTTCTAATGAGGCAACAGACTTCCTCTTCGAACTCTTATGCTTTTCAACAGGGTTAGGGTTGAGGGGATCAGTATGGGCATGTGGAGGCATCTGTATGGGAGTTTGGGAAGCATGAGAGTCATCATGTGGAGGTACCTACATACAAGATAACGAATAATAAATGTTTGAAACTGGAATAAAGGTACAAATACTAATCGATTACATGTATGCTGCTATATAGCAGTAATAACATGTCATAAACTCTAATGATGGCATAACATTATAAAGTTTACATATTCGTTCACCTGGGATATGTTGCAATAAGTAGGACGTAATGAGGAGCCTGAGGCAAAGGGGCTTGCTTGCACATCCTTACCAAGGAGATGGAGAATGATTGATGGTATGAGTTGTCTCCAATATCCTCTCCCAAGTACTGATCAAATTCATTGGGATTGTGTGAACTATTCGTGCGCAGCTCTGCAAGAAGGGCCATTGATATTGTCACGCCCCAAAATTTCAACCTCGATTGGAGTGCGGAAGCCACCCTTAAAGTCAATATTCTTAGACATTAAATCTATGGCACACATCGGCCAACAAATCATAATATTTTAGCAAAATAAAATAGGTAATCGAAATTCTCTCAAACATCTTCAAAGCATCAGCACACCTTCCTGTACCGCAATCGTCCTGAATCACTGTTCTTTCACGCTTGCATCAGAGGATGCATGAGTACTTCATAGAAATACACAGTAAGATGTAAAAACCCACTAGAAGCACAATAAATGGCATGAAAAAAGGTTTACTCAATAGAAACAAGAATATACAATATCTAAGGGACTGATCACAAGGTTTACTTTACCTGAACAGAAAGGTCAGTCAACAATAATCCCAACTCGCAAGTATAAGGAAAAAGTATCAATAAGACTCCGAACAATCACATGTGTAAGGGAGAATGATCAAATTACCAATGGCTCCAGGCATTCATAGTGCAAGGATTTATAATTTCTGCTCACTGAACTTACCACTTGCAAGTGGCTAAATACCAAAATCACCCTAGAGGTTCTCCCTTCAGAACCCGTCCACGCATCTAGGATGTTGGCCCCATCAATGTTTACGGACACGATAGGCGGATACTGCAGACTTTCCGTAATATCATATAGTCTAAACGTACGTATAATGCCTCCCTTCGGGCAGGAACTAAGTTCCATAAATAATCGAAGATCTCGCAAGACCTAGCAATGGCTCTCTGAGCATACTATGAATCCACCTCGGAGAGATCCTTGCAAGGTCTCTAGTGGAGAAACAATCTTATGTCAAATTGAGCAATGTTTTAAAGAAAACTGAGGTCACAACACTATGAGGTTTCAAGGTATCTTTTACCGAAAGGACTCACTTTTTGGAGTACAAATAATCATCAATATTTCTCAATAGAATAGAATTCCTCGCAAGGACACAACTGAGATTCCAACATTTCAATCAACAAGAGACTCACCACAAGAGTATCAATAGGTTTCACTCATAAATCAAACAACATGCTTCATGTCTAGCCTTAGATAGAAACGTCTCTGAAATCTGGGTTCTTCTATTTATGAGACCGAATTCAAGATGAAATAATGGTTTTGCAGGTTTTGATCTTCAACTGGAACTCAAACTGACACCAACCTGTAATTGGAAATCAAGAATAGTTTGACTCTAGATTTCACTGACTTATCCCATAGTGTTAATCTTTTAGACCAACTCTTCTTACAGTAGTAGTCCTTAACATGACTTAGAACTTATATTAATGATATTTTGATCAAATGAAACCATATCATTGAGTGCTACTATGTACCATAATTACAGTAAACTATTTTGTTCATAACAGCCCACTTCCGACTAGGAATCTAGCCCCGAAATTTTTACAATAGATAGCCCTATGAGTCTAGTTTCTTACCCCACTAACGGTTTATTTTTCTGATTTTTCTATGATTAGTTAAGATTTTATACTACAGGTCGTCGACATAGGAAATAGTGTTGACTGAGATCCCTAATCTTGTACATACTTAGTAATCACGTGTTATTAACCCTTAATCGTGATACTAGGATCTCATTAACTTTAGGTACTCCCCTTGTAGGATTATTTCAGACCTTTATATATATATTCTGGAATTTAGTTATTCCATATTTTTACACACCTTTCATTACATAACCCAATTTTAAGACACTTCCCTTTTAATAATGAAGATCTTAATACTAAAATCACAACCTATAATCACATGAAATAATTAAATCAGAACTTTTACAGAACCAATATAGAATTTTCTGAGTTCCAAATGACCAAGAGATGTATTACATAATGACGTTCCCATCTAATAACTAGCATGCAAGCAATAGAAGATGTATCAATCAAAGAATATCAACATGCTTACCCATATTCATAATCATCAAGGAATCTCTCATCAATTCAATAATTCACATAATCTCTATTAATAAGATAGGATTAAATAATTCTCATCTATGTGTAATTAAATTTCTTGTCAAGGCTAAAAGGTGAGATTTATATTTTGTTGGGTAGGCTTTCTCGGTGATGGGGTGGGAAATACAAAAAACGCTAAGCACAAGTGAAAGGGTAAATTTGAAAATGTCTCACTTGAGGAAAAACCCTGCAAAACCTCCTCCGTCGCCGCACTTAGCTTCTTCTCTTGGCGTTGTGTGTCAGAGCTCAAGCCGAGGGTTGGTCCTCCCACCCCAGCAACTCCTCCTCCTCCAATCCGCCCATATTGCGTCTGTCAACATCCTCGGACAGCTGCCGGGTGCGAAAGTTCCAGTCTTTGGACTGCCTTGGGAGTAAGAATGGGGGCTTCCGCCAGCCATGCCGCACCTCATCCGCCTTCCCCACTGGGCGCCGTGCCCCCTCCACTCGACACGCAATCGAGTGAGAGCAAGCCCTCCGAGCAAGCCGACTACTTGAACCTCCCTTGCCCCCCACCTTACGAGGAAATCCAGCGGGAATCCATGAGTATGTCCTTGCATGTCCTTTATTTTTGTTTTTGTTGTGTTCTTCTTTTTCCAATTTTTAAAAGTTACAAACTTTATTCTCTTTTTTTCAACTTTGTTATCGGAAAGTTGGTGTTTGGACGGGCTTCTCTGATATCGAATTGGATACTTTCATGCATAGGATTTGTAGTCACATGGGCTCGTAGAGATGTAGTGAGGAAACGTGTGGTTAAAGTCCGGGTGCAAATATATATAGGGAGTTTCTTTGAATCAGAAAGAAATCAAATGCTATTTGAATTTGAATAGTCGTATCTGAAATACAGCAATGGATTGTGAACTTCAGCAGTTAAATTAAATAACATAGGATTTGTAGTAATAGAGGCCTGTAGAGATGTGATTGAACGAAAGGAACTTATGTTTAAAGTCCGGGTGCAAATATATGTTGGGTTTCTTTGGATCAGGAAGTTATAAGAAGTTATTGTTGTGACCCGTAAGGATCACAAGTACTGGAATCCGCAAGAGGAGAAGAGAGATTTGAAAGGGAAGGAATAATTCTTAATATTGCATACCCAGAAGGAGGAGGACGTCCTCCTTATAAAGAAGGAGAGGCGCGTCTTCCAAGACTGATTACAAGATGTGACTTTTCATATTCCTAGACTGACTCTTCATATTCCTAGATTGACTCTTCATATTCCTGACTCTTCATCTTCCTAGACTGACTCTTCATATTCCTAGATTGACTCTTCATCTTCCTAGACTAATTACAACTGAGTACAACATTCCACCACGCTCCGCTGCAGCCTTGTCCTCAAGGCGAGAATGTAGGAAATCGAGTAAAGAAATCATCTTCTAATTCCCAAGTGGCATCGTCCAAAGAATGATCTTGCCATGCAACTAGCACCTCATTCACCAAGCGTCCAAAACGACGAACCCGGCGGCGATCTAAAATAAACGCAGGAAAGGCAGGAGGATCTTCCGGCAAGAGCAACGGTGTAGGCACTCTACTAGTAAGGCGAGAAGGATCCCCCACAAAACGCCGTAGACGAGACACATGAAAAACCGGATGAACCTGTGAAGTGGGTGGCAACTGCAAACGATAAGCAACCGGCCCAATACGCTCCAATATCGGATAAGGCCCATGGAACCGGTGTGCCAATTTAGTAGAAGCAACAGCCGCCAAGGAATGTTGTCGATGAGGCAAGAGGTTAACATAAACCAAATCCCCAACAGCATACTCCCTATCCATATGAGAGCGGTCATACACCTGCTTCATCCGATTCTGAGCAGTCGCTAGGTTAGCCTTTAGTTGACGCAATACCTCATCGCGCGTCTGAAGTGCATAGTCTACCTCACCCACCGAAGAGCTGAAAGGTAAATAACGGAGCACCGTAGGTGGAGGCCGGCCATAAACCACTTCGAAGGGGGTGAAGCCTGTAGAGGTGTGATAAGCAGTATTATAGGACCATTCAGCCCAGGGAAGAAGTTGGAGCCAACGGCGAGGTTCTTCACCAACAAAACAGCGCAGGTACTGTTCCGAACAACGATTGACCACCTCCGTTTGGCCATCACTTTGGGGATGATAGGCGGTACTCATGTGCAATTTAGTATCCTGTAATGCAAAGAACTCCCTCCAGAAAAGAGAAATAAATATTTTATCCCTATCGGACACAATCGTCCGAGGCATGCCGTGCAACTTGGCCACTTCGCGCACATAAATTTCAGCAACAGCCTTCGCCGTATAGGGGTGACCAAGGGCGCAAAAATGAGCATATTTAGAGAGACGATCCACTACCACAAGAATAACTGATTTACCTTGGACCACAGGTAGAGCCTCAATAAAATCCATGGAGACATCCTCCCATACACGATCAGGAATAGGGAGGGGTTGCAGAAGGCCCGCAGGAGTAGTAGTGGAGGCCTTCGCGCGCTGACAGACATCACAAGCAGCCACATAAGAATGGACTTCTTTTTTTATTCCCCGCCAAAGAAAATTCTGACTCACACGCTTGTAGGTGCGGAAGGACCCTTCATGACCAGCACTAGGGGTGTCATGAAAGAAGGAAATAATATTCCGCCGTAGTATCGGACTCGGGGGAACCTATAGGCGCTGCTTCCAGAAGATATAACTATCCTGCAACACAAAAGAAGGTAAGCAGGTCGGGTCAGCCTGGAGTCGCTGTAAGATGTCCGTGGCCTCAGGTACGTCCTGGTAAGTCTGCAACAAGTCAGTCATGAAGGGAAAGGTAGGGACAGAGAGGCCCAATAAAGACACCTCCGCGTCGCGTCAAGAGAGAGCGTCGGCCACGGTATTCTCGGACCCCCGTTTATAAACCAGATCATAATCGTAGCCCATGAGCTTCGTGACCCAACGTTGCTGGGCTGGAGTGGAGATCCGCTGGTCATGAAAATATTTTAGGGGCTGGTGGTCTGTCCGAATAGTGAAATGCCGGCCCAATAGATAGGGGCGCCATTTCGTCATGGCGTTCACAATAGCGAGCATTTCCCTTTAGTAGGCCGATAACCGGAGAGAGCGCCCCGATAAAGCCTTACTAAAGAAAGCAATGGGCCGGTCATCCTGCAGAAGGACAGCGCCCAACCCACTATCGGAAGCATCAGTTTCCACCACAAACGGCTGAGAGAAATCCGGCAAGGCTAAGACTGGGGCGGATGACATAGCCTGCTTTAGAGAGTCGAAGGCCTCTTGGGCGTCAGTACTCCAAACGAAGGCGCCGGTCTTTAACAAGGCAGTAAGAGGGGCGGCCAGAGTACCATAATGGGCAATGAAGCGCCTGTAATAGCCCGTCAGCCCAAGAAAACCTCGTAAGGCCTTCGGTGATGTAGGTGTGGGCCAATCGAGCATAGCGGCCACTTTGGCCGGATCTGTAGAGACTCCATGTTCCGCAATAATATGGCCCAAATAATCAATCTGAGGTTGGCCAAAAGAACATTTGGACTGTTTCAACAAGAGAGAGTGCCCGACCAAGAGATCAAAGACGGTCTGCAGATGGCCAATGTGATCTTCCCAGGTAGCGCTATAGATTAATATGTCATCGAAGAAGACTAATATGAACTTGCGCAAGAAAGGCCGAAAAATATCGTTCATTAGACTTTGGAAGGTGGCTGGCGCATTAGTCAACCCGAAGGGCATCACAAGAAACTCATAATGACCGTCATGTGTACGAAAAGCAGTCTTATGAATATCCGCTGGGTACATCCGTATCTGATGATAGCCGGAACGTAAATCAAGTTTAGAGAAATATTTCGCACCTGATAACTCGTCGAGAAGCTCCTCAATAACGGGAATAGGATACTTGTCTTTCAATGTAATAGCATTTAAAGCACGATAATCGACGCAGAACCGCCATGTCCCATCCTTCTTCCGAACCAACAAAACGGGAGAAGAATACGAGCTGGAGCTGGGACGAATAATACCGGTTGCCAGCATGTCAGCCACCAAACGCTCGATCTCAGCCTTTTGCACATAGGGGTGACGGTAGGGCCGCACATTAGCTGGGCTCGACCCTGGGAGTATGGGAATCTGATGGTCGTGCCCACGCGTAGGAGGTAGTCCGGTTGGCTCTCCAAAGAGGGACCCATAGTCGGTCAAGAGAGCAGTCAAGTCGGCCGGAAGGGTTGGCAGGGTCGAGTCAGATATAGACATAAGTTGCAGCAAAAACCCATTGGCCGAGTGCCGAAAGAAAGACCCCACAGCCTGGGCCGACTGGAGAGTACCGGGAATGGACCCTTGTAAACGAACCTGCTGATCAGCCACCCCAAAGGACATGACTAAATCTTTAAAATTCCAGACCACGTCCCCAAGCTCTTGGAGCCATTGGACCCCCAATACAATATCAGCTCTTTTTGTGGGTAGAAGATGGAGATCCACCACGAAGTCATACCCTTGAATATGCAAGGATACGCGGGGGCATAGGCCCTTGCTGCGCATGTGTGTGCCGTCACCAATAAGAACGTCAAAAGCACATGCCTGAGCAATATGACATCCCATGCGCTGCGCCACCCTATCATTAATAAAATTGTGGGTACTCCCACTATCGATCAAAATAGCAACTGGCTGGCGCTTTAACTGACCTTGTACGCGCATAGTGTGAGGCGTGTATGTTCCCGAGAAAGCATGAAATGAGATCTCAGCCGTCGAATCGACATAAGCGTCCTCGACCGGTTGATCAATAAAATCGTCCCCCTCAGGACAGGACTCCTCCAAGATGAAAGCGGTAGGGGGCGTGCGACAGCGATGTCCGGGAACGTACCTCTCATCACAGTTGAAGCAGAGGCCTTTGGCCCTTTTTTCGTCCATCTGGGCCTGGGATAACCTGCGAATAGGGGAAGGCAGGGTGGCTCCTGCTGGTGGTCCAGGCCTAGAGCTGGTGGCGGCCCCAATAGGAGGAACTGGCCTCGGGGCCGGTAATCCAGGAGAAGACCGGAAGGGGGGTCGAACCACACGCCGTTGCCGGTTCAACCGTTCTTCCGCAACTCGAGCATGCCCAATGATATCTTTCATAGATTTAGGCCGAAACTGCCGGATTTCATCAGCAATGTCAGCCCGCAAGCCATGCATGAAGGCCCCCACTAATGCCGCCTGGTCCTAATTAGGTAGCCGATTAGCTATGCGCATAAATTCCTGATGGTAAGCGCGCACCGATGATGTTTGACGGAGAGATGCTAGCAACTCATTAAAATCAGCATAATTGTTTGGCCCGAATTGTACGCATAACTCATTCACAAAATCAACCAATGTCGGATGAAGCATATCCCTCTCAAAATATTGGAACCAGACTAAGGCATCGCCAGACAGATGGAAGGCCGCGATGCGCAATTTATCAGTTTCCGACTGAGTGCCATGATACTCAAAGAATTTATTTGCCTGATATATCCAATCAATAGGGCTATCTTCCCCACCATACTTAGGAAATTGAAGTCGGGCCAATCGAGGCTCAGCCGAGGCCCGTCCGAATGGATCCTGAGACGGGGCCTGAGACATACCTGGCGGAAAGTTGGAGAAGCCAGTAAGAGTTGGTCCCCCAATGAATGGCCCATAGGCCGGCACATCTCCCTGCGACTGCTGATGTGGTCGGCCAGTATGATGAGGAAAGGCACGCAGATGAGTGCCAGCTGCCCCTGGTGCCAAGATATTAGTCGGGTCAAAGGAGCCAAACATAGTTGAAGACTGAAAGGCATGGCCTTGGGGGTATGGAGATCCCTGCGCAGCACCGGCGGTGGGGTTGTGGGACAAGGGAGAGCCCTGTGCTGCACCAGCGGCCTGGCCCTGCGGCCTAGGTTCTTGTTGAGAGAACCCATGCGGTGGAGGGGACGAGTAACCAGAGAACGACGGGGTCTGCAGAGGAGGCCCTTGAGCCGCAGTGGAGGAAGATCCTTGCAGGCCGGTGGTCTGTTGATGCTCCAGCCCAGATGTGGGCGGGGGTGGCGGCGCTGATAACCGCTCCAACATAGCCTGCTGTGAGATCTGCATGGATTGCATCATTGCCATCATGTCCGTCATGGTCTTGAGGAAGGCCGGGTCCATGACTGCAACTGGTGCGGCCTGGCAAGTGGGCGCCTCCTCGTCAGATTGGAACGATGGACCTTCTGGATTGTCCACAGCCTTCTTCCGAGCCATAGCGTCGGAAGCCAGGAGTCGATCGCTCTGATACCAGTGTTGTGACCCGTAAGGATCACAAGTACTGGAATCCGCAAGAGGAGAAGAGAGATTTGAAAGGGAAGGAATAATTCTTAATATTGCATACCCAGAAGGAGGAGGACGTCCTCCTTATAAAGAAGGAGAGGCGCGTCTTCCAAGACTGATTACAAGATGTGACTTTTCATATTCCTAGACTGACTCTTCATATTCCTAGATTGACTCTTCATATTCCTGACTCTTCATCTTCCTAGACTGACTCTTCATATTCCTAGATTGACTCTTCATCTTCCTAGACTAATTACAACTGAGTACAACAGTTATTTGAACTTTGATCGTTGTATTGGAATTCCAGCAATGGCATGTGAACTTTGGTTGTTAAATTAATTTGTTCCTTGCGAGTATATTCACAGATAATTAAGCAAGGTCTAACATTTACTTTGTTTAAAGCATTTTCCGTTTGATGCATGATTGCTCCAGTGTCACTGAAGCCAGAAGTCTTTGAGGGAATGAGGTTTGATTTCACCAAGGGACTGAACCCCAAATTTGCACTCAGCCACAGGTTTGTTTGATTTACATTTTGTGGTAGTGTGCCTCTTCTCCCATTGCTCTTCTGATTTGGTTGATATATCTTTTTGAATTGTCTTACAGTGTTTTCATGGGGTCAATGGAAGTTCCTTCTCAATCTTCAGACACCATTAAAGTACCTACTGCACACTATGAGTTTGGTGCTAATTTTTTAGACCCAAAGGTTGGTATTACTAACTTTAATTTTATCAATAACTTTAGTTCTAGTTTCAACCAGCAGAAATTATTTGTTTATATTAATGTGCAGTTGGTGCTAATTGGGAGGATATTGACTGATGGGCGGCTCAATGCCAGAGGAAAATGTGACTTGATGGAAGATCTTACTTTGAAGTTCAATGCACAGGTTTGCTGAGTGGTTGCTACTAATACAATTTTGTGCTGATAGCCCTAGCTAGTGACGTGTTTACACTGATTCCATCATCATCATCATCATCATCATACGTCTTATCCCAGCTATCTGGGGTCGGCGGCATGGATTATATACCGCATTTGACTCTTTTCGGAATCAAAATGGTACAAAATCCATACAAAGAAAGATAGTGGCAAGTTTTTACGCCGGATGCCCTTCCTGACGCAACCCTCCGAAGAGGGGACGTGTTTACAGTGATTCCACACTTTCTAAATGCCTCTTGTTTGGCTTGCTTCTTACCAGCTTTCAAATGAGCCACATTTCTCTCAGGGTACATTTAGCTTGGATTACAAGGTATCATGCTTTATTTATTATCCTCTTTTCTTCGAGAGTAGGAATTTTGCCTAGCTGTGCCATATTGTGCATTGCAAAAACTTATCCATACGAACAGCTATTCCTTTTTTTTGCGGACTAAATATGTTAACCTTCTCGCATAATGCAAATGAACATATTTACTATTTTGTTTGCCAATTAAAAAATTTAAAATATTGCATGATTTTTCTTATTAACATAAATCTAAATAAGAGGAGTATGCCACTTTATAAAGTTGCATAAACATACACTTCAGAGACTCTCGAGGGTTCTGTTAGTTCAATAGATAGGTAGTTACATTTGTGAAGCCTGTATAAGCGTGTATTCTCATTTAGATATCCATATTTAAGTGGATCAGGACTGGCACCTTAGAAAATTAGAGCATGAATTAATTTGTTGAATTTGTCATGTTGTTTAATTTAAGCTTGTTTCATCTAATGTTTTTATAGTTTATACAGAAATTTATATTCAATGGCGGCTTATTCTCTGATATTCATTTATGCTTCGTAATATTTTAGTTTGATAGACCAGAATTTGTGTTTCCAATTCTCAGAAAACTAATAAGAATGATGATGAATAACTTTTAACTGATGTTGCATGCCATCTTTGGTTAGAATTAGATGGTGGTTTTGATGAGAAACAGCTTTTATAGAATAATGCTGTTATTTTAGATTGGAAGACCCCTCTTAATTTTATTCAGATCCTTTTCTCTTTGTTTAGGGTAAAGATTTCAGGACTCAGTACCAAATGGGCAATAGTGCCTTCTACGGTGTCAATTATATACAGGTAACAAATTGACTGTTTGCTTTGTCGCAGTTGAGTCCAGTCTTGAGTGTAGCTGTAATTCCTTGAACTAGGACAAACTGAACTGTTGATAGTAGTACGCTTAACGTAGTTGTTGTTGTTTACTTGTAGAACATGGATAGGACAATGTTGCTTTACGTCCTCAAGTGACTAACATTTGTGTAGGAGAGTTGGGTAATTCATGTGCATCTTTTTGCTGTGACATGATTATTCACCAAACTCTGGTATGATAGTATGGGTATAGTGTCTTAATTATTTAAAATCTGGGTCAATGTTTGGCAGTCCTATCGAATGGTATCTGCTATGGCAGCTTAAAAACTACGCATATCAAGAGCCAAATCTGTTCCGTGTATTTGCGTAGGATTTTAGCTTTGGGGGGGCATTGGTGTCATCTTGCATCCTCTTTTGGATCTTCAAATAGGCTGTTTTGAAGTCATATTACTGCTTGGATAGTATTGCACATAGAGAGTGATCTATTAGTCAGAATGAGGAGTCCATGGTATGTGTACAGCAGTACATGTATACTAGCAACATAGGTTATGTTTATGTCTATCTGTATCATGTAGTTGGCAATGTCAAATAAATTTCTGTTTGTGTTGGTATGCATATTACTTGGAGAGACTTTTTGCTCTTCATATTTATTGACCTTGTACTTGGTAGAGTGTCACACCGAACTTAGCTCTTGGGACTGAGGCGTTCTGGCTTGGCCATCAAAGGAAATCTGGTCTTGCATTTGCTGCTCGGTATGCTACAGATAAAATGGTAATTTACATCCTTGTCCTTGTTCAATTGGCATTCATTGATTCCAGTGATGCATCAATAGTGTGCTTAATATGATTGTCTGTTTGCATGCAAGTCTATAAGTAGGGATTTTTGTGTATATAGGCGTTAGTAAATGGGCACGAGATAAGCATCTTTTTGTTGTTCGTTAATTTAGTTGATTGTTGCTGGTCTAGGTTGCTGCTGGGCAAGTTGCTTCCACTGGGATAGTTGCTTTGAGCTATGTCCAGAAGGTTTCTGAGAAGGTATGGAAGATACACATTGGAGGATATTCTTTATAATCTTTTCATTAGTTGATACAATCTGAAAATGCAATCATTTGCTCTTCGTTTAGGTGTCTCTTGCATCTGATTTCATTTACAATCACGGTACAAGAGATGTGACTACGAGTTTTGGTTATGATTACATGCTTCGACAGGTGAGTTTTACTATCCTGATTTTAGAGCTAATTTGGCATTAATATATCTTGTTTTGTCACATTACTATAAGGTTGGTCAAATTTGACATTTGCAATCTGTTGAGTTTTTTTAGAAAGATTTTGATCTACGATTGTTTTTCCGTTTCAGTGTCGCTTACGGGGGAAGCTTGATTCCAATGGAGTTGTTTCATCTTTTCTTGAAGAAAGACTGAATATGGGTGTTAATTTTATCCTCTCTGCGGAGGTAAGAGTGATGCTGTAGCCTTACAGTTATTCAGTGCAGGAATGTTAATGTTGGTTAATCTTCTCATTGATTAAGCAAAAATGTTCTAGTTATATTCTTCTTACTGCCTTCAGATGCTATCTTAATGGGAATAGTATTAAGAACTGTAGACTATATAGGCTGAATCAATGAGCTATGACTCAGACATTAAAAAAAAAGCTATGACGCAAATCTGGTTGGAAGCAAAATTTTTTTTGAAAATATGAGTGTGCAAAAGCAATTTTGAAAATGGCTATGACATATTCTTCATCTAAATTCTTTTTTTCCTTATATCTTTAAAATTAATAGATAACCACGAAGGGTAACTTTTCTGTTTTGTTTTATAAAAAATTAAATTGCATGGTGGTTGTTGGAATCTTTCTGTTTTATCTCTTAAAAAATTAAATTACATGGCCCTATTTGGAAATGGATTTTGTTTATATGTTCTAAAGTTGTTGTCATCGAAAAATTGTGGTGGTTTTTGTGCTAGGATATAAATACTTTGGTTTATTGTTTTCCTGTTGTCAATTTTGAAGAACCTGAACTTTTGCAGATTGATCATCGGAAAAAGGACTACAAATTTGGATTTGGGATGACAGTAGGAGAATGAAGTTCACCCATGATCCATAAGTTGACAAAGAAATCGTTATGAAGAGCAACTCACCGAGGTTTCTTAACTTGATCCATAGATACTACAATGAAAATGTCACCCGGGTATTATTATTGAAGTTTGAGATGCTTTCATAAAATCTCTTGGAGGCCATATTGGCACAACTTTTGCCATTATGGCAATTGAGTTTTGTCTTTTATTTGTTTTTGTAATGTCTAGTCATTTTTTGCGTTGCAGTTTTCTCCTTGGCATCAAATAAATGTCATTTCTTAGCTTATAACCAAATGTCATCCTCTAACAAATATTTTCAAAAGGTTTCCTAGGTTGATTCCTATTTGTTGCATATTGTATTGCTTGAAGGTTTGTACTTTTTCAGGAAAAAAATAGGAAAAGTCTATATACTTTTTGTCAGGATTCAACTAGCTTAGTTCTGAAAAACTGAGGAGCAGCAGAGCTGCCATAGTCCTTGTTTGAGCCTGTTCTCTGCAAACCCTAAGTATCCTCCGCTAATGAAGTTGATTTTGGTGGAACTTTGATGAGAACTTCTTTCTTATGCTACTAGGGGAAAGGTTCTGATTGTTTATGAAACTCATCAAAACAATTGGGTCTGAAGTTGAGCTTTTGGTCAGAGCAAGAGTATTAATGATGGGAAAAGCTCCGTCCAAGTACTATTCAAATAGTAAGAACAAGGCTCCTGAATTTAAGCTGTTGATGTAAACACTGGTGATTGATCTGTCAATTGATTATAACCGATTGTCTAAAACTAGTGGCTGGTCTGATCAAATCATGAAGTGAAGGTGAATAGAGACGATCTTTATTTGAATCAGCTCCTATAGATATATTATTTAGAAATTAGGCAAAGGAACTAGACTAGTGAGAAATATCTTATCTTAACGTTTACTAAAGCAATTGTAGAGTTTTCTTGTAAGCCTTGTGGCCAAGAAGTCTCATCTCGGGCCTTTATAAACCAATCAATGGGAAATCTGAAATCAGATGTCATAAGTTGCTGAGAACTAACAAATTCCGGCGACTGCAATTAGGTTTTGTAATTCTTGTTTAACCACATTTTTTTACGTAGTTTTGTTCAGTCAATCTTGGATTTATTATGATTCGTTTGACTAGGACGTGTATTGGACAGAGGAAAAGGAAGATAAATAATTGGTTCATTTATTTGTCCATAATCTTTTGATGCAATAGAAAGGGTTAGGTAGGGGAAAAAATTTCGTTGTTGTAAGGTACTCTTCCCTCGGTGATGCACGAGCCATGTGCTTTGTGTCCCAGTCCCCCCCCCCCTCCCCCCCACACACACACAATATCTCCGATATATCTTCCATATTTCATCTCTTTAGCCGACTGATATTTTACCGATATCTTATACGACATTCCTTAGGTCTCTTGTTTTAGGGTTTATGCAATAAGAAAGTATTGTCTTCTTCATCTTTCTTTTCGTCTTCTTTACCTTTCACAGCCATGGCATTTGACCATGTTATGGGACACAACATTGGTATAAGAGCCATTCTGATCTGCCATGGATATACCGCCTCGTAAACAACCTGCTGCGGCCGTTGAGCTAGAGCCGCAACGATCCACCGTGGATCGTGCCGAGATTCTTTCCGTGCTCAAAACACTGAGCGACCAGATCTAGCAATTCAACCAGGCGCTGGCACAAAAGCTAGCAGGGCAATGCATCATTGAAATAATCTCCGATTGCACATTTAATCTAATTTTTAAGTTATATTTATTCTTCAGACGTATCATAGCTTGTCTAAACAAAGATCGACAATTAATGCCCTCTCGAATATATGCTCATTGGGTTGTGACCGAGGAATTTATCCCATGACCCGGGAGATATGCAATATGCTCAACTGAGGCTGGATCATAACAATTAATTTCATTGTGACAACAAACTCTTGATTAGTTAAGAATCTCAAAATATTTTCAAACAACTCAAAATGTTGTGGGCCGTTTGGGGCGTGATTAAAAGCAAAACATCCAGATGGGATGTTTTGCTACACTGTAGCATCTGGATATTTTATATATCCAGCTGAAACACCTCATGAGGTGTTTCAGCTGGATGTAAAAATCCACATGGATGCTACAGTAAATATCCAATATCCAGTCTGGATATTTTGCAATAATCACGCCCCAAACGGCCTCTAAGTCAGTGTACCATGGCGACTAATATTGGTGGCTCCTCCTACAATTCTTTACCATCATCATAAACATCTTTTAGAAGTTCATCAAGACTAGACAAGTTGATTTGCGCCAATTGCAAGGGCAGGGGAATTAGCTATCGTGAATGAATTCATTCTTGAATAATGCTACATATTGTGGCCCTCGCCTGCCAATGCATGCATGTAGCTTGCCACGTTGAGCAGGCACCACACGCGAGCCCCATCCAACACATGGGTCCCTTGCACGTTGTAATGCCGTAATATACTCGTACTACAACATATTCTTGTAACATAACAAGAATAAACATTGAAATGAAGGCGCCTATTTTGTGACAGATTTTACCTTGGCCTATATTTTTATGCATTTGCAGCTCCTGTATCCGGAAATGCAATAGCATACTTTTATTTTCATGCACATTATCTGTTTGTCTACTTCAGCCTTCATCTTAAATCTGTATCGATGTTCATTCAGCATAAATGGCAGAGTGTCAGTTGAATACATCCATTTGTAGACTAAAGTCGCAGACTAGACAAACCAATCTGGTGTTACAAGCTATTCTCTGGTCTTTGATGTTTCCAATCAAATTCTTCAACCAGAGAAAGGAACCAGTGCTTCTCTTGTTTAGATAAGTTCATAATTTCCTCAACAACTATCATTCAGAATTCAGCTTTGTCCGTCTGATCAAAATAGCATCCACTTGGGCCACCTTCAGGTAAGAGAGCTAGCATAACAGGACCTTTAGCTCCCTCTTTAACAGGCATGGGTCCAGTATGCCAGTTCAAATCCGTATCAACATAACCAGGGTGCACACAGTTGATGCACATTGTAGGGTATCTGTTAGCAAGGGCTCTGGTATAGGCATTAAGCACCACCTTTGAAACGCTGTATGCCGGTAACATAATTGACCACCCATTGGCTTCAAGCGTTTTTTCTTTCACATCCTTCAAGAATTTCTGCACCAGCTCATCTATCTTCTCTTCCTTCAGGAATTCAATGTCTGCTAGTATGGCTCGAGTGTTTTCATTAGGAAGCCTCTGGTATACAAGCAACAGAATTTAGATCAGTATTTGAAGTAAAACAATGACTACATTCTTTATTCTGCACCACAGCACCAGTATACATCAATATGAAAACCAGCATAAAATGTGATTCCCCTTAAAGTCTAGTAAAAAACAGATCCACTGTTGGATAAATATACAAGAGTGATGGAAATTTTTCATACGTTATGTGGGACATTGGAGTAAGGGCCTTCTGCTAAATTGAAATTTGAACTGAAACAAAAATCAAATAGTTGCAGTAAATGTCCCAAAAACAAAGACTTGAAACTTTACGGAACCTCTGGTTATACATGCGACAGAATTTAAAATCAGTAACTGGATATTAAGGTAAAACCAATATACTATGTTCTTTGTGGTGATGCTCAATGCATCAATATGAAGAGCAGCATAAAATGTGATGCCCCACTATTTTTCATGACAAAACTTACGGATGGAAGGTTATCGCACAAGTCTTTGACAGAAAATATATACGCCCTCTGTCCCATTTTGGTTTTTAATATGAACTGATTTTAGTTGATTTTTAATAACCAAATAGGACTACGAATGTGGGACAGTGGAGTAATATATATGCTGCAACTAAATGTGAAAAAAAGGAATCGAAACATTAAGGAGACAGGAAGGTAGACGGGTTGACTTTAAGACTGAAAAATCCTTTCATAAAGAATAAACTGAAAGTTAGAACATATTTAAGAATCTTTATTTGGCTGTCCATAATGTATACCTTCAGCTCTCCTCTGAGAGAGGTGACATTGACGATTCTCGCCCCTAGGGTGGAAAGCTGTAGCAGAGGAATAAGGGCTTCTGCCACTCTTTTGGGGCCATAATAGTTCGTATCTAAGCATACATCTGCACTCTCAAAAGTTGTTTTCATTACTCCTTGCACCAGCTTGGTTGCTTTACCAGAAAGCTGCATCACATAACATTGGTGTAAGATAGCAGAATCTTGAACTTGAGCTGACAAGTGTGATTGCAAACCTTACCCATGATGCTGGATCAATGTTTAAGGCTTTGAGACCTTCAACATCCATGATGACTCCAGAATGACCTGCATTGTTTACCTGAGATAATAGCTGTTAAATATTTTCATGAAATTGTTGATTTATTTTCTGAGCAAATGGTCGTATCTAGAGGTCTGGTTCAGAAACTATAACATATTTACATCTGCAGCAATGAGAACGTATCGCACTGACCCAAATGCACCATATAGGGTAATAATTATTACAGATGAACAATACTTATGACTACTTTCTCCAACATCAGCATCAGGATAATGCAGACTATCAGCATACGCTTTCCAACAATTTGTTCATTTGGCATAGAAATATAGAGATTTCTTGCCATCTATTTGGGGTGTCAATAATTTTTTCTCTTTTTTATCTTATGCGTAAAAGAAATGCTTATATTCCAGGAAGTGAAATCAACAATATACCAAATCTTCATCTTGCTTAACACTCATTTGCATTGACAAATATTGATGTCCAATTACCAGTGCCAGAGTAATGATTAAAAACATAAATGTAAGAAGAAAATAGATTGATTTACAAATTCTGCACCATGGAGATAAGAAGATTGGTCATTACTATGCAAGATAATTTATCACCTAATAATCTACATAACTCAGGAATCAAATGCTACTCTCTCCATTCCATATCAATAGTCCTTTTGGTTTTCGATCTGCAGTTCACACTCTCTAGTCGATTCTCTTCTCCTGAATGTTATTTCGAGCTCATTCAGGAGAAAATTCAGATAGATACACATATAGTAGCAGACCACTTGAGTTTCAGCATTTGCCATTGCCCTTGAATTTGCAGAATTGGATTATAAAAAAAAAGAACATTTTTAGTGTTAGGATATTATAAAGCAGGTGAAATTATCGACAGGAGAAAGGCTAAAAACCCCAGCTGCAGAAATCAATCATCAATATACCACTTGGATTTCTAGCTATTGGATCCTCATTGTAGGCGCTGAGACGAGGAATTGAAGGTTATTACTCCTCATAATCCTCCGGACACAACATGAACCTTTTCACATGCTTATGCATGTAGACAGTAATAAGAACTACGAAAATAAAAAGAAGACGTATTAACCAGGGGCCATGGCCCATTGTTCATACCAAGATGTCAAGCTTGCCGAATTCAACTTGGATGAAGTTGGCCAGTGAGGCAACACTAGCAGGATCCCTGACATCAAGCTGATGAAACACCACATTGGTCGAGCCCGATTCATGCAGAGAAGCAGTGGCCTCCTTTCCCCTCTTCTCGTCTCTAGCCGTCAAAACGACTGTCACACCTTCTCTAGCCAGTTGCCTTACAACTTCCAGTCCGATCCCTTTGTTGGCTCCAGTAACCACCGCAACCCGTCTGAAAACAGGAATATATATGAAGGATTATGCAAAGAAGGAAGTTTTGAGACATTTTGGCATCTGGGTCATCATATGAAGGATTTCAGATTTTCATCACATTACAGAGACATACTGAAGGAAGATTTACTAACCCAATTGGAGTTGGCTTGTTATCTCCCATTTCTGCAATCTGGGCCTCTTGCAAAAGAGGAGATCAGGAAGCACGCACCGCAATCAAGATTTGGGCAAGGTTGACCAGGAGCAGCTTAGCTTACTGCAGAGTTGAAGCCAGCCAGTTACGGAAGTAGTATATTTTGGAAGGGAGATGTTGAACAGGACAGTCTAATCGACAGTCATCATAGTACAGTGGCACTATAAACTAATGGCAAGTGGAGACTGGAGGCTTGTAATGTACCACATGCTCGTTTAAGTAGGAGAAAGATATACTAAACAACTTTGTAAGAAGAAATCAGGAAAGAAGTTACCAAAAAAAATCAGGAAAGAAAACTCACTAAATAAGTAACTGAACATTATCTCTAAAGTCTAGCAACATTTTTTTTTTAAGATTCCAGTTAGTATGTGCCAGGCTCATGCGTGTGACGGGAGGGATGTAGGATCTCGATCCAACAATGTACGTGTTTCTCCTTTTTGTTTTGATGGGATGAAATGTATCAACCAACGTATTATGTAACTGAGGTGAAATCAAATGTACCACATTTACTGGCCTAATAATTGAAAAGTTTCCCACCTGAAATTATATGGCCTTGGATGAAGTTTGCCACCTGAAGTTATGGCGTTGGCTGATCTGCGCAGACGATAATTTGCTGCAGCAGGTGATGCCAATATATTCATGAAGATGTGGTCAAAATCAGCCAAGAGTTCATGGTTCGCATACTATTCCCAGTTTTCACATCAACCTACTTTAGTTGTAGAAGATACTGGTATATGCCATACTAAAATAATAACTCAGGATTTGTATTCGCATCTTTAAGAGAGTCCTGGATGCCATCTATTGAAGGTAACGGATTGATCTGGCTGAGCCTGATTAGCTTCTACAATTTTTTTTAGTTGACTAACACGGGGCCAGCACTGAGACTGATCAGATATGATGAAGAGCCAAAGGATGGTTCCCTTGGTCTGCTTGCTAGTCATAATATTTTTTGCTATGGTGGCCGGTCTAAGTCCTCAAGCGCCGGCTGCAGCACCTTCCACAGACTGCATTGTGGCTCTCAGCAACATATTAGGGGTGGTTGAGGTTTGTGGAGCCCGGAAGCAATCTGACGGCACCGGAGAAAGACTGCTGCCCCAGCCTTGTTGGGCTCGTCGCAGGCGCACCGCAGTGCCTGTGCCAGCTTCTGGCCAACTCCAGCGACATAGGAGTTAAAATCAACCAAACCAGGGCTCTAGATCTTCCGGCAATGTGCAAGGTCTCCGCTCCTCCTGTTAGCCTCTGCTCAGGTGAGCTCCCTACCACTCTCATCATGCTTGCATCCTTCATTGCTCAGCGCATGGACGAGATGAATATAACATGGAAAAGGTTAATATGCGTTGGGTCCCATGTTCGCAAATATACATTCCATGCATTGCAAGCTGCCGGATCGAGATCGGGCAGCTGGCATGTAACAGGGGGGTGCCCGTGTGATTCAAAACCTGACGCCAAACAAGTTTATTTTATCAAATAAAATCAAACAAGCCCAGCAAAGTTGCATTTGGTTTAATAGAAGTTACTCCTACTATAGTCCTTTATGCCTAGTAGTTAATACTAGTGTATATTGTTCATCTTTCTTGCAGTTTTAGGAGTGCCTGTAGCAAATCCGGGTGAAGCTGCTGGAAACCCAATTACATCTGGTAAGACATCTTGATCAACAATGTTACATTAGCCTTGAGCGTGAGAAAAAAAAACAATACTAGTCACATTACTAGTTCTATTTGTTTTTTTTTTACAAAATCTTAATTCATTTAAGAAACCAATAGGGCTACTAACATGGGACGTCAGAGTTTTATAGAGTCTTTTTTCTATGCAAAAGTATTTTTTATTACAAGATAACCATATATAGTGTATTAATAAACCAATGAAGTTGATTGACTTGTTGATTCATTTTGTTCTTATTTTTACTCCACATATTTTTCATACACTTTCAAATCTCGTAGGAACGCAGCCTGAGGGACCAGCCAATCACTTACCACCAGGGAAGAGCAAAGGAAATTCACGCTTCAAGTGCTGTGCAATGTTAATGGTTGTTGGTTTGTCAACTATATTTGTAATGAGCATTTTAAGCTTCTAGTAGTGTACTCAATCAAAGCATGTCAAACTCTCTCTACGTGGTTTATTGTTGGAATATAAAATAAATAAATAAAGATCTCTGTTTCCTAATAGCTCGAGTATTTGGGAAACACAGTTATCTTACATGATTTCAGAGCTTCAATAGGTGTTAGAATATTAAATAAAAGAATAAATATTTTTTGTTTCTTAACCGCTCAAGCTTTCGGGAGACAGTGGTTATCCTGCATTTATCACCCTTACCATTGTAGTAATTGTGACGATAATTATAGAACATTATACTCCATCCCCAAAAAGAAAAAACTACAGTCCTCTTTTTTATGCGTCGAAAAGAATAAAAATTAAGCTTAAAACTATGTAGGCCAATTTAGCATTTTGCGTTTACTAAGCTAATAACGATTTTCAAACAATGGAAAAACAATGGAAAGATGCCTTCCATATCAGGTTTTCAGGGGTGTTATAGTACAGTAGAAGTGGGCCTTTTAAACGTATTTGAAGACCAAACAGGTCAAAGTGCTGCAGAAAGGCCCATCAAGCAATCTCATAGTGTATGAGTTTTACGTTAGACCAAGCTTGCAATGAGTAATGATACTACTAGTGCACTTTTCCACTCTATTTTCCTACTCCGCTATTGTGGCACCAAACAACCTCATGGGTCCATGTGATGTGATGAGGTGTGGGTTCATGGGTTGAGGTGCCAATCAACTTGTGCGAACACGAAGGAGTAGGAAAATGGAGTAGAAAAGTGAGCCTACAATCGATCTTTCTATTACGTGTACCAATCAATAAACTTTTACATATGCGTAAATGGAGCTGATGAAATAGTATACAAGGCTTAAGACACTTAAACCTGTGGGAAAAGTAACACAAAATAGCTCATGAATTGAACCCCAGAGGTAAATTTAAAAAGTAGGAGGAAATAAACTTAACTAAGTTAAATAACTCTTATTCACAATTAACTGATAATTAGTACGCAAGGCTTGAAAATTATAGTGAAGTTAATCGGAATAACTTCAGTGTAAACTCCAAGAAAACAAAAACCTCAAATAGTGTAGTGTCTAGGAATTAAAATCATATAGAGGGATCTTCTCTAGGAAAAAGGCATTATGAAGTTCAGTCTTCCGAGTATTAATTGTTGCTAGGACAATACTCAAACAATTTACAATTAAACTTATTGAACTTGAAGGAAATTAACTTCCTGTGATACACGAGTATTTGATATTGTAGATGCACTGAGCAAAAAAAAAGGAGACCTCTGGGATGCTTTCTTGCATACGCCTTCGGTTTCTGTTGGCCTCAAGGTGTTTTCTTCTCGTGTTGCTAGGAAGGAGGATTTGTGGCCTGGTTTTGGTTTGGGTTGATTGGGTATGGCTTATAATGTTTCTACCTATGGGATGCTTGTTGTAAGATTTGTCAATTCCTCTTTGAGGTCTCATTTTTCTTGCTACCTGTTGAGTTTGTTTGTATGCATTTGATATGTTATATAAAAAAAGAAGATATGATGGTGAAATTATACAAACATGACTATTTGATTATATGGATGGAACCGGATGTTAAGGTAATGGAGTCAAATCCGATTCCAGGGCCATTAGGGAGAGGTCGACTGGAGGCAGAGCTGTTTAAGTCATAGAAGACAGATCTAAGAGCGGTCTACCACTAGGAGCTTGTGGTAGATCAGAAGGCTCGTTGGAGTTACCTCCGAGAACAACGGTCTACTGGACTCATGGAGCAGTCGACTGAGGAAGCAACGGAGGGAGCAGTAGACTGCTAGACATGGAAGATAGATTCAAAAGCGGTCTACCACTAGGGGTTTGCGGTGATTGGAAGGCCCGCTAAAGTTACCTCGGAGGACAGTAGTTGACTGGACTCATGGAGCGGTCGACTAGAGGGTCTACTGGAGGAAGCAATGGAGGGAGGAGTAGACCGACATTGGATGACCAAAATGCTTATTGGATGATGTGCTGGAAGACAGAGGTCTCAGCGGTCAATCGTTACCAGCTAGCGGTCGATCGGACATTACGAGACAAACTTCCTAGTTGTGTTTTGATTGAGATTCATTTTTTAATTCAAGTCTAAGTTGGGTCACGTCTTTTATAGGTATATAAAGACTCCTAAAATGTTCTTAGGGTTTATGTTAAGCTTCTAAAGAGAGGAGATCAAAGTTTGGAGAGAGATTTGTAACAAGGAAATTGTGGTGATTTTGTGCCCAGAAATTTATTGTAATCCCTTGATTAATAAATTTTATTGTTTATTATGGTGTGGAGTATGATGAGAAGTAGTCGAACTACGGTAATCTTTGTGTCTCATTTATTTGTTGTTTGTGGCTGGTTATTTAGTTAATTATTTTGTATCGTGTTGGGGTTGTGTTAGCAGTGTACTTGTTATAACTACCCGTAAGACAAGGATTCTCTACACCCCTTCAATCCCAGCACCAGAAACCAGCGCAACTTAGGCCGGAATTATTATAACGATCACATTGAAATGCAAAACTAAAACATGTATTCAAGCACTTAATTTTGTTTGCATTTCTGTCTTTTAGGAATTAAAACAATGTTATAACAAATACTGAAATCCGGATTGAGCTTATGTTGTGTATAAAATATACATTAACGAAAATCCTTACATTTTGGCGTAATCACGGGTGAGCATAGAATTTTTAGTAATCTCTGAACTGAAGAACTCAAGGAAACAAATCAATTAGCAGTAAGTGGAATCTCCCTGAGTAGTGTCGTCAGAAACAAGATCGTCTATAACCAAGTACCATGAATTATACATCAGGGAACTTGAATTATAAAAACAAATACATGGGAGACCTTGATCCTCTATAAATTGTAGTTCTGAATTAATATAAGTTGAACAGTGCCAACTTTTTATTGATGCAAGGGGATTATAAAATGCTAAAGAACAACTTGTGATCATTAAACTGTACCAAAAATTAATCAAGATTCAAGCAACAGGACTATTCTATGATGGCTAAAGCCTAAAAGTCGTAACATTCTATAAGTCCACTTTATTACTAATTAAATAGAAAACCAAAATCTTGTTACCTCTGAGGCATGCAGAAGTCAAGAAATTCCCTTCCTAAGGAGATTTTCCCTAGATAGCAGTTTTAAACTCACCATAATTATTATGCCCCTTAACTTTTCCATTTTATAAGCCTTTTCTCATCCTCCCTTTTCCATGTACTTCCATTTATAGTTTTTTCCTTTGGACTAGTGGATAAATACAATGAAGTGAACTTTAATGCAAAGTTGCTGGACGCACACTAGACCAGGAGAGTATTTAGATTCTCAAGTAGAAGAAAAAAAAAGAAAGAAAGAAACATTATTTACCGATAATAAGACCACAGTTTTCTAGTGAGCCACTACCAAAAACACTGTTCAGCAGCAGGGACGCGAATATGGGTTGATGGCATTTTGCAGAAAATAAATTAACTTGCAGTAGATACAACATACATATAGATGCAAGTTGGGTGCTTGTAACTTTCATCTGTGCGTGGAAAAACAATTCTGACCCATTTTTCCAGGAATCAAAGTAAAGCAAGAGAATCGAGCCTTTAGAGAACCAGCAATTTTTTTGTTGCCATTAAAAAAATCAGCAATTTTCTGGCGTCCAATTTACTTTTGGATGAATCACTAGCAGACTCGGTTTTTAATTTAAATATTGAGAACTTTGCCGAATTGCTAGGCCTGAGGTGAAGGTCGGTGCCTTGGCCTTTGCCCTTTTTTCTCGCAACCCGTGAACGGTTACCAGCCCAACTTCCATGCTATTGGTAGTTAAGATGCCACTCTAAACTATGCTCGATCTTGTTCATATATAGGTGTAGGTTATAATTTTTTCCCAAAATGATCATTTGCTCTAAATAAAAAATGGCTTAGGCTCATGTGTTGAGGCATGAGTAGATTTTTATATTCACAATTAGGTTACAACTCTTTGGCTAATCAGTTTCAAATTGTACTACCCCATCTTTCTTTATGGGAACAACTTGTCCCCATTTTAACATCAACCCGTGAGTAGTAGCTTCATTTGGCCACTCGAAGGATTATATACTAACTTCCCGTTGTCTGTGATGTGTGGCCGAGGGGATTGGCTAGGGTTGGCGCACATACAGTTGGAGTGTGTACATAGGAAGAGGTAACTTTTAGCAGGTACCATTGTAGAACTTTACATTCCTCATGTGTTTTCTTGTATAAAACATATTTAGAGTGATAATACAATACTTCAAAGTGATTATCCTAGATACTCCATCTCTTGACAATCACCCATCTCTTGTTTCCTTCCTTTCTATCTTTTTTTTTTGCTACAATCCTTCATCTTTATCTTGATTAACATTCTTTGTTATATAAGGCTGTTAAAGCACCTTCTGACTTCGTCGACTTCCATTGAATGTTGAACACATTCTTCGTTATATTAATACTAAAATAGTTGTGGACAAGTTCATTGCATGTTAAGCGTCGATTCATGCAACATGTGGTGAGCATCTAGTAAATGGGAAACGCTCCCTTGATCATCAGATTCATCTGATTATCTTAATGGCTGTTGCACTTTAACTAGACAGTAGTGTCATTGGATAAGAAAACACGGTTTACAACATCTGAAAGTCTTTCCTAGAACTAATCAGTTTAGTCCAAAATGAAATATTTTTGTTTATACTTTGGAATGGTAGAAGCAATTTTTATGCGTGCTCATTATAAACATTATCATTACACGGCTTAGACAGAATTAAATCGTCCAAGTACAGCGCACATCCCCAAAGTATCATGCTGCATTTTTACCTCTGTTTACAATTAATTAATTTGTCATAAGTGTTTCTTCCGTTTGATAGAAACTATGATGGTGATGTACACATTGATTACATTGATATGCCATATATGCCTAGATGAACATGCACGTAAAAACTAAAAGGCATATATTTAAACTACTACCTATGTTCCAGATTAATAGTTTGATATAATTTTCGAAGTTATGAACTGATTAGTTTATTTTAAAAGATAAATCAGACGTTTGATTAATATGGAATGGAGGAGTATAATTTTATTTTGCAAGGCATATAGTTACACTTGAACATTTATCAGAATAATACATACTATATATTCAAATCTTGTGAGTAATAATATGCGTTCATTACATCCATATACCACGTTCATATCGTATGAAGATATATAAAAATACATTCATATAGTACGAAGGTTAACTAATGTTTCCCAATTGTTAAATACAAGCATAATCCATGCTTCTGGATTAACTTATGATAGACGGGTAGCTTAATTCTCCTTTAAAGAAATGAGGATTTAAGATACCAAATAAAAATGAGGATTTAAAGCAAGAATTATGCAGCCAATTGTTGTCCAACTCTCTGGCAAGCATGTGAATCTAACCTGTATCAACGCATGAGAAAACGACATTTTTCCAACATATAAACGGCTTGCCTGACTTGTATCTCATGCATTAATTTGAAGCATGCGTGGAAAAGTAACACAAGTGGCTTATGAATTGAATCCTAAAAGGAGCTCAAGTAGGAGTATTTTAAATGGTAAGACTATGAGAAAAAGTCCATCTTTATTTGGCAGTTAGAGAAAAGCCAACTTATCATGTAGGTCATGTTGAAATCTAGATGTTCACATATTGTTGAAAACGGCCTCATTTTCGGGCCGTCAGTACAACGAAAGCTCCTTCAATAAACTTGAGCCGAAAATGTCAAAAACTGTCAATGCACCAACTCTTCTACGGTTCTACCTTCATTTGTTCCATAAAAAAAAGTCTTCTATTTTCATGTAGCCTTCTACCTTAAGAAAAAAAAATCTGCGGCCAAAAAAAGTCATTCTCATTCTTAAACTCCCTCCGGTCACTTTTAACAAATACAGTTTCTTCAAATAAACTAAATTTTCAGTTCATTTGAAGAAAGTTGTATCTATTAAAGAAAATTTATTTATTAAAAGTGACCGGAGGAAATATATAAGAAAAGAAAATGCTTAAAATCCTTATGCTCATTCCGCTTCATTAATTTAGTGATAATTTAATTTCTTTTTACTTAAATGCTTAATTCCTGAATGTAGATACTGTAATATACTTCATCTGCACAGTTGGGGATCTAAGAAACACTGATTTTTTTTTCCTTTTTTGACACCCAACACTATCAATCGAGTTGACACATGAATAATTGGACAGCAACAGTCAAACTATTTGCTAGTCGATCGACCAGGAACAAACAATCGGACACAAACTCTCTCTAAACGTGTGGGTCACACACGTTACAACAGTTGGCTCAGCCCTCATGACCTCTCTCAAGTCTCTTCTTTTTGGTCCAAACCTATCTCAAGTAGCAACAACTTTACTTTCATGGTGCGCCTCGCGGACTAGACACAATAAATGAGTGATCAGCGGAGTAAACATCATGCTTTCTAGCTGGAACGGGTAGGGACCTGCTTCATTTGGGATGAGTCATCTTCTCAGAAGTTCTCCTCTAGAATGCAAATATCCTTCCTCCTGACTCGGTCTGGATAAGTATGTCTTTTTTAGTGTGGACAGAAGTGGTTGTAGTCATCACAAGGAGAACTGGATAAGGTACGGGATGAAGATAGATCATAAGTCGGGAAGGGGAAAATCCAAATCTCCTAAAACCAAATAATTGGTTTACTGTTCAAGCTTCAGAAGTTCGAATTTTCAGATAGTATTGTTTTATTTTTTTTCTGTTTTAACTTTGTTCTCCTTTCATAGGAGGTAGTTTTCCCAGCTTCTTAGTTTCTTTGGGCAAAGGCTTGATTTGTAACTCCTTTATCTTTGTACTGCCTTTTTTGGTTAATAAATTTATCAATTATCTAAAAAAAGAGATATAAGTACAATGCTTATACATCACTATAAAAGATTAACTAACTTGATGATTAGATTTTTTGCTTGCCAAAATTGGAATAGTTGATATTTTTTTCCATTTATTCATATCTTAATCCTCATTCTTATTTGGTCTTGTTGATCATTAATATGAGAAGGTCAAATCCTACAAATAACGTTATATTTAATATACCTACTTTTAGAAGTTATAAAGATACTACTAAATCGTTGTAATAAAGAACCGGGCAGGTCATATATTCTAATTATCAAACCAATAAAGTGATATGAAGAAAAAGGTGGGATAATCCATTTTCCAAACCAGTTAAGGGATATGAAGAAAATAATTTCTATCATCCAAATCAGAATCTTTCTGGTAAATAGTTTATTCTTTATCCTGTAGAAAGCAGGTAGGAAAAAATTTGAAGTGTATTATATATATAGGAAAAGTTTAAATAAAATTGATTTCATTTGGCTTATATAAGGACACTTTAAGTCTTAGCCGTTGGATCTTAATCTCACAGTTACAAACAGCTACAAAGAACTCATATACCAATTAATTTGACACACTTACCTACCCATAGATTTGATACTCACCTTTGGATCGGAATCCAACGAACTAAAAGATTGGCCTCATGCTCCTCTCTCGATATATATATATATATATATATATATATATATATATATATATATATATATATATATATATATATCCACCCTCCGATCAAAATCTAACGGCGATAAAGATTGGTCTCATGCTCCTTATATGAGAACAATCTCATGTAAACTTATCCTATATAGGGAAAAGTTTAAATGAGATCGCTCTCATATAGCTTATATGAGGCCACTTTAAATCATAGCCATTGGATCTTGATCTAACGGCTACAAATAGCCATAATGATCTCACCCACTCCCTGATGTGACACACTCACCTACCCACTGATTTAATATCCATCATCTGATTGGAATCCAACGGCTATAAAGATTGGCCTCATGCTCCTATGAGAACGATCTCATATAAACCCTTCCCATATATATATATATATATATATATATATATATATATATAAGAAAAAGTTTAAATGAGATCGCTCTCATTTTGCTTATGAGGCCACTTTGAATTGTAGCCGTTGGATCTTGATCTGACGGCTACAAATATCCATAATTATCTCACCCACTCTTTGATGTGGCACACTCACCTACCCACTGATTTGATATCCACCCTCCGATCGGAATCTAACGACAATAAAGATTGGCCTCATGCTCCTTATATGAGAACGATCTCATGTAAACTCATCTTATATATATATATATATATATATATATATATATAACGAGCTGAGTTAGAGCCAAGTGGCAAGCTTTGTTTAAGCCAAGTCTAAACGAGCCGAGCCAATTCAAGTACAATTGTGCTTGAGCTCGGCTTGTAGTGGGATGAGGCCGAGCGGAGCTTTACACGAGTTGAGGCAATATCTGAGCTGATTTGATCAACTTATAAACTGGCTCGGCCCGTTGACACCCTTAGACCAAGGAATGTTGTATCAGTCAGTAAAATATCGATCGACCAAAGAGACAAAATATTGGAGATATTATGTAAAAAAATATCGGTGGTCTAAAACTAGTTTTTACTATATATTTTTACAATATAACTTTTAAAATGAGTGCTACTAATTTAGACAAGTATAAATTTTAAAATATATATAAAAATATGTATATAATTCAAAATATGTGGTTGCGTTTTAAACTCGCATCGGCATAAGATGGGAAACAAATGGGAAAGTTAATTTTTTTTAAATGCTAATATATTAGACCGAAATTAATATATTAATAATATTTTAAAAAATAATTAAAACCGATATTACCGGTCTCGTTGTATCGGGTGGAGCTGATATCATGTATCCGCAACACAACATTGAACATTCTGTGCCTTAGACAAACCTTAGGGTGGGTTAGGGGTTCTGAAAAATAAAAATTTTCCATGAAAATACTTTTCACCGGAAAAATGAACTTTCATGGAAAATGAATTTTTCCGTAAAAAGTTGTTAGGGGTTATAGAAAGTGTTCATGAAAATTTCACTGAAAATCAATTTTTCGGCCTAGTTAGGGGTTTCGGAGAATGTAAAAATGAAAACGTCCTAGAAAATATGCTACTAATCCATTTCGTTATGTTCTAAAAATACTAAAATTATGTATCCTGGGTTAATTGTTTGATTTCACAAAAAATATTCGTATGACAACTATTAGTTGGTAAAGTAAAAATGCTAGTTACAAGGCTTCCTATAAATGCCATCTTTTTTTAAAAAGACTATCAATTCAAGTAAAGCTTCTTATAGTGTCACCTTTTCTCAAAAATACCATTATATAGCAATTTAATCTCCGCTAAAGTAAATGAACTAGTCAATGATTCAAGTTTACTTCACGCAAAAACTTAAAAAAGTGTAAACTTTCATATTGCTAATATAAAGCATAAACGATTCTTCAACTATGGATCCCCTCAAAGCTCATGCCGCTTTCTATCATCCCACATCTTCTTTACTAATTTGTCACGGAAACGACCCATCATAGCTGTACCATCAACTATAGAAGTATTACTTGGTAATATAGGTGCCATATCACCCTCATCATCATTATCATCAAAGTCATCATCCCATATGTCTTCTTTATTTTCCCTTTGCAAGAAATTATGAAGCACACAAGTCGCCGCAACTATTTTAACCTGAGTTTTGTATGGAAACATTGGTGGTCGTTTACAAATTTCAAAACGATTTTTCCACACAGCAAAAGACCTTTCAATTGCATTCCTTAAGGATGAATGACGATGATTAAATAACTCTTGTGCAGTTTGTGGTAACCTCTCTGGAGTAGTACCAAACTCCTTCAAATGATATCGAGTTTTACGAAAAGGAGCCAAGAAACCTGGGATGTTTGCAAATCCCGCATCCACCAACATATATTTACCTAAGAAGGTGGTCAAAATTATAACTAAATTAATACCTATTATCAATGAATATGAAAAAAATAAAAAGTTGGAAATCCATACCTTCCGGCAACAATAGCCTTTTACTTGGTGAAGTAAGTGCCGTCTTCAAAAGGCTAGCATCAGCTGTTGAGCCCTCCCATCCAGCTAATACATATGTAAACTCAAGATCAAAGTTGCAAGCAATCAATAAATTTTGAGTAATATGACCTTTCCTATTCCAAAACCTCATTTGATCCTTTCCTAAAATATGAGCTGGAACATGAGTACCATCAAGTGCACCAATACAATCCTGCATCAAAGTATTTTATTAACAAAATAATAAAATATATATCGTATTTTGGAAAAAAATAGTCATACCTTAAAATATGGGAAGAATCTTTCATCATTAGAAATCTGAGGGTGTAAATAATTTGTAGGAGCTTTGATATAATCTTTCGCAATAGCCAAAATTGCATCTATCACTTTCATGTATTTTGACTTCAATTACCTGTGTGTTATATGAACACTGGCCCTTCTTGTAAAGAATAAACAATGGAAAAATTCAAGTGATCTTTTCATCGTCGTTTGCCCAGGACCGGAGATCTAATTGATTATAGAAATATGAGTTTTGGTTGTTGCAAATAGAAATTCCCCGCTGTCCCCCTTTCATAGTCGCTATTTTTCAGAACCCCTAACCCACCCTAAATTGCAGAACTAATTTCTTATTGTCAACACAAATATGCAACACAGCATACATGACCTTGACCCACAAGGAAAGAACAAACTCTGCTTCCCACATAGCCACAAACCCAGAAACAAAAAATTACATTGCAGAGTACCACATCAAACAACAAATAAATAAGGCATAACACCAACCACTGAGCGACCCATATTAGTGATTTATCATACAGAAACAAAAAAAGTAAAGAAGAGGCATTTTGGTTAAATTAGGCATGACCAGAAATAATAGAGATAATGAGAAGTTCTTTTTCCAAAAAAAAAGAAGAAATACACAGATGAACAAGACATGATACAAGCACTAGAGAAGAAAAACAGATCTTGGGCTGATAATTGGCTTGTTGAGATTGGGAAGAAGGGGATAAGAATACAGACCTTGTGCTGGTCGCCGAGAGGGATAAGGTTCGTTCTGATCAACCTGCAGCAGAAGCCTCGATTGGGAGACGACAGGGGAGGCAAAGATCTCCAACAACACTCTGACGAGGATCGTCGATTGTTGCCGAGCAAAGCTCCGACGAGGTCGATTCGACCTCAGAGGAGCGGCTAGGGCAGGGAGGGAGGGAGGCCCGACCTTTTTTTCACTCCGGAAAAAGGACTTTCATACCCTTTGAGGTCTGAAAATTTTGGGCCAATTTCCAGCCTTTTTTCAGGGCCATTTTCGGGCCCTCCAGAAAAGTAAATTTTCAGGACCCTTCTTTTCTTTAACCCCTAACCTGTGAAAAAACTATTTTCATGTAAAATAGTTTTTCATTTTTAATTTTCATTAACCCCTAACCCATCCTTATAGTTTAGTAATTTTCCCAGCCTAATTTTGTACGACGACACCCCCCAATGGCTTGTCATCCCAACATAATTCCTTCGCTTTTGTTTTTCTTATGTGCGTCCTATTTCTCTAATCTAATTGCTTACGCAGCTAACGGTTAGATTAGAGACGATTCTAAGAATATTCGACATCAACGGCTAAGATAAACCCTACACACTCTGGTAAAGCGGCCCCGACACATCAAGTACCGATAACTGAGGTAAGCTCCAAAGTGGGTGGGTTAGAGTAAAAAGGATAAAATATTTCGATGTTTGCTTCTTCCGCGCCATGATGTTGACTCACCAACTGGAGGCAAAGAACAGATCAATATGCCGAGGAGGGTGCACGTGTAACCCAAAAATAGGACGCACATGGGAGATAAGATGCGGGCCTCGTGCGGCGGCTAATCCCACGGGCCTGGAATAGCCGCCTTTTTACATTTTCTTTTCAAAATCCTTTTTTAAGTAAAAAAAGAGTTTTTTATAAAAAAATTTATAAACCCCACTTGCATGGACAAGTAGTTGTGGACGACCGACAAGCTGCCATTACACAACTTATGACAAATGACTCGGTCTTGTCGACGGTGTAGTGAAGTGCGTTGTAGGGCTTGCAGTGGTGAGATTATGCCAAGCTAGCCACTAATTCGATAGTTGCTAGCTCGACGACGAACCTACACTGCATCGCTGGCTAGATGTTTCTATAAAAAATTACCCATATTAGGGGTATAAACGGACGGATACGGACGCGGACAAGCTAAGTCCGTAGCCGTCCGTTCACTCTAAAAATAAGTGTCCGTTCGTCCGTCGTCCGTGCAGACACCCCTAGGTGTCCGTCCGCATGTGTCCGTCACGGATACGGATGGACACAGACACTATGAAGTAAAAGGTATTCCTTCTTTAAAATTGATAACCGATAATTCTTAGTTATTGTCGTCAATTGTCAACTCAATCATTCTTTTCAGTTTTCCCATGATCCTCTCATAATGATGAACTATTTTCAAATACAAAAATCACTTCTCTCACTGTCCGTCCGCATGTTGATGAAAGCTCATTTTTTTATATATATACGGACGAAACGGACGGCTCCGGACGCGGACACAGTCTGTCCACGGCCGCAGCCGTTTGGAAGACGGACATGGAAAGCTGTCCGTGTCCGTGTACGTGTCCATGACGGACAGAAAATTATGTCCGTTTAGCCATCAAAATGGACGGACGAACATGGACATCCGGACGCCGTTTACACCCCTAACCCATATGCTATAACTCTTTTTTAATTAATTTTGCATTTATTGGTGGAACCTTTTTTTCCCACGTATTTGCTACAAATACGCTGTCCATGTTGATTTGATATAAACATAAGGTTTTTCCCCAATGAACTACAGCGTGCATGGGCTACAAAGAGTAATCGTAGCATTACTCCCAAAATGGTGATGTGAGAAGTCGGAGAAGTTTTTATTGATAATGAAGGAGTCAGAGCTAGTTTCTCATAATCTTTTCTGTTCATTTATTAAGCTTGGGGAAATTCAAATCGTAGAAGTTAATATGCATGCATATAATCCAGCTTGCCCGCTCTATATTAATTAGCGAGCCATGCATCAGCAATAGTGGAGTAATTGGTAAAGGGTAAAAACTTACATTTGCTCCTGCTCACATGCGATGGCGTGCACCAAACCATCACTAATCGTTCGATCTTGAGTCAAACCCGCATGCTGCCTATATTAACACGCGCCCCTCAATAGAAATCCGACGCCCCGTGAGTCTGGTGCACACCAATGCAAATGAGCCATTGCACATATATACTATCGGCAGTCTTTTGGTAGAAATGATACTCCGAGAAGAAATAGTGCAAAGAATAAAAAGACAAAACAATGAAGGCATCTTAAATTTGGAGCAGCAGGCAAAAGGGCAAACGAGCAGTTTCATCATGCTTGCATCGAAGCACCTTCGGGGAAGACTGGGGGAGGGTTGAAACTCCCGTGTTTCTCACTTTGATGGAGCTTAATAAATAAGCTGCTTTTTTACTACTACGAGAGCGTTTGGGACGCGGGGTCCACGCAGTTGTTGTTAATTAAAGCATAATAACGCTTTGTTAAATGTTAATGCCTCCTCATTTGATCCTCCCTATTTTTACCTCGTCAGACGCCCACAGAGGCTCTGGTTGAAGCCTCACAAAACCATTGCCACCTCCACCTCCAGGCAGCAGCAGCAGCAGCAGCAGGGGCTCCACAGTTGAGTGCAAGGAAGAGGGCAGGAAGGAGAGACGGGCTACCATCATCCCAGCTCAAGCCCCAAAAGCAGGGGGGACCTCATCCCACTCTGCTGTGTTTTGTCGTCGTCTTTGTTCTGTCTTTTGCCCTCTCCTCTCCTCTCTTTTTTTTATCCCCTCTCTCCACCTCCTCTTCCCGGTATCCCTCCCTCTCTTTCTCTCTCTCTCTCTCTCTGTGGCGGTGTGGTGTGTTGTAGCAGAGCCTGTATGGACTTCTGATGGCAGAAGCTAAGAGTCAACTACCAAATAGATAGCTGGTCAGTGTTTCTGTTCTCTCTTTCTCTCGCTTTCTCTCTCTTCATGTGGGTGTTTGTTGCAATAGAGCTAGATCTCTTAACCAACTCTTTAGTTTTCTCAGTCAGATGTTTTAGTTCGCCTCTGCTGTTCTGCGTTTTTTTACTTGTTTGATCTTGGGTCTATATGACTTTTAGTCGGCTTTTTTTTTGCAGCTGGTTGTTCTTTTGTTGTGTGTGTGTTTTTTTTAAACGGTTGGCTTTGATGACCGACTTCATGCCTTATGTAACTTTTCATGGATCTGTGCTATGCTGGATTTGATATGCTTTCTTGTTCTCTTTTTTATTTTTTTTATTTTGATTATCTGTGTTTGTTGTTTGATATTAGATCGTCGAAATTCTATTTCTTCATGTTGATTTCATTTTGTTTATCTAATTTTTAATCTGGGAGCTATTTCATACTTTCTTCAAACTGCTTTCTGTTTGCTTGGCCTATAAGGTTTACTAGAAGAATTTGATAGCTGCTACCCAGTTTCATTTTTCGTCATATTTTCATGGGATTTGACTTTGTATAGTTCATCTAAGATTTTTGTCTGAATAGATGCAATGCTTTCATTGGCTGAATTCAACTGGCAAAGTTGGTTGCTTTAAGCGATTACTTAAGCTGTCTATTATTCCTGCTGTTCTGCTTCTTGTTGATTTTGGGGTTTTAATTTGATAAATTATAGGAGTATATGTGTGATTTGATCTCTGAGTTTTTTTTCTGTAATTTGGTGTTTTGGTTGATCTTGTGAGGGAAATAATTGATGCAAAGAGGGCCAACTTTTGAATCGATCCCCTTGCTATATTTGTTGCAACTTGGATAAGATTTGTGTATTCCATTCTGGCCTTCTTCCATCTTCAGTTATCTTTCAATCTTCCATTGAGTCTGATCACTTAATTCACACCAAAAGGATCCATTTAATTACTTTCTATGTGTAACATGGCCTTAAGTGCTGTGGTCGATGTTTCAAGCTTATGTCTTTCAGCGGCTCAGCCTTTCTAGAAGGGGAAATATGTTTTTTTTCCTATTTCTTTCTTTTTTGGCATATACAAATTTCTATATTTTCTTGTTTATAGAGATTTGCCCTTTATCTTAGCAGCAGATACTATAGAATTATTGTGTCTTTTGATGGATTGTTTCACGGGAACTTATTCTCATGTGTTTTGGTGATCAGCTCTCTTTAAAGGATAGGTTTATATCATTGAAGAGCTTAATTGGCAAGAGAACCAATACGAAGCATTCATTCGATAGAGAACTTGACGAGGATTCAGCGATGATGATTATGTTTGAGGAAATGGCTAACATGGAATTTGTGCCTCTTCCTCCGTGCGAGGGGGATCCTGTTCCGGAAGCTGAACCTGAGATGCTTCAAGATGATGACTACAGCGAAGAAGAGATTGAGGTGGATGAACTGGAGAGGAGGATGTGGCAGGATCGGATGCGCCTCCGCCGCTTGAAGGAACAGAACAAAATTAAAGAAGCCTCTGGTGGCGGTGACACCAGCAAGCAGAGGCAATCACAGGAGCAGGTTCGCCGGAAGAAGATGTCACGAGCTCAGGATGGAATTCTCAAATATATGCTCAAGATGATGGAGGTTTGCAAGGCTCAGGGCTTTGTCTATGGTATCATCCCTGAGAAGGGTAAACCAGTTAGCGGGGCCTCGGATAATCTTCGCGCCTGGTGGAAGGAGAAGGTGAAGTTTGACCGTAATGGGCCTGCGGCCATTGCCAAGTACCAGGCAGACCATAACATTTCTGGTGCAAGTGAGGAGAATTCCTCTGTGGCTCCTTCCCCTCACACCCTGCAGGAGCTCCAGGACACCACCTTGGGTTCCCTTCTCTCTGCTCTGATGCAGCACTGTGATCCTCCACAAAGGAGGTTTCCTTTGGAAAAGGGGGTGGCTCCACCTTGGTGGCCAACGGGAAGGGAGGAGTGGTGGTACCAGCTGGGCCTGCCAAAAGACCAAGGCCCTCCCCCTTACAAGAAGCCTCATGATCTGAAGAAAGCTTGGAAAGTGAGCGTCCTCACAGCTGTGATCAAGCACATGTCACCAGACATTACCAAGATCCGGAAGCTCGTTAGGCAATCCAAATGCCTTCAGGATAAGATGTCTGCCAAAGAAAGCGCGACTTGGCTAGCAGTGATAAACCAAGAGGAGTCACTCTGTCGCCAGCTTAACCCGGATGCTTGCCCTCCTCCATCTGTCGATGGAAGTTATACTTTCAGTAGTGAGAGTGAATATGATGTGGAAGGGGTTGAAGATGATGCATCCAAAGAGATGCCGGAGTGCAAGCCTCGCGATCTTGGGCTGTTCAATCTGGCGATGGGGGTCCCTCCTCCTCTGATCAAGAGCGACTGCAATAGCAGTGACTTCATCCGAAAGAGGAAGCCGGAACTTGAGCCTGAGCAGCATCTGATACAGGACCAGAAAATCTTCACCTGCGAACATGTCCAGTGCCCTTACCATGATGTTCGTCTTGGGTTTCTTGATATAAACTCGAGGAACAATCATCAGTCCAGGTGCCCACTTCGGTCGAATTACACTACTTCTAATTCTGGGGTGGCTACCTTTGCAATTCAGCAGGAGAAACAGCCTGTCTTCTCTGTGTCGTTTCCTCAGCCAAAACCTGGGATGACTCCACCAAACCCATGCCCCCAGAACTTGAGCATGTCCAGCTTGGGAATTCCCTCAGAAGGGGAGAAGTCTATTAATGATCTGATGTCATTCTATGAAAACAATCTTCAGCAAGTGAATAAGAATCCCAGCCATGGAGGTTTAAACCTTGTGGGGGAACAGACTAGCGCACCACCAAAGATCCACATGGAAGATCATTTTCTAGAACATGGAAATTTGATGGATGGCTGTGCGTTTGAAGATACCAATGCGCACTTGAACACGAATTTCCTTCTCAGAGATGAATCCCCATTTGAGCAATGTAAATTGTTTGATTCGCACTTTGATGCCAACTCCAGCGAAATCTCAAGTGACTTCACTTTTGGATCTCCTTTTAATCAAATGTCGCAGATGGATTTCTCAGAAGCCTTGCCAAGGGGAACAGCAAATGATCTAGGGCCCAAGCAGGAGAGCTTATACTGGTTTTGATGATCGGATCATCTATTATTTGCAGAAAGGAGCCCAATCAATCTCCTAGAGTTGGATAGGGGGACTTCTGTACATTGTATGAAAACACGATGTTCTTTCTTATCTCTTGGCGTAATCAGGTTGATATAAATTTTATGTGTAAATAGGTTGATCAGGCTCCGAACTTCAGTTGGAAGTTCTATTTGTGTTCATCTGTTGGCAGAAAGAAAGGAGGTCACCAGCTTCTGGAATCTGGAGTTTCAAGTGTTAGGCTTTCTTTCTGCCAAAAAAATTAGTGGTGTAGACTTTCTAGGAAGGGAGAAAAGTGACTCAGGCCCTGCTGATGACAGCTTATGGATAGGGTTCCACCTTTCGAGAACTTTGTAATGGTCTTGATATCTATATATAAAGAACCGTTTTCTTGTTGGTGTTTTCTCCTTTTTGTGTTCCTGCTCAGAAAACGAACTGTTTTTGAAGCATGAGAAGTGCAATATGAGCAGGCAGAAAATTTGTGGTACTTCCTTGAGCATTGTTCATCTTGCATTTTTTGGATCAAAAAAGAAAAGAAAACCTTGCATTTCAGTTAGTAGCACTTGTTTTCTCATATGGTCAGACCATTTAATTTTCTGATTTGAGTCTTGGAGTGGACTTTTGACTCCAAGTTGTGTTGAATTTTCTGCTTGGGGACCATTTTGATTGCCTGCATGCTGTGGTTGGTCCCAGGCTGATGCAGAATGGATGAGAAGTGATGCCAATCCAATCTTGAATTCAACTATGGCTAAATTTCCACTGTAAATATCTACACTATCGTCTCCTGGGGGCAACGCTGGTGGTTGGCTGGCTAAGCTGAAGTAGACATACCATTATCAGTGGGGCAAAGATGAAGCTTCTGAGTTCTTTCTGAGTCATCACCATTCCGCTTAATATTGAGAATGCTGTTTTGACCAGTCAGTCCAGCTTTTCTCTGTTCAACAGTGGCATCTTGGTTTACTGTTACTTGTAACTAGGAAGCACGTACTGATGGAAAATTTGACCCACAAGCACTTTTTTTGCAATCACAGTGACACTTATTTTTAGGTTAGAATGGCGTAGATGACAAGTCAGGTCTTGGTCAGAATGGCTTTGATTAGAAAAAATGTGACAAAAAGCAAGGAAAATAGAAAAATATGTACTTTGCAAAAGATCGCGTGCAAAACTATTTAGATAATTGAATTGATTGATGATTAATTTCGTTAATCACAATGAAAAGGGGATTAGTGTTGGTGTTGACACCTTTTTTGTTTTTTATATGTTTCTCTGAGCTGGAATTGGTGTTGACACCGTGGCCATCAGGATAGAAAAGTATACTTTTCCTTCATTGATTAATACATCAAATGCCTCTTCGAAATTCCAAGAGGCATTTTTTTAATATATCATTATATGCCTTTTTTTCTTATCTCCGAACCTTCCACCTGCCTGCAAGTGTTTAATATCAGCAATCTATCACATGGCAAAAACAACATTTTATTATTTATATAAAAATCATGTGGACCACAATGTAAAATGAGTCATGTTATTATGCAGCTCATGTTCGTCGACATGCACAGGCATTGCAGACCGTCTGATTTAATCTGGTGGCTCAAATTGTATGCACAGGAGCCATGGTGCATGCTAACCTTTTCCATTTAAATTCCATATACCCATAGGATTGGGGGCCCAACATCTCAAAATTCGGGTTCCACCGTACCCGTAATAAAAATGTTTTCCTAACCCACATTATGTGACTAGCAAGCAGGACCTAGAGGGGGGATCCAAGAATCTCAAGTAAAGTTGTAATTTCTTTTTTTGTTCGGCCCTTTACAAGTGGTAATGTGATGCTGGTAATGAAAATTGGTCAGGCTAGACGAACTCCACCCGTAAAAGGTCACAAGCATAATAAATTCCCAAGTTGCAAAGTAGTTAGCCATTCCTTGTCTTGTGATTTAATTCTTTGAAAACTGCCATTTACCCAAGAAAAAGGCTAAGCTTTATATGCCTCACGGGTAACCCTTGGGCTCTGTATCAAACTGATAACGACCCTGTTTGAGAACATCATAAATTAAGTGCAATGCTGGTCACCAAAGTGAGGCAACTGTTGCATGCCTATTTATGATAAATTTCCCAGTTGCAAATGGTAGTTACTCAATCTTCTTCTGTTGGTTCCTTTACTCTGCCATTTGCCGAAGAGTAATCAAAACCTACTGAGTTGTAACCACAAAATAACCTCAACAGATTACGAAACGGATTACGGCCACATATTAGCCTCAACATGATGTCGTGAATCATTATTAAACTGGTGACTAAAGTGAAGCAAGGGTCGCTTGCCTATTTATGAGTTTCAAGTTGAAAAAAGTATTTGCTCATTTCTGTTTCTAGTGGTTCCTTTTACGTTTGCTATTTGCTAGCAAGTTTCTCAAAAGCTCGAGCTACCATGCGTGGCACGCGGAATACAATTGGCGTACAAACGCCTCCAATAAGGCTTGAACCCAGGACCTCTCATAGAGACCATGTAAGATAACCAAGTTTCTCAGAAGCTCGAGCTATTAGGAAACTTAAATCTTTATTCATTTAGTTTATGTTCCAACAAGTTCATCCTGCCTAAAATTGTTGAGATGGGAAATAAATAATACTCCATAATAACCTTTTTCTAACAGTTCGAACTTTATGGAACATCGGTTATCTAACGTGGTGTTGGGGCCAAGGTTCTTGCTTTAAATCCCGGAACTAATTTGTCCTCCTCTCAATTATTTCCATGTGCTGATCATGCTTGCAAGCTCGATCTTTTGGGAACATCTTTTATTTAACAAAAGTGTGCATAATCCAGAATGGATGTCTCACATTGAACTTTGTCATTTCACATTGAATTGATGTAAAAGTCAATAATCACACAACCAATGCATTACAAACACAAATTTTACAACATGGTTTAGGATGGTATATGCTTAAACAGGTATTTGGACTGACTTTTATATAAGTGTAATATAATTCCAGTGTTGCACTACTAATTCTAATCAACCAGATGAGGGTAAAAAGGCACCTCCGAAGTCCTAGTAATTAAAAAATTTGCTATGGGTCGTGTAGCTTCTCTTACTCAAAGTGTCTCTTAAAGTGTATAAAAAAACTTATCACTCACAAAGTGAGGTTATTGACAAGTGGAATATTAATATAGACATTATCATGAAAATTTATGCCTGTTAAGATGGAGATAATTTTCATGTATTTACTTATGGTGGAATATCCTTGATTTATGCCAGCCATATCAAAGTTGATTATTTGTCATTATTCCCATCCATTACTTTTTAAGAACAGGAAAGTAAGAAAGATACCAATATAACAAAGCTGGCTGGGTACCCTTATATAATCTCCAGCTGTTTTCACAACTAAGGTCGCAATCCACACTGGCATTTCTTAAACTAAAAGACGATTTGATTGACCACAAGTCACTTCATTAGCATAACTTTAAAGTGTTGCAATTCTTCACGTAACTCTCTTTTTCAGTCCCTCCATCTTGGCTGATCAATATTCTAGTAGGGGGGCCCTCTTTTTTTTTTTAAAGAAAAAATCTCTCTTCTCTCTAATTGTGAATGTGCATTGACTATCTTAATATACTGAATACTTTCTAATAGTTTGACTGCCACCTTTTTGTTGGCTCCTACAATTTGCAGGCACTTCTTAAATCAAACGGGTTCCATTGGCCACTAGCTGAATATATATTTTCAAAAATATGGAAGAAGGGTTAGGGCTGCATCACGGGTCGGGTAGGGTGGGGTTTAGGTTTTGCTAAACCCAACCCTACCCGAGATAGGACTCGAGAATTTAAAACCCGACCCCGACCCGAGATAAAACCCAAGAAACTAAACCCAACCCAGACTCGAGATAAACCCACAATACCCGACCCTACCCGAGAACCCGTGATAAAATCCAAGATTTTAATAAAATAATTAATATAATTATAAAAATCTTTAATAAAATAAATTATATTATTATAATAATAATAAATTATATATATTAAAAAATAAGTTATTTAAATGGTATATCTAGGGTCGGGTCGGTTCTTGGGTATTTTAAAGCAAAACCCGACCCGACCCGAGATAGAACCTGGGTTTTAAAACCTTGGAACCGACCCTACCCGAGATAGGACCCGACCTGGCCCAACCCGGGTCAATGTCGGGTCGGTTCCATCCGGTTTGGGTCGGGTTCGGGTTTTTGGTGCAGTCCTAAGAAGGGTCACATTATGATCTAGATTGGCCTAAGAATGTGTATAGAGAGTATTGAAATCACTAAAGCGCTTAATCCATCCCTTGGAATATGTGACCCTTCTTCCATAATATCAGATATTAGGAAAATATCTGATATTTCTAAATATTGCATAGCTGGCTTTTTTCTTTTTTCTTTTGCTAGCTGCTTTTTACTAGTAACCTCTATGCTCACATTTTCCTAGTAGCAGACCACCTAATTGCTTAAGCAGTCACTCTATGACAACTAGGAAAACACAAAGTCGTGCATGCAGGTCCATAAGCCACATAATAAGAAGATTAATGAGAGTGTAAACAACATAGAAAACTTATGAAAAGCTAATTCTGCACAAAGGGGAATGATCTCCTACGAGCACTCGAACTGTGAGCTACAAGGGTTCCCCAGATATGGGGACCAAATGGTTTTTTTTGGTAATGAACCCAATGGATTGGAGGACTGACTTCAGCCAAGGAGGCAAACGAGAGTTTGCCCTATTTAGGGGCTGTTTAGATGCTAATTCAGGTGAAATAATTCATTGGAATTAATGATGAATGTAAATTTCATTTAGATGTTGAAAATTTTCAAATGAATTTTGAAATCCAGACAAGAAGTAGCCACCCTCACCTAATAGTGACCACTATTCATTATTTCCATTACTATGCAACACCGCGTCCCCAGCGCCCCGGAGGACACCACCGTCACCTTTGACCTCACAACATACGATTCTCAAATTCAAATACAACACTCACTGCTTTCTTGATTTTCCAGCAGCTCCCTTGCTTCTTCTTCTTCTTCTTCTTATGGAGCAGGACTATGGAGGCTTTGCACCGGGGGAGGATGAGCCCGTTGGTGGCCAGGTCGACGAGCCATGTCTCATGGGTACCTTTCTTCTTCCCGCCCTTGCAGCCGAAGCAGCGATCGGCCGACGAGTTTTGGGGAATGGTGGTCTTAACTGGGTACCCGAGCTCGACACACCCTGTTCACTGCATTGTTCTGACCTTCCTCATTGTACTCCGATTGAACGCCCATCTTCATGCAGACGACGTCGAGAGCTTCTTGGTAGGCACGACTGCCGAATAGGGCCAGGCTGTGGGAGTTGCTCCACTCAGCCAACACGTGGCCGCCGGGGTACGAATAAAGGCTGACCAGTTGATGGCGGAGCCACTGCCGACGGCCGAGCCGGCGAGGACGAGGAGGCCCAGGTCTTTCGTCAGGCGTTCTCGTACATTTGGCCCATGCTCGGGCCTTCGAGAAGCAAGTGATCACGTCGGGCGACATAGCTTCCTTTCTCTAATACAAGCACCTTGTAACCAGCTCCGGCAAGTACGCCGGCTACGGCACCACCTTCGCAGCCAAAACCGACTACGACTGCGTTGCAGTCGATGGTGAGGGATGGCAATTTGGGGGTGGGGAGGGGGCTTGGGAGATGGGGAAGCCGGCTGCATGGGGAGTGGCGGAGACGGATTATGGGGGGCTGTTGAGGTGGAGCAAGGCTTTGATTTGATGAGAAGGGGGGCAATCATGTCTTTTCCATTGGTGAATCTAATTCACCTGCCATTGGTGAAAGTCCTCCCCAAGAACAGGTATGAAAATGAATTGCTATTTCAGGTGAATTTATAATTCTTCTCAAATTCTTTATTCAAAACTGCTCCAAATTAATTTACATTAAAGTGACAGTGAAATAAGGCCCTTAGACATTGGGCTAAGCATTTTTTTCCTCTCCTAATCAATAGTTTTGATATGAACCTTACAATGATTTTTTTTAAAACAAAAGAGTTGCAAAAGCTCAACAACAGACAACAACATCCTTCTTCTTAGCCTCCCCTAAAAACCGCGGACAAGCTTCAAACCAATCAATGTTCTGCAACCGAGTTTTTTTTCATATTACCTGGTCAATGAGCCAAGAATTCCATATTACCTAGAGTTTCCATAAAAATACCATATCACATGGATATGGCATATGTTCTTCCCAACATGCCCTCCTAACCACCCTCAATGATTTTACACACTCGAAGACATGCCCCAAGCTAAAATGTAACAACCTGCCAGTGAAGAAATTCTTGTAACGATCACCCATTGGTGTTTAAGCTGCTTGTGGTTGTTGGAAAAGAGGATAAAAGAGTAGCATGACCGTGAAATACTTGTTGCCAAGCCGTAAAGTAGTCTTTACAAATTCGTCATCTTCACTAGTAGGCATCTAAAAAAAATTGATTTATCCTCATAGGGAGGAAGAGGAGAAATAATTTGAGAAGAACGCAAAAAAAAGAACAAAAAACAGATAAAAAATTAGTGATTTATGATATTTTGAACTTTGCCTTAAAAGCGTGTATTTATATACATGACTTCACTTCAAGTTGTGTCATTGTGCACACGATAAGGATTGTTATCATTGCATGATGACATGATTTTAAGTGAAGTTGTGTATGTAAATGCATGCTTTTAGTGCAAAGTTCAAAATATTACAAATCACTTATTTTTTATCCATTTTGCCCATTCTTTTTGCGTTCTTTATTTTTCTTCCTCTTTATCCATATGAAAATATATCATTTTTATGAGACGCATACTCATAGGGGTGACGAATTTGTAAAGTGTACTTTGCAGCTCGGCGACAAGTGCTTCACAACTCTACTACTCTTTTCTCCTCTCTTTGAACAGTCACAAGCAGTTTGAACACCAATGGGTGGTCGTTACAAGAATTTCTTTATTGGAAGGTTGTAATATTTTGGCGTGGGTCATGTTTCCAAGCATGTAAAATCATTAGGGTTGTTAGGAGGGTATTTTGGGAAGAATAGATGTCATATCCGGGTGATATGATATTTTTGCAGTAACTTCAGGTAATATGGAGTTATTGTCTCATTGACAAAGTAATATAGAAAAAAACTCGTCGCTTCCCCTCTCTACAAATTATAGATAACAGTTGCCCCTCTCTATCCAGTTTTAGAGCATGATGAATTTATGTAGGAGGATTTTTAAGGCAATAGATTGGGTACTGAGTAGTCCAAAATTAGCCAAAGAATATGCCACTTTATTTGCTACAAAAAAGGTAGGAGTGCCCTATGAATAGTGGTGGGTACAAGGCAAAATATTGACGATCAAGGTAAGTCCATCTCTGGGGTAGAATTAGAGAATTTTTGGAATTGGCAAAGGCTAAATGCTACCTATTGTGAGATATTGGGCCATACTATCAACCTAAATAATCTTATGTAATCTTTCCAATTTTTTCAAGAAAAAATTGAAAATGTATTGTGTAGAGCTTGTTAAGTAGGGGAAAGATTTAGTTTTGTCAAATACTTGGGAGCTCCTATTCTCACTATTGCACCTAAGAGATCAATTTTGATGAATTACTACATGCTCTACAGCTGGCTGTATGGAAATCAAAATTACCCAACCAGGCGGGCAAATGTGTTCTCATTAATGGGATAGTCACAGATTTTGGAGATTTTTCATATTACCTGGCAAATGAGCCCAAAATGCCATATAAGCTAGTTTCGAGACCTGATTTTCCCATTTTACCCTCCCACCCAATACTTCATAGTTTACCCGCCTTGAACCCCATCCCATTTTACATAAGCTTTCACTGCAATGATCATACGACGAGGAAGTTCCCTTTCGCTGACAGATATCTAAAAATGTTATTACACAATCCACTTCTAGTGAGGAAGATGAATTTGCAGATGGAGCATGTGGTGAAGCCGCTATTATTCCACATCATTGCTTCTTCTTTATTCTTTTGGAATTATTCATCTCCACTAGGTGTGTCTCAAGATCTTTAAGCTATCACCATGAAAATAAATATGAGGAAAATAAAGAAGAATGCAAAAAAGAATTGGCAAAATGGATAAAAAATGAGGGAGATATTACTTGTTCAATTTTGCCCTCAGATTTAAGCATGCAATTTTAAATTTGTTGTGTATTTTGGATTACTAGTAATAGTATGCAAATTAAATATAAGAATTAAGCGTGTATTAAACACACGATAGCACTGCTATCCTATCCTCGAATACATGAAAAACTGATGTCGTGTCCTCGAATACACGATAGAACTGTTATCTTGTAACAGTGGTATCATGTCATCGATCACACGATAGCAATTGTATTGTGTCCTTGAATACATGATAGAATTGTTGTTGTGTCCTCGAATACAGGATAACCATACTATCATATCCTCGAATACACGGTGGCACCGCTATCGTGTCATTGAGGACATAATAGGAGAAAAGTTATGTCCTCGAAAACACGATCACACAATCCCTCAAATGTATTGTGCATATGAATAGAATAGAGGAAACTCAAATGTGTATTTTATAATTTATATCATGATTTTGAATTACAAGTAATAGACAATAAGTTGTGTAATCGAGGAATGGGCGAAAACGAATCGAAAATGAGGGAGATATGACGAGGTTGAATGGTGCCCTCAAATAATCTCTTTAAATACATGATAGCAGTTCTATCGTGATTTAAAAATGTGTATATAAACATAATAGAAGAAATTTAAACATGCATTTTATAACTTGTATTGTGTAGTTTTAATTGCAAGTAAAGGACGATGAGTCGTGTCCTCCAAGACACAATCATTCAAATACAGACTCGATACAATTCTATCTTGTGTGTTCAAGCACACGACTAATAAAACACATGTTGACTAGTATTTCTTATAAATGTATTGTGTATATAAAAACATGTATATGAGTATAATAGAAGAAATTTAAACATGCATTTTGCAATTTGTATTATGTATTTTAATTACAAGTAAAAGACAGTGAGTCGTATCACCTACTCAATTAAAGTCATCGTCAAATTCCTTCTCAATCTTTTCCAGGGTAGAACTGCAATTATTACAGGCCGACGTTGTGTGATGAAGTGTAGAATGAGCAAACAGAAATGGTTGGAAGTATGGATTGGGAAGAAACCCTAGTGCATTGGTTTTGTGATTCCCTGAAGCAAGTTCTCTACCAACTTATGTATCAACTTTGAATTACCGCCGAGGTTAAACTCCTAACAAATAGTATAATTTGTGTTGGTTAGTATATTGCATTACTTATACTACTAGTGTAAAAAAAGTGACTTTAGTAAACTTACGTATTCGTTTTTGAATGAATGACGAGGCTTCCAAAAAAAAGAGAATGGATACATGCCTACATTGTTCTCATTCCTCTGGTTTAGCAATTGCAAGATCTCATCAATCACCTACATGGATTTGCTAAAGAGTTAGTGCAGATGTCGTGGCAACACGCACACGATATTACAAATAGTCGTGTTTTCGTATACACGACTTTACAGCTATGTAAAAGGACAATCATATATACATACATTAGAGTTTATTTCGACCGTTTGCAGCAGAATTAGGTAGTCCATATCCGTTAGTGTATCCAATGGATATGAAGCCCTTTGGTGAATCACCTAGTTCATAATCGTCTGTTGATCTATTGCTTCGAAGCAGAACTGAAAGTTCAAATATTCATCGGGCAGGTCTTCAAGAGGTCGTTCTTCATGTGTATCAACGTGCAGCATTTCTACAGCCTTTCCCTTCTCTTCTCCCTCTGTTTCAAATCAGATAGGAATTCTACTATCATGTCAGAAGGTTTTTCATAATCGGATACAGTTTCTTCATAGTCCACCTTCTTCTCTTATGCTCCTAGTTTCTTCCCCATAATAAAACTCAGGCTAGTAAGCACTCCTGGGTTGGTCACAAATAATGAACAATCAAGCTTCGTTTGATCCTTCTTAGGAGACACCCCCCCTCTTATAATACATCTCCTCCTCAGGAGACATAAACAGGTGGATGTGACTTTCTAACTTTGCTTTCCTTCATTAAACGTCTCATTTTCCCTTTCAGCACATGAGGAGCGTCTCAGAAGAAAGGTGTCACGCCCCGGCACTGCCCGACCCAAGCCGAACCCAGACCATGGGCCGATCCAGAGCACGGGGGCGATGGTATTAAAGAAATAGCGGAAGACTTATGCCCCACATACGGGCGGTCCATCTAACAGAGTTACGCAACTACTTTGAGCAAGAGTAAATAAGCAGAATAAAAGTAGTGTTTAACTCTAAATAAATCCACAAGTCTTAAACCAACATACTAATAATCCTGAGCCAACACCCAGGGCTCAACAACAAAATCTAGAATAGGTCTAAACACATAAAATGAACACAAGTCAGAAACAAGTGGCAACATACACAATGTTTCATACTCAGACAAAGTAAAACAGAAAACATAACAAAACATAGTCCAGAGCTCTCCATGCCTAATCCCATGCTCTCCCTGACCATTCCTCATACAGGGGATCCTGTCCATCTGCGTGTCACGCCACGTAGTACAAAAAAAAAGAAAGAGGGGTGAGTATAAAACTAAGTAATGGTTTTAATACAAATCAGAAATAATCAGGGATCATAACAGTCTCACAACAACTATAGATTTATAATTGACATGACACACTATGTTCTGATCATCCATTCAAATCTCATAAACTTGCATAATAATGTCACATTCACATACTTTCTGATCATGCATTCATAACACATAATCCTGCATAATAATGTCTCATCCACATAATTCCTGGTCATGCATTCGTAACACATAATCCTGTATAATAATGTCTCATCCACATACTTTCTGGTCATGCATTCATAACACATAATCCTGCATAATAGTATCTCAATCACATGCTTTCTTATCATGTATTCATATCACATCTCATTCACCCTGCACGACAACGTGTCAGACACATGATACACAATCATGTATAGCATTCATAATAGACATGGATCAACACAAATGGTGAATGCCTCCATCAAAGAGTAAACACAAGTGTTGCTACAAAGGCGGGACACAGTCAAGGCCACGAAGGAGTATCATGGTCCAAGTTCAACATAGGAAATGCAAGAAGGTTGGGGTTGTCGGCCCCTAAAGCTGCTCGCCCTAGATGATTCTGGACAAGGACGTCTGATTCTTACACAAAGAACCTAGAGTAGGTGTGTTTGCCCTAAGACATCTCCTGCAGTGGGGGAGAGCTCGAATTCTCACACAGAGAACCCTAGACCACATAGTAGCTGATGCACTAAGCGTACCACTCTTGATGCTCAAGTCCAGATGACAATCTCAGTAATGCTCAAGTCTAGATGACATGGTATACTTATTCCACCTAGGAACGAAATCGAAAACATGTCATTTCGGACCAACCAAGTTCCGATTAATTTACCGATCGATTAATCTGGCATGCAATCTCAAACATTGCATATAATCGATCAATTCCAGCTAAACAACGATAAAATACATGATGCATGATATCATGATACATCCGTGAGCAAGACCTACGCGGGTTCCAACACATGGAACGTTCTCCCAATTCGTCCCCCCATGCATCATCATCAAAATATAAATCGATTACAATTTCATAATAAACTCCGCATATGTGTGTGTAATCATGCATATTCTAATCACATGGCCAATGCTTTGACATAAACTCATAGAACAATATACACATGCTTAAACACATTAAAAACCATGATTTCCAATTGAAATCAAAGTAAATTCCATCATAAAACTTAAACCCAACCATGTGAAGTCGAAGACTCACTCATACAAGCATGATTCTCTTCTATACATTAAGCCATAGCATGATCACATTAATTCCCAATAAACCATACTCAATGTAAGAGGACATAATTCATCGTCTACCATATAATATCCTTGCTGGAAACATGCTTTAATCATAAGAATCCTATGTAATTCAATATCAACATGCATCATTATAATCATGTAATACAATATCACATACACCACTTAACATAGACCATAAACCTTCATCATCAATTTCATACCTCTAGTAGTCTAATTTCAACAAACACATCTCTCATAACCATTATAATAATTAAATAGAGTAAAACATTGAAATTTTCATTCTTTTCAAAATTTCGAATAGCCGATCGATCGGCCAAAAATGCACGATCGATCGCTAGCCGATCGATCGGCCAGTCAAGCTCGATTGATCGCTATGCGTCTTCTTCTTTTCGAAAATCCCGAAATCGAGACTCCATTAACACGACTTGAAAGCTTCATACATGGTCTCAAACACTATCAAAATGCCATCAAATCTTCCAGAACACTAACTTATATCATTCTAAGATAAAACCTTAAGAAATCAAGGCAAGAGATTAACATTTACTAAACCCACTATTAGAGTACTAGCAAGTATATCTCATTCAAATAAAATCATGAAAAACAAACCCTTTTTCAACCCAAAGCTGAGATTAAAGAACCCATTACCTTTCTTGTTGAGAATGAACCTTCAACCTACTCCAACACCTTCCAAAAATATGATTTTATGTTAATATACAATTAATCTCGATTTAGCTTTGAAAATCAAAAGTAAACCCTAAATCTAGAGCTTTGGAAGCAAAAAAACAAGATTTTGAATATTAGGGCTTTGAAAAGAGAGGTAAAACAGTGATTTTATACTTTCAAAATAGATTGAAATAATGACGGAAGTCAAGATTAAGAAGGGTTTTAAGTAAAACTAAAGAGAGAGTAAAGATTTAGCTAACATACCTCTAATTCTTTCCTTTTTTGGCCTAATAGGGAATAAGCTTCAAATCTCCTGGCCAAGCCTATTCCTAATTTGAGAAATGGCACATCACTTTTTTCTTTTATAGAAAAGGTTGGGGTAAATCTAAGTGAAATGTGGGGTAGAAATAGAGTTTTTGACTAAAATTGGAAAATTTGGCAATTTAACACAAAATTAGGTCCAAAAAAAATCTGAATTTTTTTATAGTATCTTCCTTTGATGTCTGGGATATTTTGGTCATAAAAAACTAATTTCGTCGGTGGGCCCACAGGGGTCCCACAAAACCCTAATTTTTTGAAAATTAGTGAAAAATTAGAAAAATCCCAAAAATTCATATTTGATCCAAAATCACTTAAAACTCACGATTGTGAAGTTGGTTTTGGTTAAAACCTTCATAAACCCCATTTATTTTTGAAAACCACTAAAGTAAATTAGAAAACGCTTAAACCACACTATAACCGATAAATAACATTAAAATAAACCGGTTCAATATGAGGGTCCTTACAAAAGACGTTTGCCTCAGTTGCTCTTCATCTTTCTCATGTAATTGCCGGAGAAAGCATTGTGTATGCCAGCACAACTTAGGAGCATGATCTATTTTAGGCCGTATTGGTTTATTTTCTTTATTAGGATTAGTTTTCTTTTCAGTGCAAATTGTAATAAGGCATAATTGGAATTAGAATATTGTAATGGATCGGCTGATGGCCAGAGCACGTGACCCATTAGCTGGCACGTCTAGCCCATCAGTGGCATGACCCTTGGGAGGCGCCCTTCTTTATAACGGGTCTTTCTCTTCCGTTTTGTTTTATGCAATAGAAAAAATATCTTTTTCCTCCTTCATTTTCCCTCTCTTTTCCTTGATCAAAGCTTGGTACCTTTGTATTCCTAATAGAGCATAACATTGGTATTAGAGCCTCAACGATCCACCATGGCTAATGCCGCTGTGATCTCCATGTTCAGAGCAATGTCCACCCAAATTCAGCAACTCACCCGGCGGTCACACAACTTCAGGCAGCCCGTGCAGCACCCCTTTTCCTTTCCCCTGAACGCCGCTTATCGTTCCCAGGCCATGCATCCCGCCCCACTTTCTCATGATAAGAATTTCAAAGAATTCGGCGACGGTGAACTCTCTGGCGTTGACATCAGTGACAAAGCCAAAGAAGGTCCCGTTACGGTTTCCGTGCATAAAGCGAATGATGATGAAAATGGCGAGAATGATGGTGAACGCTCCAACGTTGATATTGGCAACAGGGGGGAGTCCGGTGCCAGAGCTCGCTTCTTCTCCTGTTCCAATTTTATCGGAGAAAGATGAAGACAATGGTGATCCCAAAAGTCCCCATGTTCTTCCCCCAACCCTAGATCCTCTGGCACCACCCCTAGTGGCCACTGCCACCGTTCAACTGCTGGTCTCTGTCCATCCCTTCGAGGGCAACATGGCCACCGACGGATCTAACACCACCCCCCTCGCCGACGCCCAAAAAATAGTCTCCCTCAAGCCCGACTGGTCCAAGGGCTACAGCCGCCTCGGTGCCGCCCACCTCAGCTTCGCCGATTTCGACGCCACCAGACCCACCTCCTCCTTCCTCGAAGCCAAGGTGGGTCTGTACAATGGGTTCACCATCGAGCACCTCGTGGGGACCAAGATCCAAATTCCAAAAACCATAACTTTTTTCCGTTTCCCTGACCAGATCGGAATCCCGTCATCTTTGCCGCCGTTCTCTCCGCAAATGGAAGAAGCCCTGGAGATGGCACGCGCCAAGGACAACAAGAAGAGGATGGCCGGTGTCGAGCATCTCCACCACTTTCTCGAATCCTCCTGCAAGACCCTCTCCTCCACAGAGACCGACTCCCTCGTCGATTGCTGCCTAGATCTCCTCAGAGGTTGCAACTTCAAGGTCTCCGAAGGTGCACTCCTCGCCTCTGCCGTCCTTGCCAGCGGGCTGAGGCCGTTTGAGCATGAGGTCAAAAAGGCAGCGCCTTTGCTCTTGGACTCCTCGCAATTAAGCCTGAGCATCAGCAATTGATAGTAGATGGGGGTGCACTCCAGGCTGTCAAGAGTGCTATTCGGAGAGCAGCTGGTGCTATTACTAATCTTGCTCAAGAAAATAGCAGTATTAAAACCAGTGTCAGGATTGAAGGTGGAATTCCACCTCTAGTTGAGTCTCTCGAATGCACTGATGCAAAAGTACAAAGGGCAGTTTCTGGAGCCCTTCGAACTCTGATCTTTAAAAATGATGAAAACGAGAATCAAATAGTGGAATGCAATGCGCTTCCCACACTAATTCTGATGCTTCGGTCTGAAGATGCTGGAATACACTATGAGGCAGCGGGGGTGATTGGGAACTTGGTACATTCTTTCCCATAAACATAAAGAAAGAAGTTCTTCTTGCTAGAGCATTGCAGCCTGTGATTGGATTACTGAGTTTCTGCTGTTCAGAGAGCCAGAGGGAAGCTGCATTATTACTTGGGCAATTTGCTGCAACTGATTCTGATTGCAAGGTGCATATGGTTCAGAGAGGTGTTGTAAAGCCACTTATTGAAATGCTCCAATCTCCATATGTACAACTCAGGGAGATGTCAGCATTTGCTCTTGGAAGATTGGCACAGGACCCCCATAACAGGCCGGTATTGCTCACAATGGTGGTTTAATACCATTGCTGAAATTTCTTGACTCTAAAAATGGTTCTTTACAGCACAATGCTGCATTTGCTCTCTATGGTATCGCAGAAATGAGGACAATGTTGCTAACTTTATCAAGGTTGGGGGAGCACAAATGCTTCAAGATGGTGAATTCATTGTCCAAGCAACTACAGATTATGTTGCCAAAACTTTGAAAAGATTGGAGGAGAAGATCCATGGAAGGGTGTTAAAGCATTTAATATACCTGATGAGTGTTGCAGACAAGATTTTGCAAAGACGTGTTGCTTTGGCTCTTGCTCACCTTTGTTCTCCTGAAGATTTGAGGACAATATTAGTTGAGAACAATGGGTTGGGTGTACTTTTAGCTGTTCTTGGATCTCCAAACTCGACGCAACAGTAAGAGGGTGCTATGGCCCTTCACAAGTTGGCTAATAAAGTTATGTCACTTTCTCCAATGGATGCAACTCCTCCATCCCCAACCCCTCAGGTGTATCTGGGGCAGCAATACATGAACAATGCTACGCTTTCATGTTACCTTTTTAGTTGAAGGTAGACGATTTCATGCTCATAGAATTGCTTTGCTTATTTCTTCTGATGCATTCAGTGCCATGTTTGATGGTGGCTATCGGGAGAAAGACGCTCGAGATATTGAGATTCCTAATATAATGTGGGGAGCTATTTGAGTTGGAGGATGAGTTTATGGAGAGCTTTCCTACTTGGTCGCCTTGAGGACAAGGCGAAAGCGGAGCATGGTGGAGTGTTGTGTTCGTCAGCACAACTTAGGAGCATGATCTATTTTAGGCTGTATTGGTTTACTTTCTCTATTATGATTAGTTTGCTTTTCAGTGCAAATTGTAATAAGGCATGATTAGAATTAGAATATTGTAATGGATCGGCCAATGGCCAGAGCACGTGGCCCATCAGTGGCACGACCCTTGGGAGGCGCCCTTCTTTATAGGGGGTCTTTCTCTTTCGTTTTGTTTTAAGCAATAGAAAAATTATCTTCTTCCTCCTTCATTTTCTCTCTCTTTTCCTTGATTAAAGCTTGGTACCTTTGTGTTCCTAACGGAACACAACAGAAGCTCTCTAGGTTCTTTGCCTAGCCGCGAGTAAACCTCATCTTTGCAACACGATAAAACCAACTTAAAGATGGACTTATCAAAATATCGTGTCATGGATGACACAAATTAAACACATCATGTAATCGAATACATGATAGCATTGCTATTATGTCATCGATTACATAATACCACTACTATAGTGTCCTTAATGACACGATACCATTGCTATCGTGTCATTAATTATACGATAGTGAGGCTGACACAATAACATTACTATCGTGTGTTTGGGCAGTGCTATCATATATTCAAGGACACGATAGGAGAAAAGTCATATACTCGAATACATAAACATTGTCTTTGATGACTGATGTAAATTTTAATATGATACTCGCAAGCGCACGAATCTATAGCAGAATAGTGGCTACAAGGTCGATCCCTCAGAGACTTAGTAAGATAATCAACCTAACTCTAGAGTATGTAGCAAGTAATAATGAAACGTAAAGTTCTAATTTTTATTTTCTTTTTAAGCAATCAATTGTTCAGCTAAACTAAAAACACAGAAATTAACTAAACGGAAGATAAAATAATAAGGAAAAATCCTGTGTTCTGCTTTCAGTTTGTCTTGCTTCTCTGTTCTGCTTTCCTCTTTCCTCCACCTTCAGCAACAATCTCTCGATTGCACGCCTCAACCGTTCTACTCTTTCTCTCGAACAGAGTAGAATAGTCCCCAATTCCAGCCGAATCAAAGCTTTCCCAAAACCTCCGTTATGCTACCCCTCTCTCGAGCAAAAGCAACTTCTTTAGTCGGATCCACGAACCCACAACAATTCCTCTATCCCTTCTCTGCCTCTCGACAAAGTCTACTTTGAACAGTCCTTCTCTTTGCGTAGCAGTAATCCAGAAACCACGGCTGCCCAGAACCTCCTTCAGAACCAACAGCACCTCCACCCAACAAAACCGTCCCCCGTCTGCACAGCACAACACAGAACCACCGGAACAGTTCTCCTCCTCCTCTCCGGTCGAGCACGAACAATCCCCAGCCGGCCTCCAGCACAGAGCAGCCGAAACGAGTCTTTTCCTCCAACAGCACCAACAGCACGGCCCTCTCTTCCAATCCACTCTTCCGGCCGCCACAGACCCAAAAACCACCTTCAGCACAGAGCCGCTCTCCTGCCACAGCCGACACCTCCCTTCTCAACAACCGGCCTCTCTCGACAGATCAACCACGCTCTCCACAGTTCCTCCCCGTCCCACTTCTCCTTTCCAGTAGACAGAACAGATCGAACACGCCCACCACAGCACGGCAAAAACCAGTTCTCTCCCTCAACCCAGCCGCCTCCACCGTTCCCCCTTCAGCACGAAGCCTCCTCCTCCATTTATAGTCCGAAGAATCGAGTCGAGGGCTACCCAGCACCTTCCTTTCCGGGCGCGACCTCAAGCTCTCAGAATAGGAATTTTTTCCATTTTTCAGACGTCGGCCAAATCAGAGCTTGTCATCCTTCCACACAGCCAAATCGAGGCAAGACCGTCACCGTCGCATCGCCGGAAATGAGACCCACCGCCGGAAACGCCGTCAACTCGCCGGATTTATGTCGATCCCCTGCTCAAGCCTCTTCGTTTTTTTTTTTGTCGCCTGACTGCAACCTCACTTCGCCGGAATTTCCTCCGTCGTCATCGTCCCGCCGTCACAAACAGACCGCCATCGTCGCCAGAACAAGACCCACCGCCGGCGGTCGTCGGAATTCCACTCCTCTTCACTCTCCGGCAGAACAGAGTCTCGTGCTCTGTTCTGTTCCAGGCTCCCAGCGCCCGACGCCCGAGCCATCGGGCTCGGGTCGCTTTCAGTTTTCTTTTTTTTTTAAATTTTCATTTTCTGAACCAGACCGGAACCGGTTCTTTTCAATTCATTTCCTTTCTTTTTCTTTTTTTTCTTTTTCTTATTCAAAACCCGCCGTATCGATCTCGCGCGTCCAATCTCCGATCTCGACACAGAACCCATTTGACGTGCATTCTCTTTGGCGATTTAAGACTTTTACAACCTGCATAAATATAATTAAATATAATTTAGACGCATCATAAATTATAAATCCATTAAACCCAATTAACGCATCTAAATTAATCAATTAATCACATTTGTTTATTAATCTCCTAATTACTCACCTAACACAGATAAACATTAATTATCCTTATTTTAACTAAAAATACGACTAACAAATAGGTAGAAAGGCATATAAAAATGTGTATATTTTCCATATATCAAATACCCCCAAACCTACATTTTGCTAGTCCTCGAGCAAAACAAAACAAAATAAAACAAAGAAATCCAACTAATCCACTTTCGCAGGAAATCACGATTGCATTTAGCGCATGCAACAAGCCTTTTAAACCCCCAGGTGTCCCTGGCTGGACGAGTGAAGTCTCGTGAGGGTTTGCAGCCATGCTACCCACAAACATGTATTTATGAAATCAACCTATTTAATCTAAGTGTAGAAAGAAATAGAAAATCACAACAAAACAAAACAATCCTAATATCCCTTCGAATGCAAACTGCAATGTTTAAGAAAATCAACCACATGTACTTGGATTTATAATCAACTGGAATATAGAAGCCCTCAAGTAAGTGGTTTTATTCTACACCTTCATCTTGGAAATTTCTGCTCAATATGATATATCATGATACTTTATATAGTAAGAGTGTAGAACATTGTAGCAATACATTCTAAATCTCTGTTTATACAGATCTAGTGTGACCCATTAACCAAAGAACATCAGAATTAACACAGTCGTCGTAATCTTTAGGTTCATGATAGCACAAATCTGCGCCCCTCCTTTGGGTCCAACATTCTAGATTTGAGAGGATAATACACCATAGACTTTTTTTTTTCTTTCTCCTTTTTTCGCTAGGATTGTGTAAGGCCTGACTTCAAGATGCTTAGGTTTAGCAATGACTCAGGTCAATGACTCCCAGCCAGTTTGGCTTAGGGCATTAGGTTTTAAGAGACCGCTTCGGGCCCGAGCATCAGCCTAAGTTAATCCTATAAAGTCAAGCAGCCCCTTTTCTTTTATTCATTTTGTTTTCATTCATTTTTTGCATTTTTTTTTCCTTTTCAGCATTCATATTTTCAAGCACATCTTTATTCCGTCCAGGCTGTATTATACTCTCAACCTATTTCCGGTTCCAATCCCTTGCCATAGCCAAGAAAATGGTCTATCATGATCTTTTAAGCTCAACAGACAACCACATATCATCCAATGACTCTGACTAAAGATATCCCACTGTAAATTAGCATTCAACAAATCTCTAGACGGTATTACTTTATGTAACTAGTGTGTGTGAGTGAGTTTATTAGCTCAAGCACCTGTTCCAAGAGGACTGTAACAGAAAGATACTGCTCAGTTAAGTTCTCTATCCTCCAGTATACTTACTCACACTTCCAATGCAAATTAATCTCTTAAAAATTGAAGTATGCATCATAAAGGGATAAACTATCAAAACCTAAGAAAAATACTAACAAACAACCTAAAACTAAGTAAATTTTTATGTGTTTTTTTTTTTTTAATAAAAACCAAAGGAATACTACTTTTCTTTTCTACACCCCCAAACCTAAACGAAACATTGCCCTCAATGTTGACCAAAATAAATATCACAATGACGAGTAAAAGAAAAGGAGTGTAAGGAAAGAAATCACCTGAATGAAGATGCCTCATGGTAGATGTAGAGCATTGAAACACACAAACTAAGAATGAGGAGTAAGTACAAAATATGGAAAAATAAAATACACCCCCAAACCTAGATTGTAGCATCCCCACACATGAATCAACAACCTAAATATTAAACAAATAAAAAGCTATCAAAAACCAAAACTTTGGGTTGCCTCCCAAGAGCGCTAAGTTTTACGTCTTCAGCCAGACGTAACCAAAAATCATGTAGGAGCATTAGGTTCATCCAAATCTAGAACAATCTCCTCGCTCTCAGTAAAACCCTCTAAATATGGTTTCAATCTTTGCCCATTAACTTTGAAAATAGTTCCATCTTTAGGGTTTTGAATGTCAACCGCTCCATGGGAAAATACTTTGTGTACAATGAAAGGTCCAGACCATCGGGAACGGAGCTTTCCTGGGAGGAGATGTAACCTGGAGTTATAGAGCAAAACTTTTTGACCGGGCTCAAATGACTTCCTCATGATTGACTGATCATGAAAAACTTTGGTCCTAGCTTTGTAAATCTTCGCATTCTCATAAGCCTCATTACGAATTTCGTCTAATTCATTGAGTTGCAATTTGCGAAGTGTTCCAGCCTTGTACATATCAAAATTAAAAGTTTTGATGGCCCAATAAGCACGATGTTCTAATTCCACAGGCAAATGACAAGGTTTTCCAAATACCAGTCTATAGGGAGACATTCCAATTGGTGTCTTAAATGCAGTACGGTAAGCCCACAATGCATCATTTAATCTGTCAGACCAATCCTTTCGGTCGGGATGAACTGTTTTCTCAAGAATGCGTTTAATTTCCCTATTTGAAACTTCTACTTGTCCACAAGTCTGCGGATGATATGGAGTTGCAATTTTATGAGTAATGGAGTACTTTTTCAGAAGGGATTCAAAAGCTCTATTGCAAAAATGTGTACCACCATCACTTATAATTGCACGAGGGGTTCCAAAACGAGAAAATATGTTTTCTTTCAAGAATCAAACCACCACTTTGTGATCATTTGTTTTGCAGGGAATGGCCTCTACCCATTTGGAAACATAATCTACAGCAAAAAGGATGTAGAGATAACCAAACGATGGAGGAAATGGGCCCATGAAGTCAATACCCCAAACATCAAAAAGTTCAACAATCAGGATGTTAGTAAGGGGCATCATGGACCTACGTGATAATGTACCCATACGTTGGCATCTGTCACATTTTGTGCAAAATTCATGAGTATCTTTGAATAAAGTAGGCCAATAGAAACCACTCTGCAAAATTTTTGCAGCAGTCTTTTTCGCACCGAAATGGCCACCACATGCATGAGCATGGCAAAAAGAAATGATACTATCAATCTCATGCTCCGGCACACATCTCCTAATGATTTGATCTGGGCAATACTTGAACAGGTATGGATCATCCCAGAAGAAATGCTTAACCTCGGCGAAGAATTTGGATTTATCTTGTTTTGTCCAATGTTCAGGAAGTTGAGTTGTGACAAGATAATTAACAATATCAGCATACCAAGGCAATTGAGATACAACAAAAAGTTGTTCATCAGGGAATGACTCATTCAAAGGTAAGTGTTCCTCAGCAGACTCGTCAATAAGTCTAGACAAATGATCGGCAACAACATTTTCAGAACCTTTCTTATCTCTTATCTCAATATCAAATTCTTGAAGTAATAGGACCCAACGAATTAAACGAGGTTTAGTGTCTTTCTTTGAAAGAAGATATTTCAAAGCTGCATGATCTGAAAACACTATGACCTTGGATCCTAAGAGATATGATCGGAACTTGTCTAGAGCAAAAACTACAGCCAACAACTCTTTTTCTGTAGTAGAATAATTGAGCTGAGCATCATTGAGAGTTCTACTTGCATAATAGATGACATGGGGTATCTTATTCACCCGCTGCCCCAAGACAGCTCCAACCGCATAATCGGATGCATCACACATAAGCTCAAAAGGTAAATTCCAGTCCGGTGGTTGGATGATGGGTGCAGATGTGAGAAATTGCTTGAGTTGATCAAACGCTTTAGAGCAATCATCATCAAAGACAAAAGGAGTTTCTTTAGCAAGCAAATGGCACAAAGGTCTTGAAATTTTGCTAAAGTCTTTGATGAATCTTCTATAAAACCCAGCATGGCCAAGAAAAGATCGAACCTCCTTTACTGATTTTGGTGGAGGCAAACTTGAAATTAAGTCAACTTTGGCCTTATCAACTGCAATTCCTTTATTAGAAATGACATGCCCCAAAACTATCCCTTGACGAACCATAAAGTGACATTTCTCCCAATTTAGCACAAGATTTGTTTCTTTACACCTTGCCAAGACAAGAGACAAGTGGTGTAAACATTCATCAAAAGAGGATCCAAACACCGAGAAATCATCCATGAAAATTTCAAGAAATCGCTCAACCATATCTGAAAATATGCTCATCATGCACCGCTGGAATGTGGCGGGTGCATTACATAACCCAAATGGCATGCGACGATATGCATATGTTCCAAAAGGACAAGTGAATGTGGTCTTTTCTTGATCCTCTGGAGCAATGGGAATTTGATTGTAGCCTGAATAGCCATCTAAAAAGCAATAGTAGTTATGCCCAGCAAGTCTCTCAAGCATTTGATCAATGAATGGCAAAGGAAAGTGGTCTTTCCTTGTGACCGAGTTCAATTTTCTGTAGTCAATACAAACCCGCCACCCAGTGGTCATTCGGGTGGGGACTAATTCATTATTATCATTTTTGACTACTGTGATTCCTGACTTCTTAGGAACAACCTGAACTGGGCTGACCCAAGTACTATCGGATATGGGGTAAATGATGCCAACATCTAACAATTTTAGCACCTCGGTTCTGACGACCTCCTTCATATTAGGGTTAAGTCTGCGTTGCATTTCACGGGAAGATTTTGCATGCTCCTCAAGGTAAATGTGATGCATACACAGAGCAGGACTTATACCCTTAATGTCTGCTATTGTCCATCCCAAAGCTGTCTTATGTTCACGAAGAACATTAAGCAACTTGCCTTCCTGTTCTGAATCAAGGTCTGAAGAGATGATAACAGGCAAGGTATCAGAAGAACCTAAAAACGCATATTTAAGTGTATATGGTAATGGCTTTAGGTCAAGTTGGGGTGGTTTTTCAATAGATGGGACAAGTTTAGACTCGGGAACTGGAAGAGGTTCCACCCTGGCTGTCCATTTGGTCGGGTCCAAAATAGGGGTAGAGTCAAGCAATGCATTGACGTCTCTAATGGACCCTTCGATGTCAAAGTCTAAGCCAAAATGAGTTAAACATGTCTGGAGGGGATCATCATTTAAAACAGTTTGCATGGATTCCTCTACCAAACTTTCAATCATATTCACTGCAAAAGAATCATCCGTCTCCGGGGGTTGTTGTCTAACATTAAAGACATTGAGTTTGACCTTTAAATTGCCAAAAGACAACTTCATAACCCCATTTCTACAATTTATTATGGCATTGGATGTGGCTAAAAATGGCCTTCCCAAAATCACAGGGATCTGTCTACCAGGATTCTGCACAGGTTGGGTATCTAAGACAATAAAGTCTACTGGGAAGTAAAATTTATCCACCTGAACCAGAACATCCTTAATAACACCGCGTGGGACTTTAACTGATCTGTCTGCAAGTTGCAGTGTTATGGTAGTCGGTTTCAGCTCTCCTAATCCAAGTTGCTCATAAACAGAGAATGGCAGCAAATTTACACTAGCTCCTAGGTCCAACAATGCCCTCTCCACTTTATGGTCTCCTATAACACATGAAATTGTGGGGCATCCGGGATCTTTAAACTTAGGAGGAGTGTTATATTTAAGAATTGAGCTAACTTGTTCAGTGAGAAACACTTTCTTGTGTGCATTCAATTTTCTTTTCTGGGTGCACATGTCTTTTAAGAATCTTGCATAAGCGGGAACTTGTTTAATAGCATCGAGCAATGGAATATTGATTTGCACTTTCTTAAAAATTTCCATTGTCTCATCAAGTTTGTTCCCTTGAGATGTTTTTGCAAGTCTTTGAGGAAAAGGTGCCTTGGGTATATAGGGTGGTATATGGCTAGACTCAGGACACGAAGAAGCTTCTAGGCTCTTCTTCAATGTAACAGGACTCACGTCTGGTCTAGTGGTGCTCTCTTGGTCCTCACCCTTTCTAGCAGTTGTGTCTATGGCAGTCTTAGGTAGTTCAACATTATTGTCAATTTGTTTTCCACTCCTAAGTGTAGTTATGGCTTTAATTTGTGCTGGAGGGTGTTCTTGACACGAATTAGATCCCACTTCAAATTGTCCTTTGGGATTTGCTACAGGTTGACTAGGAAACCTACCTTTTTCTCTCTCATTTAATGCAGAAGCCAATTGACCCATTTGAAGTTCCAGCTTCGCAATTGTTTGCGAGTTGGCATGTAAAGAAAGTTGGGTATCTTTTTGAAATTGTAGAGAGCTTTGCATGAACAAATTCAAAGTATCCTCAAGAGATGGTTTCTTGGGTTGTGTTGCGAATGTTTGAACTTGTTGAGGGTAAGATTGATTGGGAGGGTACCCTGGTGGTCCTCCTTGATGTGGTCCTTTGGACCATGAAAAATTGGGATGCCTTGCCCAACCTGGGTTATAAGTTTCCGAATATGGGTTATTGCCAGGTCGAGGAAAGGCATTTATAGCATTAGCCTGATCGCTATTGTATTCCACTCCAGAGGTGTTAGAGGGACAGTTTTGTGTGACATGGGAGGGGTTAGAGCAAATAGCACACACATTGACATGTGATGGCATTTGGGGCCCACCAGCAGACATCAACGCATCAAAACGTTGTGTCAGGCTGTCTATCTTGGAAATCAAATGTGCATTATTGTCTACCTCATATACGCCTCCTTTCTTTTGAAAAGGAAACGTTCTGTCAACTCTACTTGAGCAATCCCATTGCTGAGAATTCTCGCATAGAGTCTCAATAAAATCCCATGCTTCTTCGGCACTCTTCATCATCACTGACCCACCACTAGCGGCATCAACCATTTGACAGTTCTGAGGTGTTAAACCGTCATAGAAAAATTGAACTTGTTGCCACTTTAAAAATCCATGGTGTGGACACTTAAGGAGCAAATTCTTCCATCTTTCCCAACACTCATAAAAGTGTTCACCCTCCTTTTGCATGAAATTTGTAATTTCTCTACGAAGGGCATGAGTTTTATGAACAGGGAAGAATTTGTTCAAAAATTTTTCAGCTAATTGATCCCAACTCCTAATCGTTCCAACTTCTAAAGAGTTCAACCATGCTTTCACTTTTTCTTTCAAAGAAAAGGGAAAGAGGCGCAACCTAACAGATTCATCAGAGAAATTTTGGAATTTAAATGTAGCACAAATGTCAAGGAACTTTTTAACATGATTATAGGGATCTTCTTTATTAGAACCATAGAATGTGGGCAAGAGTTGCATCACCCCTGGTTTCAACTCAAAGTGGTGTGCCGTGGTGAGCGGCAACACTATGCAAGAAGGTGAGTTGAATTGAATGGGGGATGAATAATCTTTTAGTGTCTTCCTCACATTCTCATTTTCCATGTTACCTAATTGATGTGTAACATCCATTGTATGTTTTAATCTTGCTTTGAAAGTTCTTTCAATTTCTAGGTCAAGAGGTGCAAGCTGTTCACCCAGTGACCGACGACCAAGCATATACTAATTAACGACACTAAAAATCAAATATCTAGAACAAACCTAAAAATTGCAACTAACACAAGCAAGCAATCACAGAAAGAAATATAAAAATACTAAGCACCTAGAAAAATTAAAAGAGAAGGTAAAAGAATGCAAGCGAGGGGAAGGGGTGGCCCTTCCAACGTTGGCGAGAATTCCGCGTTTTCTCTTACTCCTACAAAAAGACAAAACACTAATAAGCAACAAAAATTAAACTAAATTAAACTAAAACTAAACTACTCTAAGAATTTGGTAAATTATCCTACGTAGTCCCCGGCAACGGCGCCAAAAACTTGATGTAAATTTTAATATGATACTCGCAAGCGCACGAATCTATAGCAGAATAGTGGCTACAAGGTCGATCCCTCAGAGACTTAGTAAGATAATCAACCTAACTCTAGAGTATGTAGCAAGTAATAATGAAACGTAAAGTTCTAATTTTTATTTTCTTTTTAAGCAATCAATTGTTCAGCTAAACTAAAAACACAGAAATTAACTAAACGGAAGATAAAATAATAAGGAAAAATCCTGTGTTCTGCTTTCAGTTTGTCTTGCTTCTCTGTTCTGCTTTCCTCTTTCCTCCACCTTCAGCAACAATCTCTCGATTGCACGCCTCAACCGTTCTACTCTTTCTCTCGAACAGAGTAGAATAGTCCCCAATTCCAGCCGAATCAAAGCTTTCCCAAAACCTCCGTTATGCTACCCCTCTCTCGAGCAAAAGCAACTTCTTTAGTCGGATCCACGAACCCACAACAATTCCTCTATCCCTTCTCTGCCTCTCGACAAAGTCTACTTTGAACAGTCCTTCTCTTTGCGTAGCAGTAATCCAGAAACCACGGCTGCCCAGAACCTCCTTCAGAACCAACAGCACCTCCACCCAACAAAACCGTCCCCCGTCTGCACAGCACAACACAGAACCACCGGAACAGTTCTCCTCCTCCTCTCCGGTCGAGCACGAACAATCCCCAGCCGTCCTCCAGCACAGAGCAGCCGAAACGAGTCTTTTCCTCCAACAGCACCAACAGCACGGCCCTCTCTTCCAATCCACTCTTCCGGCCGCCACAGACCCAAAAACCACCGTCAGCACAGAGCCGCTCTCCTGCCACAGCCGACACCTCCCTTCTCAACAGCCGGCCTCTCTCGACAGATCAACCACGCTCTCCACAGTTCCTCCCCGTCCCACTTCTCCTTTCCAGCAGACAGAACAGATCGAACACGCCCACCACAGCACGGCAAAAACCAGTTCTCTCCCTCAACCCAGCCGCCTCCACCGTTCCCCCTTCAGCACGAAGCCTCCTCCTCCATTTATAGTCCGAAGAATCGAGTCGAGGGCTACCCAGCACCTTCCTTTCCGGGCGCGACCTCAAGCTCTCAGAATAGGAATTTTTTCCATTTTTCAGACGTCGGCCAAATCAGAGCTTGTCATCCTTCCACACAGCCAAATCGAGGCAAGACCGTCACCGTCGCATCGCCGGAAATGAGACCCACCGCCGGAAACGCCGTCAACTCGCCGGATTTATGTCGATCCCCTGCTCAAGCCTCTTCGTTTTTTTTTGTCGCCTGACTGCAACCTCACTTCGCCGGAATTTCCTCCGTCGTCGTCGTCCCGCCGTCACAAACAGACCGCCATCGTCGCCAGAACAAGACCCACCGCCGGCGGTCGTCGGAATTCCACTCCTCTTCACTCTCCGGCAGAACAGAGTCTCGTGCTCTGTTCTGTTCCAGGCTCCCAGCGCCCGACGCCCGAGCCATCGGGCTCGGGTCACTTTCAGTTTTCTTTTTTTTTTTAAATTTTCATTTTCTGAACCAGACCGGAACCGGTTCTTTTCAATTCATTTCCTTTCTTTTTCTTTTTTTTCTTTTTCTTATTCAAAACCCGCCGTATCGATCTCGCGCGTCCAATCTCCGATCTCGGCACAGAACCCATTTGACGTGCATTCTCTTTGGCGATTTAAGACTTTTACAACCTGCATAAATATAATTAAATATAATTTAGACGCATCATAAATTATAAATCCATTAAACCCAATTAACGCATCTAAATTAATCAATTAATCACATTTGTTTATTAATCTCCTAATTACTCACCTAACACAGATAAACATTAATTATCCTTATTTTAACTAAAAATACGACTAACAAATAGGTAGAAAGGCATATAAAAATGTGTATATTTTCCATATATCAATGACCCAACTATACATACCTATTTTGAAAAATATGAAATTACCTCATTTGATTGATTTGTGTGTCGTAACCTTGCAATGGCTTAAAACAGGTGGAGATAGAATTGATTGTATTTCTTCCTCTTCCATTGCAGTCATCTTTGTTGGAGGCTTCTCTGCCTGCTTCTCTGTGGGGGGTACCTCTACTTGCTTCTCCGTTGGGGGCTTCTTTGCCCTCTTCACACTTTGTTCTTTAGGTACCCGCCTTTGGCTGACCTTTAAAAGCTTTTGAGCCTTTGGTGCTTGTTCTCTTGAAACCTCTACTTCATCTACATCTAAGTTGTCCACTAGCAAGGTTACTACGTTAGCAGACTCCTTCATTCTTTGAAGAACCTCAATTATAGGTCCTACCCTTAAGTCCAGCTTGTCCATCCTATTTGATTATTCTAGGGCGACTTTAATTAAGGTATTGATACCCTGAAGAATCCACTGTAAGGCAGTTATTGAATGAGCATACTTCTTTGTCCTGTTCCTCAGTGAGAGTGCACTAGGAGGATGCTTTTGCACATCCTTATGGAAATGCGCAATGAGGTCTGCCTCTTCAGCAAGTGGGCAGATGACATTCACAACTTCTTTTTGGACACCCTGATCCAGGCCGCCTTTTAACTCTCAGACTACAAGGATCCATTATATAGTGGAAGATGGTAATGAGCTCAAAAAATCATATCTATGTAATTAATTAAGCAACATTAGGCAACTATTGTATAAGAAAGTACACTTCAAGCATATTGTGTTCTTCGTGTTCCTAAGAACACGACTAGCACCGCTATCATGTTCTTGAAGACATGACTTAAATCTATCATGTCCTCGAATACACGATAGCACTGCTATCGTGCCATTGATGGCATACCGAGGATATCATGTCCTCGATGATACGATACCACTGCCGTAACCGATGGGTTGAAACAGGTGGAGATAGAATTGAATTTTGATTAAATCTATCCAAATGTTTGTAAGCATTACCTGTAATACGTAAGTTGTTCCTTGTAGAGTGTCGCCACCACTCACATCTCCTTCAGATCTAGCTTGTATACTCCTGAATGCATGAGATATCTTAGCCGTGTGCATTTTTTGAGTGGCTAGAGCCAAATTGTACATTGACACTTTTGAAAGGTCTTCGATATAATCACAAAGCTTTGGTTGCACCGATATGCTGACTTGCACAAACAATACACAACAAAACATGTGGAGAATGATCAACTGTACTATATCATTTTCGGATAGATTTCTCCCCGCTCAATATTTGATCTAGGATCTCTTCGATGTATTGCTTGTCCGGTTTCCTCGCGGAGATAATCTTTTTGTAGAATTCACCTTCTATAGAGAGAACTTTACCATCAAAAGATAAAAATGTCACTTCTCACCAGATGCCCACAAGCCAATGATGAGGGCAACTTCCTGCTCAGTGAAGGGAACCTTCTCTACTTAATGTTAAACAACTTCAAGGAGTCATTCCAATACTCTAGCAGAATGGCAAGCAAAACCCATCTGTTGTAGTCATTATTTACAATGTGGATATTGTTCTACAACTTTCATACTCTTATTAAGAGCTCCTGGGTTACAATATGTTTGGATACATGGCCAAGGATTATATCTCCTTTTGTTCTTTGTAGTGTTCTTCTCCTAGGTTTTAGTCATTTCTGTATCCATTGATTTTGAAAAAAAAAAATAGTATCGTGTCATTGTGAACATGACTATCATTATGGTCATGTTCGCAGTGACATGATATCATATTGCAGCGTGTCCTCGGATACACAACATCGAACCTAGGCAAAAATATAACATTTAGCATATTAACAAACAAATATTTAAAGTTTACTAGTGAGATGAGTGGTCTTTAGCGGTTGTTTTTGTAGTTCACGTGACTATGCAATTGTTGGCTGCAAACCCTAACCCTTTGTCGCTAACAAAAAATGATCCTTCTCCCCTCTTTCATCGCTCTGCCAAGACTAACACCTTCATCTTGCTCAAAATGACGTTTATATGTATTTACTATCTCAGACACGATAGATGGCAGGGACTTTCGGAATTTGGTCATCGAGGCTTCCATAACACTATTCATTGCCCAAACACACGCATTGCCATCATGTCCTCGACGGGATCGTGTATTCGAGGTCACAATAGAAGTGCTATTGTGTATTCGACGACGCGATAACATTGCTATCTTGTGTTTAATACACACTTAATTCTTGCACGCTCAAATTTCTTCAATTTTGTTCATTTACACAATACATTTCAAGGATTGTGTATTTGAGGACATGATTTTTCTCCTATCATGTCCTCAATGACACGATAGAACTGCAACTATTGTGTATCCGAGGACACGATATCACTGCTATCGTGTATTCAAATACATGATTACACGATAGCAGTGGTATCGTGTGTTTAATACACACTTAATTCTTGCACACTTAAATTTATTCTATTCTGCAATACATTTGAATGTTCGTGTGATCGTGTTTTCGAGGACACAAATTTTCTCCTATCCTGTCCTCGATGACCTGATAGCACTGGCCAAACACACGATAGTGCTATCGTGTATCCGAGGACATAATACCACTGCTATTGTTAATTGAATACACGATAATAGTGATATTGTGTATTCAAGGACACAATAGCAGTGCTAATACACATTTAATACTTGTACGCTTAAATTTCTTTTATTTTTTTCATATACACAATACATTTGAGGGATCGTGTGATCGTGTCTTTGAGGACACGATGAGATGATAGCAAAACACACGATAACAATGCTATCATTTATTCGAGGATACAATACCATTGCTATCATGTAATAGAATTTACAATAACAATGTTATCGAGTATTCGAGAACACGATAGCAGTGCTATCATGTATTCGAGGACATGATAGCAGTGTTATCATGTGTTTAATACAAGCTTAATTCTTGCACACTTATTTTTTTATTCTATTTACATACACAATATATTTGAGGAATCATGTGATTGTGTCTTCGATGACACGACTTTTCTCCTATCGTGTCCTCGATGACACGATAACGCTGCCAAAGCACACTATAACAGTGCTATCGTGTATTCGATGGCACGATACCACTGCTATCGTGTAATCAAATATGCAATAACAGTCTTTTCCTGTTTTCAAGGACATATAGTAGTTCTATCATGTATTCTAGGTGTGTTTAATACACACTTAATTCTTGCACACTTAATTTTCTTTTATTCTGTTCATATATATATACAATACATTTGAGGGGATCGTGTGATCCTCTTTTCGAGAACATGATAGGAGAAAAGTCATGTCCTCGATGACACAATAACACTGTCCAAACACATGATAGTAGTGCTATTGTGTATCCGAGGACACGGTACCACTATTATCGTGTAATCGAATACACGATAACAGTGATATCATGTATTTTTGGACACAATTGCAGCGCTATAGTAAGTTTAATACGTGCGTAATTCTTGTGTTTAATTTGCATATTGTCTATTACTTGTAATTCAAAATACACAATACAAATTTAAAATTGGACGCTTAAATTTCTTTTATTCTGTTCGTATAAACAATATATTTGATAGATCGTGTGATCATGTCTTCGAAGACACGAGTTTTCTCCTATCATGTCCTCGATGACATGATGGCAGTGCTATCGTGTATTCGAGGACATGATAGTAGTGCAATCATGCAGCTGAGGACACGACAATGCTATCGTGTATTCAAGGACACGACTCACTATCTCCTATCATGTCCTCGATGACAGAACTCACTGTCTGTTACTTGTAATACTCACTGTCATTATATTTCATTTACATGAAGGATGGAGGTGGATGTGGCAATCCAGAATGATGTTTCCCTGAAGTCAGATTTGTTTCATTTGTGGTTGAATGCTTTCTTCGATGGTTGGCCTATTTTTCAACTGTAGAGTAATTGCAATTATTTTGGTTATGCCAAAGCTGGCGACAGTTACCACATCTCTTAGAGTTTTTACGGGGTTCCGATTGTGACTAAATTTATTCACCCTTAGCATGCCTTTTTGCTTGTCCACAATTGGTGGTTTATATATTGGCAGAACCCCGTGATCTAATCATTGATGTTTATCTAATATTGGTAAAAATTGGGAAAATAATAAAAAAAATTAATATAGTAGGTATAAATGTTAAAGAATAACATATTGCAAAGTTGCGCATTTAAAAAAGGAGTTGCGCTTTAAATAAAAAACATGTTTTACGTGTTTATCGAGATAAAACACGTTTTTTCTACTGTTCCCATTTTAAACACGGAGTTTTTAGTCTGAGTGGTTGAAATGCGTAAACCGCTTTTAAACACATTTTAAACTCGTTTCTGGTCACATGGCCACACGGTGGAGAGAATTCACTTGAAATTCGTACAATGATATGCCCTACAACTCTGATTCCTCTTATCATTTATGTATTTCTGAGCATATTTAATTAAGAGAATTGTTAGCTGTTGGCCTTTGTATCTACATTTCTCAAAGTAAGCTGTAGTGGTGGCACGCGTTTGCTCGATCAATCTAGTGATTGACCAATTTTGCGCTTTTAAGAACATACTGTTTGCACTCTCCGATTTGCTTGAGGTGAGAGTACTATATTTTCTATCAGAGAATTCAACATTAGCCCAGTTTCATGGTTGATGTTATGAATGCATTTGAATGTCTCCTCATTGTGTTGCTTAATTTATTCTATGATCTCATCAAAATCTGATCTTTTGAATTTATGAGCGGCTATGAATAAGAGGTTCTTCAAGTATCTATCTTTCCATTTGTATAGGATATTAAATCCTAACCCATGATTAGCCTCTGGGAAGACATATGAGACTGCTTTGAGAAGACTCTTCTGTCTGTTGAGCACAAGACAATTGTACTACAATGAGTATTTAGGGGTTGTCGAACCTCAGGGACGGTTAAATACTTTACCAAAGTCAAGAGCAAGTTGCAGTTTTAATTTAATCTAAGAAAACAATTAACTTTAACTAAATTAACTGAGTTTGACTAATGTAGAGAAATATCAAGGCAGCGAATCCACCACTAGATATGCAATTACTACTCTAAATTATTATTACGCACAAGTTTACATGATATAGTAACTTGTGTTAATGGTCGGACATACAAATCACCAATGAATTCACTCACATTCTTGGTCGGACACGAAAGCTCATTCACTATCATGTAATTAATTCTATCCTTGGTCAGGCATAAAATCAATCACAAAACTATTCTTGGTTAGACACAGGGATTAAAAAGATCTAATTCAATTTATAATCAATCAAGTTTATGGTCAAGCACTTAAAAGAAACTCATGAAATAGCATTAAGCACAATCATATCAATTATATTAAATTAAACTATCAAGATTAGCAATACACATCTAGGGCTTCATCTAGCCTTGACAAGAAATTTAGCTACACATAGAAAAAGAGAAAAGAAAAGCCTGTTTTGAGAAATCCATTAGCATGAGTCACTTCTTCTTCTTTAGCTCCAAAAGACTCTTTCTTTTGCTCTTCTCTAACCTCCAAGATCTATTCTCTAATACTTAATACGTTCCCTTTAAGGCCTATTTATAAGGTTGGAGAGAAAAAACGCACAAGCCCTTCCAATTCCAAGTAGGTCAAATTTCGGTTTTGCGTATATGGCGATTGATCACACTGTTTGCCAATGACCATAACTTTTCGCTTCGAACTCCGAATTATGCATGGTCGGTGGTGTTGGAAAGCTGACTTTTTGAACTTTAACATGAAGCTTGAATCAGTCCAATCAAAGATATGCACACGAAGTTATGAAGATTAACCATTGGAGTCACTTTTTACCATATTTCTGCATCTTATGCTTATTTTTCTACAAAAACCAAAAGCTACATTAAAGTATCACTAAATATAATTAAATACTAACATAAATATAAATTTAGGAGCTTATAAAATACATATTTCTTGTGTAGATCATCTGTCAGAAACAATTGTGTCTAGTCTTAGAGGGCGTCTCCATGAAAAAAAAAGTATGAATTAACTTGAGAAATCACATCCTAAAAGTAACATAGGATAAGAATTGTGTGAAAATTTTGCGTGTCTACTAAAGTTGCAATTCCAACTTTCAACTTGTGCTTCCAAGATGCTGTTATTATATATACTTTCTTAGGGAAAGCAAGATGTTATATTTGATTTTGTTTTTTTCGTAACATTTTTATGTTTCAGCCATAGATGGTGCAAAGCGGTTCCAATGCTTAAAGGCAACACACCGGAAACAAACCAATAATTTCAATCTTTAAAATTTTTCACTACATAGCAACATTTTTGCTCACATAAGGACTGAGATCGTTTACATGGGCTCCTTTATAGCACCATACAAAGATTCCAAGAAAAAAAGTTAAACCATTACATAGAATCTCTTAATTTCTTCGCTTATGGCTAATCACTTTTGGAGAAAAAAATGAAATAACAGCAATAGGTGCTAGAACCCACGTCAACTTCTGGATCCTGCTGAAAGAGAGCACATAGGACATAATTACTTCAAGAGGAAAAAATCAGATTCGAATTGAATCCAACTGACAGTTAAAAAAATACAGGAAGAAGACCAGCTTGAGTACAATAAATATCTCCACATTGCTTGCTCATTCGCAAATAGTGGCGAGTGATCTTATCTCATAGAATACAGCTTTTATCACATGACATGAAAGCCACATTGCTTCCTCTGAGTAGGCAAAAAGCTTTAAAACAGAATGAGTTGCCTATCAGAGACTCAAGTCACAAGACAGCGCCTCTTGCCCATCTCGATTCTAAATAAAATTTTCTCACTGTAGAAACTCTTGTCAACATGGTTAAGCAATGTCCTCATACTTTTGATATAAAATAAATAACTTCTTGCTTAAATTTCTCGTTTAAAATTCAACTTAAGCATCTAGAAGTATTGATGAAGGCTTTCATGTTATTTGAAGGCATGGTATGTTACATCATCCTGTATATATGTGAATAAAAGAGAATAACTGCTTACCATAATTAGTTAGCAGAATGTCCGTTGGTTTTGTGCATCTAGATGTTGACTGGACGCATATAAACATCTTGAATGGCCCAAGCATGTCAAATACTTCTATAAACAGGTCAGCAATTCAATTAAATGATTTCAGAAGGTATTGTTGGTTTGTGTGTTTGTACGTTGTTGGCATTAACACCTGGATCACAAAGATGGTTACAATAATTAATTTAGCCACATCAAACATTAAAGTCAATGTCTTGCTAGAGAGCAGCATCTCAGTCAACACTAAATTCAGTCATCTCTGTTGGAGTAAATGATAGAGTTTAACTCCATGAGCTAGTTACGTGGGTTAAATAAGATCATGATGCAGGAAAAATGATTAGAGAAAAGTCTGTGATGTGCTTACATGCTCTATAAAGACGTATAACTGCTCATTCGAGGCAAAAGCTCTTCCACTTCAATTTTGATGTTACCCTTCCTAGATCTGGAGTCAATCATCTCGACGTCTACCATGAAAATTGAACACACAGGCCGATGATCAGAGAATCTCGACTCTCCTCGTATGTAGGATAACTGTGATATTCCATCACCATGCCATAGTATTCTGTCACACCTAAGAGTAACAAACTTATGCTCAACTTCAACTCTATAAAGAAATAGTCACTACATTCCAGTAATTTGGGCACTGTATAATTATAATTGCCTCTTACCATGCTGGGGTTCTTCTTTTCTTCTTTGATGTTATTGTCTCTCCAGCATAAGAATCTGAATTGTATGAATATTTATAAGTTGGAGCAAAGAATATCTTTCCCTCATTCCAACCTTTGAACACTCGTCCTGCCTCCCTTTCAATCTTAAGCTACAAGAAAAATACAATCTTAACTCAGTATTGAACTTATCAGAGCAAAAAGGTAACAATTTTACATATACATTTCGAAGGGGTTACTTGATCTTTCTCAAAAAGAGCATCCCAGTCATTTTCCTCAAGAAACTTTCTGGTTTCCAAGTAGCTCAAAGCAATACGATAATTCAGGTCACCCAGCCAAATGACTCTCCTGACAATTAAACCCATATAAGCAACAAAATCTAAACTGAAGAGCATGTATCCGCCTAAAATCTTGATATGCGCAAATGGACAGAAGCTTACTGATGATCAAGAATTTTTTCTGGGATCCTTCTCCAAGCTGTCTTGCAGACCTTAGGGAATTGAGTGTTCCTGAGAATCTCTACCACATCCGAATTTCTCCGTAGTTCATCACCTTCTTTCTCGCCTGATGCCAAGTGACTGCACACAAAGCAGAAACTTGTTTGGTGCAAAGACATGCTTACTGAGATACACCCCTGCAGGAAGATCAATTCCCATCATAAAATTTACAACACTTCGGAAAGAAATTATAGAAAAAATCTACATGTGGTAAATGCTATTTGACCTTGTTTCCTAGATAGCCCATAATCCCCCGTCCAACACAAGAAAGTCTCAGATGGCCTATGTGCTGAACATGCTCCTTCTTGGCCCAGATTGTGACAAAAATCCCCACCATTTGTTTGCTTGCCACAAGGCTATACCTGCGTTGACTGTTATCAGAAGCTGAGACAAATTTCTTTGCCACAAAACTAGCTGCTCCTTCTTCCTCTTCTGAAGAAGAATCTTCTTCTATTACATGAGCATGTTGGCATCGGAAACATGAATCCTTGATATATTTCTTCTCCACATCAGAAGGGCAATTACAGGTCTTGAGCTTTCTTCCAATGTCTGTTCTGAAAGTCTTGCTGATTGTCCTGAGAGAAGGTTTTTGAAAGGAAAGCGCCCCACCAAAAGTTTTGGAATCTTTTGAAGCTTGAGAGCAGAAGGAGCTGCCAAAGTCAGAAGGCACAACAGAAGTGATTATGGTCTCTTCTGAAAGGGCTCTGTTCAAGGATTGATTGATCAGTAGGAGCCACTTTGCTGCTGGTTCATTGTCTTCTATGACCAAAACATTCCCAGCATTTAAAGGCACTATTTCCTGAAATCTGTTCACATAATTGTGAAGTATTATTAGACTCATTGAAATTCACAGTTGCTAGTCTGATATTCCTAGAAAGAGACCAAAAGACTGAATTAATTTTTCATGCCACAATGCAAAACAACAGAGATCAAAAAGAAAAGAGCAGACTAAACCACACTGTTCGGTAAAATTATCAAGATTCTGGCACCATGATACGTACCCGAACACATAGATGTCAGATTCATCATCCACGCACAGAAAATCGTCAAGATTCAGTCCACTGTGTGGTGGTTTCCCCCCTACATTCCATGTTGCCACAAATATCCTGAACAATGAGAAATATACACAATTAACCAAAGAAGGAAAGAGAATAATGAAATGAAGATTATCTCTAAATGATAGTGAAGAACATCAGAAACAGAACTGAACAAAAAACTGAGTGCAGCAGCTTTTTCCATACTTGAGAGGGCGAGTCTCCAAAGTATTTGTCATTGGAGAAGCAAAACCACTAAAACTTAAACTCCCTAGCCGTGAATTAGAATGTGGTCCTGTCAAAAACAATTCACAAATAAATATCTGCAAGTAAAAATGAATATATAGAATGAATGTCATCAGATTATGTGATCCTTACCAGACGAACTCTTTTTGAGAACTGGGGTAGCTGAAAACACAGAAGCGGTCTCTAATTCTTCTGCAATTTCGACAAATAATTAGAAGCTGCACAGTGATTTGAAAAATAGAAGAAGCAACAGAGCAGAATTCAGCCAAACTGAACAATACCAATATTGCATCCAAAGATAAAGTCAGCATTTATAATTCCCAAATTGAGTCAAAGTAACGAAAAAACTTTATGTTCTTAGTACTTTTTGCCCATACATATTTTGTCTTCCTCTCACATGGAAGCTGATAAATTCTGCTTGTACCTGCAGTTTCTTTCTTTATCTTGAAAGCTTCTTTTTTTTTTGTCAGTGAACAATCTTTCTTGGAAGAAGTAGACAGTAATTACAAAAGCTGTAAATGTTTTTCTTCAGCAAGCTTTGTCTACATACATGAGAGTAAAAATTCCATTCTCCCACGGCACAAAATTCCTTATGAAGTGGGTATATAGTTATTACTGTGTCTGGTGGACAAAGAAATGTGGATATCTTCAATCTTAATAGGATCTTATGTCTGCCACATAAAGGTTCAAGAATTTGGTATAACTTTCTTTTTTCCATATGGCAAGATTGATTAATAACTTTCTGATTAGTACCAGAAAGGCCATTGAAAGTACAATCACAATGGACCTTTTCCGACCAAGGAGCTTCTGTTCAATTATTAGGCAATGGCGGCTGGAGTAAAAAACAACTCAGTAGAAAACTGAGGTTAAAAAGAATTTACATACCAGATGAATTGAATGCATTATCCTCAGCCTTCCTTCTGCCCTTGTCCTTGGTTGTAAAGATCTTGGGGATAAAAGACTGCAATCCCATCAATCAAAGCAGTTGAAAACCTCTTCTGTCCAGAGAAATAAAAGCTGCCCCACTTGAGTGTGGTAAAAACAAGATGCACGTCTCTTTCTACAATGGAGAAGTAAATTGGCAATGGTCCCAGAAATGTGATTCCTGAAGAGAGAAAGAAAAAGAAATAAAGATATGACAAGGAATTCGAATCGAAGCACAATTGATACAAAAAGACCACATACCTTCTTCCTTTTTTCCTTGTTAAACTTCATCTCTAGTAATTTTTACTTCTCCACAGAGTTTTGGACATGCAATCCAATCAAAACGTCGTTATAGTCTGCAGTAGACGTAGTAATGAGGAACAATAGTGTTCACCTAAAACCGTTGAGATCAAAAGAAGGCTTTAAGATGATAATGCAAGAATACTTTTAACACTATTTTGTCATGTCAAATAAAAAGTCAGTCAGAAGTACCTCGTGTCCATACCAAAAAAGTGATGAAAGACTGAAAGCTCAGAGACTTCAATCACTTTCCAATGGCTTCAAACAGTGGGAACCTGTAGAGCCCAGATTTAATTCATATAAACAAATTCATGAAGTTTAATCCCACGCGATCACATCACATGAAGCAAGAAAAGCGAAATATAATGCCAGCACAGAAGAAGATAAAAAAGTGGAAAATAAACACAATATCTTCATGAGCAGAGCAGAAGTCATGGGCAAAAGGCAAATGATAATGATCACACCATAAGAACATGATATGCCCTAACGAACTTGACCACCAGCATTAGATGATTAAACCACCCACAAGTACATTTCAACAGCACAAAACATTCAAATATGAGAAAAGGAAAATGCTTTTATATACCAAATTCAAAAACAATGTTTTCAACATGAATGAATATGATTTTGATGACTAAAACACTTGATGATAAAATCATACAAAACTTGAAAACTAGAAAAGGAAAATGCTGTTATAAATCGAATCCAAAAAAACAGTATTTTCAATAACATGAACGAAAATGATTTTGATGGCCTCAATACTAGTTCTAGCTGATAAACGTACACAAACCTTTTCAAAGGATGAAGGCGACTTGAAACCAAACCGCAAGTTTCAATGAACAATTGGAACAATATAGGAAGATTAGAATCCAAACCAGAAACACAACATGAATGCAGAATAGCTAATGACCTCAAAGAAAAGACATGGACGGACTTCACCCGCTACAATCCAAATGCTATGGTATAGAGGAGGCATAGAAAAATGAAACACAGCCCATCAACCGAAAACTATCTGAAACAACCAAAGCCGCTGAGATCTCTCCTCGTCTCGATACAAACAAGGACCCAAGTCACTACACCACAACATTAAAAAACTCAAGCAGACCCAACTCTGAATATTCGTGTTCTAGAACTCCAAAGCACCGGAGTTTCCCGAGAAGTCGTCACGGACTCATGGGGAAGGCCTCAGGCTGGCCATGGGGAAGCAGTCAAAGCCACCAAAAACCAGAAGTTTGGTTTGGAGCCATGTGTAAACCAATCAACGCCAAATAATAAATATATTCCTATGGGAGTAGTACTACTTTCCACCTTTCGAAACTCCTCCAAACCAACAAAACAGTTTTGGCAAAAGCCTCTCTTTCGTTTTCTTCCCCTTGTTTGTATCCACCAAGAGTTTGGCACTTGGGCTCCTCTGTTTCCTTCTTCCAGTCTAAAGAACAAAGACTGAATAAAAATAATAGACTGTATCTTTTTCAACTCTTCTTTGTTTCCTCTGTAACTGCCACACCCCACGAGCCCTCTCGAGAACTGGGCCTTCTCTGATTCGATTCAAAGCGGGAAGAAAGAGAGAGAAGTAATCAGGAGATTTTGGAACAGGGCTCTTTGGTCTACGAGGACGTGGTACTTTGAATGTAGGACAGGAGTCCCTGTTTCAATGGCTGCTTGTCTGTCTGTGGGAGCCACGTTGAGGATCTGATTGACTGGTTTCTTTTCCAATCACCTCCGTGGATCCCTAACAGACGTGAGGAAACGAAGATCAGTGCAAGGTGGGTAGGAAGGTCACTCACACACGCTTGCCTGCGTTTTAGTGCAAAAAGAATTCATGGGATGGGATAGAGCTTTTAAGGCAGGAGAATGCATGAATCCTGCTCCAGTCCTGTCCTCCTTAACTCCCCTTTTCTTGTCATGTCACTGAAGTGCAGGTTCTTGAGTGCTCAATCTGCTCAAAACCAGGGGGAGGGGGACAGGAGAGCAAGTTTCTAAGCTTTTTCCATGGTTGTACGGGAATCATGATCAATCAATACTGCTGAGGAAGCAGCTTCCTTCATTCATTTCTTTAATTTTCTTTTTCTTTTAAGAATATTTGGGTTTTGCTTATGTTTGTTGCTGTAGTTGTCTTCACATAGAGGTACCAAAATGGACCCTACTAGCTAGACTACAAGGTTTGATGGATATATGTATTAGATTATCATTGAGTATAGTTTAACTATACAAGCCAACAAGGCCACCAAATGCCTGAAACATGGAGAAAAGTGGGGTACTGACCATATTAACAGACAAATGCCAGGCTGTTGAAATGAAAGGAATTGGACTATTCATTTATTCTTTACAATGAAAGATAGGTTAATTGATTCACTTATGTTTATTGGTTTGATATGAAAAACCTGGAGCAGACAGGCTGTGATAGCTAAAGAAACGGGCATAAGGGTTCTTGTTGACTGGACTTCTAAAAAAAGCAAACATCTCCTTAATCCACTTCAAAAATCACAGGAGTAAATGCCCATTAAGCTTTTTGCCATTGTCCGCCTCTCATTGCTGAAGAGCTCTATTACTCCAAGTCTCATATATAGCAAATGAATTGAATACAATCTAATTCCTGCCCTAAAAAAACACAATAATACAATTGCCTATGCAGGATTGCATAGACATTTTTTATTGCAATGCTGATAAGTTATTGTTTCGAAGAGAAGAATGTGCCAATTAAACTTCATGTTAATCGGTAAAATACAAGAAAAGGGCTAAACTTCATGTTCAAAGCAGAATGCAATGGCTTTGTTTTTGTCTATCTATTGATCAAATAAAGAACCTAGCTAATCCACAGAACTTGGTAAAACCGACAAAATTCCAAGTCCCAATAAATGCTATTTTATCTGAAAGCACCTACGTACCTACACTACACAGCCAACTTAAAATGGCTCTGTTTACTGGTTAGAAATTATCCATATTCAACAAAATACAATTCCATGATGCTACTTTATTTCCTTCCACGGACCCAACACCAAGATCACATGAAATATTTTCTTGATGTACAACTGATCTATATAAAGTCAAAGTACTGCTACCAGTGTCCTTCCGTTACTATACACAAATTCCTCCCAACTTCACAAACCAAACGTTTGTAAACTATCTAAAAACCAGCCGAAATGCTTATATTATCACCATTTAATTCTGTATGAACAAGAAATATAGGCAGTCTTGTTGTCAGAAAAAGCAGAGACTACTCCACACGGATAATGCGGTGATGCATACAACTTACATGAAAAGAGTCCATTCACGGCTAGAAAAGAAGGTCAAGTATTGCAATCCGGTAGTTACTACTGCAGTCTTGTGAAAAAAATAAAAAAAGCAGCTGCAAGTTGGGACTTGGGAGCCATTATGAGTTATGACTTAAAAAAGTTGTTTAGCTTTTGACAAAGTTGGGTATGACTTTGTGACTTCCACATGGAAGTTCACATGAAAGCCTTGAGAATTTTAGGTGAGAACTGCAGGCTGCAATGACCCCATTTCAAATGATAGTTGAATCTAAAAAGGAATTTAAATAAACTGGGTCAAAGTTTTGGTCTTCCGGATATGTCGTGCGGGCTTTGTAATCTTCATGAAATTCAGAATTACCAATTCCAAGTTTCAGTGTGTGTGTGGAGTGTCTTGAGAACCAGACATTTAGATTTCTTCATTGGAGTGGAACCAGGCCAATTGAAAGAAGATGGTTGCAATAGGGAGCCCACGGCCTGCCCCCATCTCCAGTTGTGGACCCCATCAAATTGGGACAATCAACACAAACTTGAGTTCATTTCAGGTTGGACCATGAACACTAAAGACTTGTGATACATTACATCCTACATTTTAATCACGTTATTAGGATCAATATTAGTTTCATATAGATGTCATCACGTTATTATGAAGGTGACATGCTGTTATATCATATATGCGTGCACGTCTATGTATAGCTGAGATGGATTCTACACAAGTACAATATAGCATGCCTGACTCCATATTCTCCGGCATCAACTGTGTTATGATCCTAGATTTAAAACATACTCTACTAAACAACGCGTGCCAATGATCATGTTATGTTTCTTATAGAAAGGCCATTGCAGTCGTATGCACGTCTGCTCAGCTGCCCATCTGCCCTATAATATGCATAATAGAATCGATGACATGTTTTTACTTTGAGAAGGTCGTGGTAGGCTAAGATAATATGAGAATACTTAGAAGGCGCAAATTGGCTTATTACCATATCACGAACATTTAGAAAGTCTTATTAGTAGAAACAAGAGATGAAAGGCTCCATGAAACTTACTAGACATGTAGAGATGGATGTCTCTACCTCGATCGATAGTGGGAGGAAGAGAAGGCAGGTATAGAAATGCTAAGCACTTGTGGTAAACAAGTCTTGACTCATGGCATGCTGCTGCTGATGTCTAAGGTTGGTTTAGTTGAATTAGCTCCAATTAAAGAGGTGGAAGGATTCTTGTTTTTGGTGTTTTACAAGGTTATTAGCCCTAATGATGTGTCTACTTTTCTAAATGCCGCGTTTAATTTATATATTAGTCAAATTCACCGACTTTTCGATCCCATCCATGATTCAATTTTGGCCGATAATTTGGCTTATTTTATTGGATTATAAGAAGGAATACACTGCAGACGTCAAAAGCGAATTGTACCAGCCCTCTCAATTGATCAAAACATTAGGCATGTATCTCTACCCCACTAGAATGTTAAGTTAATTAATCTTCAAAGCCGGCACAAGTAATCTAGACTAATGCTAAAGCGTGACATGTAGTAGTATTAATTAGAAGAAGATTATGCTTGTAATCACAAGAAGTCAATGGTGGTTTGCAACCCACCTTCCCTCAGCAAGTTGATATTAGCATGTCAAGACTTTGAAAAATAAATGGCGACTAGTCAACACCACACCTTTGGACTACAACTTTGTTTCAATACTAGCACTTACATATAACAATAATATACTAAACAACAGTGTCATAAAACGTGATTAATAGTAACTCTTGATCAATGTTGTAGTAATGCTAAGTATGGTGACCCCAAGATTGGGCGCTGCGCATGTTCGGGGACCGCGGACAATTTTATGCATACACTAAGTGGTCCAGTGCAAGCATGAGTAGCAATTTTTTTATACATCGTAATCAGACCTTTTCAATTTTACTTGTACAACGAATTTGTCCAACAAAGCCCTCCAATGCTAATGTAGCTAGTGTTTGTAGGATAGTGAAAAGTAGATTAGGGCTACACTACAGTTATCATTTTTAGTTGTAAAAGGGACAAATACACCTGTGTGTTTTTGTTGGGTAGTGAAGGTGGGCCTCAGCTGGCCCACTTTTCAAAAAAAAAAAAAAAGAGTGTATGAGTTTGATGTGCAGAATAGATTTATTGCTACTCTTCAGCGTCTATCAAATGCTTGTGTTGTGCACCATGATGCCGCCGGGCCACACTAAGGAACAGAAATTGAAAAGCTGGCCCAATTGTGTTGTGCACCTCCAATGAGGCCCATGTATATTTGATTACTGGCCCATTAATTGTAAAAAAGCCCAAATCCACCTTTTTAAACTTCCCATCTCCAGACCGGGGATGTGGTTGTGGGTTTTGGAGGTGAAGAAATTGGCGGGAAGAGCTGGAAGCAGCAGCAGCAGCAGCAGCAGCAGAAGAAGAGCGATTGGGCTCCCTGATTTCAAAATGCCCCAGCATGAGACCCCTCCGCCAAATCCACGCCCGCCTCATCACCGCCTCCGCCCGCTCTTTCGGCCTTGCCAAGATCGTCGCCTTCTGTGCGCTCTGCCCCTCGGGGGACATCGCCTATGCCCGCCGCGTGTTCCATCGGATTCCCAGACCCAACGTCTTCACTTATAATACCATGATACGGGGCACGTCGAATGACCCCGACCCTCCCAAGGAGCCGATTTGTCTGTACAGACAGTTGCTCCGGGCCGGGACCGGCTTCCCTAACAGTTTCACCCTTGCATTTGTGCTGAAGGCCTGCGCGCTGGTTGCGGCGTTTCACGAGGGCCTGCAGATTCATGGGCATGCTTTGAAGTATGGGCTTGATGCCAGTCCGTTTGTGGAGACTACGTTGCTGAATTTCTATGCCAAGTGTGAAGAGCTTGGTGTTGCAAGAAGGGTGTTTGATGAAATTGATGAGAAGAATCTGGTTGCATGGAGTGCGATGATCAGCGGGTATGCGCGGGTCGGTATGGTTAATGATGCGCTGGGTTTGTTCAGAGATATGCAGAGGGCGCAGATACGTCCCGATGAGGTTACAATGGTGAGTGTGATTTCAGCTTGCGCAAAAGCAGGGGCCTTGGAACTGGGGAGATGGGTCCACGCTTTTATTGACAAGAATGGAATTGAGCTCGATCTTGTGCTCTGTACTTCACTAATTGATATGTATGCCAAGTGTGGATGTATTGAACGAGCACAGACAATATTTGATGGAATGACTGAGCGTGATACAAAGGCTTGGAGCTCAATGATTGTAGGTTTGGCTACTCATGGGCTCGTAGAAGATGCACTTGACCTATTTCGGCAGATGGAAGAAGCAAAGGTAATACCTTTGAAATTTGCTTTTAATTTTCCCTTACACATACTTGTGAGTTCTTGGAAGTGTACATATTTTTTCCAAAGTTCTGTTATTGCATTGATTACGGGCACGAGACCACTTGTTAACTATGTATAACTGAAATTGTTGATTAATCAAGGCCTCAGTTATTGAGCGTCATTCTCTTCTATTACAACAAAGGGCCAAACTATGGTTGGCCTGAAACAAATCTGTTGATTAATTGATCAGGTGAACACGTGAAACTGAATTTATTCATACTACTTTAGGCCAATGCATGACTCTCTTTGTTGATATCTTCACCAATATAAGAATCACTATTACACCTATAAATAGCGTAAAAATGTAGCAATTGGTAATATTGTTTTATACTCCCTCCGGGCACTTTTGATAAATCATTTAAACCTGATTTTTTTATTTTTTCTCAGAAATTAAGAAAATTGTATTTCAATCAGGTTGACTCTGCCCACTCAAATGAATTGAGGTAGTATTAGACTGATTTAGGCCAATTGAGCAATTCCATGCCTGATTCTGTATGAGCAGTTTACCAAATCTGTTCAGTCAGACTCATTCGAAGTTTATTGGCTGATATTAGAGAAGTGTACCTCAGGTAGAGAAGCTTGTATAAATGGGAAACATTGAGATGATCTTAAAACTCTAGAATATTTGATGATTAGTGATTAGAATTAAAAAGGTTGCACCTATTATATGGAAAGGCTTTTATGTGGTGATGGGTCATCAATTTACTTCAAGCAATAGTAAGTGAATGACGATATTGAGTCAGTGTTACATCTTCAGTTTGTTGTGTTAAGCTTTAGGAAGACGACAGTGAATTTAAATTGTACTTACGGTGGAACATTGCTCTTTTTCATGCATGACTTCAGATTAATGCCTTATGGTACTAAGAGTAGAATTTTCAAATCATTCTTATTTCTGTGGGTAATTCTCTGAACTTATTATGCAGGTTAAGCCTAATCAAGTAACATTCATTGGCATTTTATCCGCCTGTGCTCATGGTGGACTAGTATCTGAGGGCCGCAAACTTTGGTCAAGAGTTTACGAGTTTGGAATTGAACCATCAATGGAACATTATGGCTGCATGGTTGATCTGCTTTGTCGTGCTGGCTTCGTGGAAGAAGCTTTTTCACTAGTTGAAACCATGCCAATTGAACCAAATCCCATTATTTGGCGGACCCTACTTGTGGGGTGTAAGAAAAAAAGAGTTTTGGATAAAGGAGAGCTAGTTTCCAAGAGATTGCTCGAATTAGAACCAATGAATGCAGAAAATTATGTCCTCCTTTCAAATTTATATGCCTCAGGTTTACAGTGGGAGAAAGTAAGTTATGTGAGGAAAAAAATGAAAGACAATGGAGTCAAAGCAATCCCTGGGTGCAGTTCTATTGAAATGGATGGTCTTGTACACGAATTTTGTATGGGTGATGAATCACACCCAGAGGCTAAGGAGATAAGGGAAATGTTGAGGGACATAAGCAAGCGTGTTCATCGAGCTGGGCATGAGCCATGGACATCAGTTGTCTTGCACGATGTGGTTGAAGAAGAGAAAGAGAGTGCTCTTTGCGAGCACAGCGAGAGATTAGCTATAGCTTATGGCTTGTTAAAGACCAAGGCACCAGTGGTCATTCGGGTGGTGAAGAACCTGCGGGTTTGTAGTGATTGTCATGAAGTAACAAAAATCATCAGCAGATTGTATGATAGAGAAATTGTTGTTAGAGACCGAGTTAGGTTTCATCGATTTATTGATGGAAGTTGTTCATGTAAAGATTTTTGGTAATCAAAAGTCTAGTCTTCAATTTTATGATGACCATAGAGATTGCTGGAGCTTTTTGCTTTTGTGTTGAGTGAACCGAAGCGAGGAGAATACTTTGATCAAAGAAACTGTTGTTGGTAAACCAAATTACGTTGGTGATGGTAGTGTTTGCTAGTACGCAAGGCTTGGCAAATGGAGCAATAAGAGAAGCAATCCAGAGAACAAGGACTTTGAATGAATTTGTGGTAGGCGGACAACTACTCCACTGAGGAAAGGTTTTCAGATATTGGGTCTTAAAAGATTGAATCTATCTAGTTCAAGGAGGAACTATAACAAATATATAATTGTAATGGATTTTAATAGGTATTAAATCAAATCTAATTTTTTTTTCGGGCTGGTTGATTGTTGTCAAGTGGATCCATGAAGATACAGCTTCCTTATACTTATGGTATCCAATTATTGAGGAACTTCTTTCATGTAACCACCATTCTATGTGGAATATACGGTGGAAAAGATGACCACTGCACATTACAGCTTTGCATTAAAGTGACACTTCTTTTCACTCAAGAAAACTTTTGTTATTACGGAGGGATATTAACACTATTTTTGTATTCCATATCTCACGCCGTGGAACTTTCATATTTATATATATTTTCACTTTGTGGAGCTTAAGCTGCACAAGCATGTAGGACAGTTATAGACAATGAGTTGTTTAATGGTATGTTCGGTCACCAGTCTTCTCCAATGGGCACTGACTTGGCCGTTTGACTGGTGGATTGCAGGTTTGACGATTAGCTTTAGATGCAGGTTGTAGATTCCTGAGCAACAGTGCATATCAAAGCAATTCTAAAAGCTCTTTTAATTATTCAATCGTTACGTAGTAGTCACCATCAAGGATGACCTCCATAAAAGGAAAAATAAATAAGAAATAAATTTTCTTTCTTTCCAGACTTGAGATGGACAGAGTTATTGACCTTCACAAGCTATGAACTATCCTTTTGTTTTATTTTTCCTTTTGGGCTTTCAGGTGCGTAGTTGCAACTGGCAATATGGTAGGCGTCCATTGCGACAACCGACAGGAGTCATGCTTGTAAGCATTACAGTTGGATAATGTTTGATGGCCCATAAAACCCACACTTCAAAGATGCAGAGCTGGTTCATGGAGCCATAGGATACACGGAAGAAGATAATTAACAGGGTACATGCTTTCCCTTTTTTGTTGTTTGATGTTTTAGCATCACTTGATTAGGCTTCCATTCCGCATTTTTCCCTTGTTGATATTTGTGATTATTTTAGAAGACCTCTCTTTTCTTGTTGCAAATCTTGTTCTTCACCATCTCCTAAAATGTTCTGAAGAGGGTTGATTACTACTAATTTTTGTAAATTGTAAGCTAGCATGGATTGGATACATTCTTTTGCTCTTCTAAGTGACCAACTTAGTTAGAAGTGTGATCTGGATAAATCATTTGTAATTGTGCCCATTGGGAGTGAGTTTGTATAGATGCCTCTAACAGCAGGATGCAAAATTTGGGTTGCGAAAATGGGTCTTGTTGTGTGATGTAGATGGTTTCATTCTCTCTGCACATGGCTTGCTTATATCTTTACATTTACATTCTTCAAGTATCTTACTTAGTTGTGCTTGGAGATCTTATCTTATACAACAATAACTTTTGTTATGAACTTAGACCGTAAGGCCTGGTTTTATTTCGGTACTCAATCTCAATCTTTTTCAGTTCCACATTAGGTTTTCTTCGAATTTTTAGTTAGGAAGTTGGATAGTAGGGCTTCCTGTTTTCGCTCCTCAGGCAATTCCACATACTTATACAGAATAATATCTTAGAAAGACAACTGTACTATGTAAACCTCTAAAATAAATGTCCGCACTTCTGATCTATCTTCATGAAGTTTATAGTGATGTTAAATATCTAGGGGTAAATTTCACCACTTTGTGCTTGCTGATGATTCAATATGGTTTTCTGGAAGTATGACAACTTCACATTGTGATATCAGCTTGTATTTTTGAAGATCCACTATATCTACAAAATATGTCCCTGAAGAAATTGAGATCTAGCAGCAGTTCTAAAACTTTTTCATTTGAAGAGCAGCAGGCAAAGGTACATGTAATTGTTGAGGTTATGCCATTAATAGTAGCTCCAAGATTGATCTTTAATAATTGTGCTAAGAATTGAGATGGATATGAAAGAAGGTAACAGCTAGCTAAGGATATGTGGCTAATAATGGTCGCGCGGACTTGTTTGGTATTTTGTGTGATTCAGGTTAATGAAGTGCGCAAGCTGCTGGGCCCATTGTGTATAAAGATTCCGACGTTTTTTTCAGATGCTTCAGTAGCAAGGTATCGTAAAGCAAGGAATTGAAATGTCAAAAAAGCTAGCGAGATGATGAAAGACAGCTTGAGATGGAGACTTGACTACAAACCAGAAACAATCAGCTGGGTATGCACTGTATTTCTTCCATGGATCATGCAGTATGTTGTTCTTCATGGTTTTTCGTCAACACAGTAACAGAGATACTATAGCTTTACATTTTTTTGCATTGCTTAACCTGTGGCTCGGGAACAATTTGAACTTGTCATTTTGACTAGCATTATGTCAAGATACAGTATTCATAAACCACTATATTCTGGAGAGAACTGTGATAGCAAGTTAAGTGCATAAATGTATTCGGGGACCATGTACCTTCAATTCAGTGGATAAGAATCTTCTCCAATATCATATTGTGAATTTACATAGGTGAGATAGGAAGATATGCCAGTTAACCCCCCATCTTCTTCACGTCAGCCTCTAATAAAAACATAACTGGGGTGTTCATGAACTTGTTTGTCACTTAATGAAGGTTTGTTGATCCCAGGCAGGGTCAGTGAGCCAACTCAATGTGTGTATGACAAATAAACATAATTTTCAATTTGTAATACATAAATTCGTTATGGCCAATCAACAGAATCAAATTAATCCATATATATAGGGTCCAAACCATTCCACGGGTACAAATAGTTAGCTCTTTTGTAAAATTAATATTTTTGATAATTTCCTTTATAAAAATTATCATACTGGTACATTTTGAGGACTTTATTATTTCTTTCATATTTTTTCTCATATAATAAATTATCAGTATTTTAATTTTATTTTGTTTTGTTATAGGTCCTTTCTTGCACCTATGAGCTTAAAATTTCAAAGGAGTGCCTAAACGCTTCCTGTAAGAAAATTTGCAGAAATAAAACTGCTTACGAGTTGTAATTCTTTAATTGCTGGGGTTGTTAGATCACATAGTTTTCCCTTTTTTAATGGCAGGATGATATAGCTCATGGAGCAGCAATTGGAAAGATATATAGAGCAAATTATCATGACAAGTATGAAAGTACCGTATTAATCATTAGACCTAATTTTCAGGTAACATGCTCCTACATAAGGTATTAGACTTTGGGTTACTAACTTGTCAATGCTTAATTTATGGTTCTCATTTCATTCTGTAATTCCAAATCCAGAAAAGTTCAACAAAAGGTCAAATCAAGTATGTCGTCTACTGCATGAAGAATGCAGTTTTGAACACTGGACCTGATCAAGAAGAGATGGTGTGGCTCATTGACTTACATAATTGGAACTCTGCAAACGTATCAGTAAAAGTTACACGAGAAACAGCTCAAATCTTGTAGAACTATTACCCGGAGACATTGGCCATGGCAATTCTGTGTGACCCCCCAAAGATATTTGAATCATTTTGGATGGTACTACTTTTATCTTCTTCTTTTATTAAACAATGAACAAGTCCAAAAACAAATGGCATAGTCATTTTTAACCGCATCTTTTTTAGTTGGTGCAAAAATAGACAAGTTCTTATGCTCATTATAATAAAGCCACCAAAATACTGATGGCAATTTTCTTTTCTCGCAGATTGTGAAGCCATGTTTGGAGAAAAAGACATAAAAAAGTGAAGTTCGTATACTCAGAGGACCCAAAAAAGTCAAAAGATGATGGAGGAACTCTTTGATCTAGATGAGCTTGAAACTGCATTCGGTGATCGAAACCAGGTTTCGACTATGAGGAGTACGGAGAAAGGGTAAAAGAGGATGACGAGAAGAAGTTATGTATATCAAACTGTGAGCCTTCGATTCTATCTCAAGGGTCTTCTGTATGTTCCATCCAGATCCAGGACTTTATAGTTTCATTTGAACTTGCTTCAGATGTTTCTAATGAAATTTCTTCAGGCAGTAGCCCACTTATCGTTTTAAAATAAATACTCGCAAGTATACAAGTCCATACGAGTACGGGCAAGTATTACGGGTTTCAAATCCATAGGGATGGATGATTATCTACCAAATTCTAAGGCAAGACTGGGCTTTTACTACACTGTTAACTACACTAAGCAACAACGTAAATAAAGAGAAGGTGAAGAGAATGGCTAGGGAATTATAATCCAGCATTAGACGCACTACTAAGTATTCCTACCCTTAATTAAGACCCATCTTGTGTATGAAACCAATGCTCCTAATTAAATTGTTGGAATTATTCAATAAGACAATAATAAGATCCTATTAGCATGAACTATCTAGCAAACATAACCCATCTATATTAATCTACTTATAGGCATTGGTTATCCCACAAAGTATAGCTCATCTAAATTCCTTTATTACCACATTCAATAATATTGCATGAAAATCCCCATTGAGACCACAAGACACAAAAGAAAGTGGATATTCATACCATATAGATTCAATTAAAAAGCATACACAAAATAGACATGGACATTGAATGAAATATATTTAAACCTAAAAGTCATAGCTTTACTCAATTATGCAATTTTCATACACAAGATAAAGTCTAAAGTAAAGATAAGAATACAAAGAGATAATCTAATGGCTTCATCAAAACCCTATGCTTAGGGTCTAGCCACTCATGGTAGAAAGTGGAAAGAAGCAAGCTTTAATCTTCATCTTCAATGACCTTCAAATCTCTTTGTTTTTTTTGTCCTCATTTCCTCCTTTTGGAAACAAGTTAAAACCCCTCTTGAATGGGAGCCAAGAACTCCCCAAATGGGAGCCCAAGTACCCCAAATTTGTGCACAAAGTGATCACCATGATTGCCCCCAAAACCCTAGCCAAAGCACGGGCAATTTTTGGACTTTCCCGCCTCTCGCGATCTATCGCCACAGCTTTGGTCGATCGTGGTGCTCTCAAGAAATTTGCATTGTGCAACGATTTTCTAACACTCATAACTTTTTGCTATGAACTCTAATTTATTGGTGGTGTTGGAAAGCTAAATTCTTGAACTTTAATATTCAACTAGAATCATTAAAATCCAAGACCTGTGGACGTAATTATGAATTTTCTACTATGGTTGTTATATTTATCTTTATGCACAACTTGAGCTTATTTCCTACTTTGTAAATAAAATTGAAGAGTAACCGTTCCTTACTTACAAAAACTACAATTCTATTAGTAAACACTAAAAGAACCTACTCAAGCGCATAACAAACATAGAATTAAGAGTTAGAATATGTATATTTTCATCACTTATCATCCACCCCTTTCAATGAACTCATTAGATGTGGAGGGTGAGGGGAAGCTCAAAAGCCACGAGAATGTTGTAACAGTAGAGGTCCCATAAGGATGTTATGCAGATCATCACTAAAATCTGCTTGAGGTTTCCAATCTATATCAGCCCCTTTAAAAGTGAATGCGTCTGTTACTGAAGCTGGAACCATATCTTTAGTACATTGAGTATCTAAGCTTATTTGTAAATCACTAAATAATATAGCAAATTACTGTGACTTGATTCATATGGAAGGTGAATATATCTGTAAAATTGGTTCATCATTTTTACTTCAACATCTCTTTTAAAAAGTCTAATGAAACGTCTGAGGAATGATCAGCCTAAAAATTCATGGTTGGTGTGTCTATGAGTAGATACGAAAAAGAATAGAATGAAGGTGCAAGATAGGAGCTGACCCCAATGAACTGTTTGGGAAATGAGCTTCACTCGGAATCTCATAAGTCATAACGCTTTGGCTTGGCTCTCATTTCTTGTATTTGGCTGCAATTAGAATTGGCCCTTCCATTTCTAAGTTTCAAGACATCTGCTTCCATGCATTCAAATAATCACAAGGCTCACATGGCATGAGTACACTGCCAACTGCATTATGGAGGCTCCTACGTTTACAGGTTTTGCACATTGAGTGTCTCGTCTTGGGAGAACATTTAGCGTCTGTCATCTCCAAAACCATTTCAAGTCCCAAGTTCCATACCATATACAGGAATAAAACATGCATCTTACATAATACTTCTAACTTACACTTCCAACTTTTCTATCCTTCCCACGTGACATGCCCCACTACACATACAAATATCCTTCATACTCTGCAATCTCCAATCTCCACGGCATGATATGACTGACTCATTTAACTAAACCTAGATACACCTACCCCCTCTTCCTTTTGTTTGCCATGCTAGAATCAATGATAACCAAAATTAATTGTTTCTTTAGAAGAACATGTTACGAATGCGGCTACTTTGATATTTAAAATGTGTTATTAATAAGGGCTTTAGAGGATAGTGAGGTCATGTTTCAGACCTCGCAAAGCTAAAAAAACTCAACATGACAGAACACATTAAACTGTATAATAAAATCTAGTCTTACATTGATCAACATTAGATAATTATACATTAGAGTAGCACAGGAACACTCTTTTCCTCAGTCAACTAGATCATCAAAAAGCCAACTACTGAGGATACTGTGGGCCACCCCTCTCACATGCCAAATTCATCAATATCACTTTCGTTGATGAGTGTGATTCCCTCCGTTCCATATTAAGTGTCCTATTTGGTTTTTCAAAATTGTCTAATATTAAGTGATATTTTGGGCACAAAGATAATGGGACAGTTAATATAGGACTGATGGAGATAACATGAAGAAATGTAGTCTGTGCTGCTGCAGCACCCCTCAGGCGTGCGTCTTTCCGGTGTTGGCAATAGAGATTGAGCATAGGGTTGAGAACGCCTAGGCGCTCAGTAAATATTAATCAAACAATAACTCTTTAACCAATTGAGCCTATGATTAAAAAAAAACCATTTTTATGATGCCTTAGCTCGTAGGGTTGCATCTTGGGTCGAGTAGGGTTGGGTTTACCCTAGGACCCGAGGATCCTAAACCCAACTCTATCCGAGATAAAACCCACAATACCCGAGAACCCGAGATAGGAATCGAGATTTTAATAAAATAATTATAAATAATAATAATAATTTATATATATTAAAAAATAAGGGATTTAAATGGTATACCTTGAGTATCTCGGTTCTTGGGTATTTTAAAGTCAAACCTGACCCGACCCGGGTTAATATCGGGTCGGTTCCATCCGGGTTAGCTCGGGTTTGGATTTTTTGTGCAGCTCTATCAGCTTGTTGTTGTTTGAATGTCATTATTTTGATGGAAAAAACGATAAAAATCATTCCTTCTTGCATTAAATTAGAAAAAAAATACAAAACAAACATAACCCCCATTTTCGTGGAATCACAATGATGTCCAATTACCCACTTATATATAAATTTAGACAAGGAAAATTCGCAAAACAAAAAATTAAGACGGACAATAAATTACCCATGATAAATGATAATATAACAATCATAACAAAAAAACAACAATCACCATGATTAAAAAAAGAAGAAAAAAAAAACAAAACAATCACCAATATTGCAATGGGCCGGCCCATTGCACGGGCAGCTCACGTATGTACATACGTCACCGCTTGACTGAGGCGCGACCGAACGGGGCCGAGTTGGACCTGCCCACATGGCCCAGCCCACCACCATTGGCGGCCAGTCTCGCGATCACCGCCGCCCGGCCCGTCTCCGTTGGGTACCTCCCTTGGCCCAATGGGTCCGGCCCAGGCTTGAGTGGGTGCGGCCCAACACTGACAGCCTTCTCCCAGCGGCAGCTCAAAAGCCCACCCGTCCCCTTCTTCTTCCCCCCGCCTCCCTCGCCCCCGGCCAACGGCGCCGGCACCGCGAACCTGGTAGTTTCCCCGAACTCCGATGCCGACGCCGAGAAGTTCGCAAGGCTCCCCCGGTCGAAGCCCTCCGCCGTGACGACGCTCCATTCCACGCTCGCCTCGCTCGGCTCGAACGGACCCACCGAGGTCACTGTCGTAGAAGTGTCGTCCAGGCTGCGCCGGTACAACGGAGAGCCCACGCCGAACCGGACGAGCTCGTCGAGAGAGTCCCTGCGCCGGTACATCGCCGCCGAGGCGCCGCCGCCTATGGTTCCGGTGGAGAAGCTCTCGATCTCGAAGAGGTCGGAGCTGGAGTCGCTGGCCACGTCGTCCTCCCCGCGCCGCCTCGGGCTGGCCGCGAAGGTGAAACTCCGCCGCCCGATCTCCCCCGTATACGGCGGCGCGGCCGCCGCCACCCTCCTTTGTAGCAGCTCCTCGGTCGCCAGCAGCAGCGGCGGGATGAAGACTTCCAGTGACTCCCGCGGTGGATCTTCCGGAGAGTTCGCTGGAGGTTTCACTGTCGCCGCCGGTGGAGGGTTCAGGATGGGGAATGAAAATCCGCTGGCTTCGGCGAACGGCCTGGCCGAGGCAACCACCCGGTGGCCGAGCTCCGGCGAGAGCCCGCCGGGGCTGCGGACGATTGGCTCGTCTTTTGCCCACCCATGATGGGCCATGATTTTCAGCTTTGCCATCTCGCCAAACCTCTCTTCCACCCTCCCGGTGCCCGCCGAGGGTCCGTCTGTTTCCGAACTCTGTTTCCGGTGATTGGAGAATCCATTTGAATCGAAATTTTGAGGAATTTGGCTAATTTGTCTTCTGGTCTGTGAGAATTTCTCCTCGACGTCGACGGATTTGTTGCCGGAGCACGGGCATTTCCTCCGAAAGAGCCACCTCCGGGGAGAACCGGGACTTTTCTTGCCGTCGTCCAAATGGAGGTTCCTCATTGTGATGGAAATGGAGCCGGGAGGATTAGACAGCAGGCCGGACTGGCTATTCCAGCTAGCTTCAGAAGAAGCAGTTGGAGTAGCATGGAAAGACCCCGTTCTGTAATTCCGTCCGAATCCATCAACAGATGAAACGGAGGAATCCCTCGGGAAATCACATTTCTCACCAATACTGTCTAAATTCAATGGCGGGCTAGGCGGCGGCGGCGGCTTCTGGTCTGTGGTCCCATTGTAGTACTTCTCCGCGTCGAAGATGCTAATTTCGGCATCATCGGCTGTAACAACAATACGGCGAGGTAGGCGGTGTGGCGGGGGATCGAAGGAGGCGTGAGTGTCAGGGCGGAGGTAGGATGAGAAGGAGACATCCCTGTGGGTGGATCTGGGTGGGTAGGATGGGCGAATGTCATTGAAGGGAGGTGTACTTGTTGCTACTGCAAACCTTTCCATCTCTGCTGCTGTTTCTCTTCTCTAAGGTTTCAGCTATTGCTGACGGGAAGTAAGAACTGAAGCTGCTGCTGCTCTGCAAGTGCTTATGTAGGCCAGACAAGTGATGACTGTCTGCCACTGTACGAGGTACTTACTTTCCTCTTGTTCTAAGAGTTAGAATTGTGTTTTGACATTGGTATGTAGTAGTAGTAGTAGTAGAAGTAAGGACTTTATAGGCAAGATTAGGAGTCTTGACAATTCACATTTTGAAAGTGGATGCATGTGCACTCTACAGAGTATCCAGAAGGTATGAGAAAGCATATCTTGTGATTGTGATTATACATATGCATGTATGGATGATGTATTTATTAGATTTCATGCTATTGAAATGAATGAATTTTACTCTTGTTCATGAGTTTTGAGTATTACCATTCCAAAGTTATGCCAACTTTCACAATCATTGGAGTATAAAGAGAAGATATAGCTATAAAATAGAATAAGAGATAGATATGGGCAGAGATGCACCTACCCACATGGCTTTTTGAGGATATTACTGTTGAGTCTTTTGAGCTTCTATCTGCATTTTTATCCATCTTTGTCCCTTTTACGGACAACTGAGCAAAAAGTCTTCTTCCCCAGCTGATGAGAAGACCAAGTTCCCATATGTTTTGTCTCTGTCATTGGGCACACGAATTCTTCCATTATCACATCACTAATGCCACAACAAAAACACCAGTGAGGAGTGTGCGCAATCCAAGTTCAGAGTGTCTGTACTTGGAGGGCAAAACAAATACTGCTTTGTCTATGTCTTCAAAATTGGATTAGCAGTCTCACCCAGGGCTGGCAAAAAACAGATAAGGTGTGGGTCTAACTGCTCTAATGTGTTTCAAATAATGACACTACTGAATTCTCCAAGGGATTTTCGTAATTGTTACTTAGGATAATAATAGTATATGAGCAAATAGTTCAACTAGATAGCTATTTCTGGTCAGAAACAAGAGTGATTATGCTTCTGTAAACGAGTTATTGAAGTGAGTGAATCATTGGCTCAATTCACAATTTCGACCTTGTTTTATCTCTGTGGTGAAAACTCAGATCATATAGCTCATAGAAATTCGTTGTAATTGAGAGAACCAAAGAAAGCAACTGCAACTCTATGACATACCTACGGCCAGTCGGCATTATCTACTACTCCCTCCACTCCAAAATACTCTGTACATTTGAGAAAATTCCCATTTTTATTGAACCATGAAGCCCACAAGGAAATTATGACTTATTCTCCCTTATATCCCATCCAACTCGTATGATCATTCATGAATAAAGTTCTAGTCAATCCTTCCAAGTCTCCTCTAATTTTGGAAAGAGGAAGTCACGTGATTTGGCAAAATGTACACAGTATTTTAGAATAATAATATTTCCAAATGTACATAGTATTTTGGAACGGAGGGAGTACTTGTTTAGAGATTTCTTATTTTTTTGAAGAATATTGAGGAAAATGATATGTGGATTAGAGAATATAAAATCAATGTTTCCTCTTTTCAAGGCAGCCAAAATAATGAATTGATCACGAGAGTTTCTAGAATATGAAAATAAGAGATAATTTGCTTCCCAAAACAAAAGAGTGGATGCCAATTTGACAAATGGTGCTGCCTGTCATCTTGTCTAGCTTAGAGATTATGGAATCTGCAGAGCATGACACATGAACTGTGGGTTCCACGACCTTCTATGAGTATGGATATCTTATCACATTATTCAACCATGAAAAAGCTGTGAGTGATAGAATATGTGCAGCTTATTAAGCTTTTCTTGTCTACTTCCAACCTTCTTGCGTACCAACCTTTACGTTATTATATATGTCTAGGTCAGATTAGCTTTTTCTGATACGATTTGCACATCCGACCTGTAATTCCCTTCAATCAGCAAAACAATGAGTAAAAGAGCAAAAATAAAGGGAAAATAAAAAAGAACGACAATCAGCCACCATATTAAAAACACATAATGGTAGTTACTTCCTTAAGGTGAAAAAAATCCTAGTAGTTCTCTTTCTAAAATGTATTCAATAGTTCGTATGACACTATCTGCTGGTAGAAGTGTTCTCGATAGTAAGGTATATCTGATGTGAACAAGTTTCTTCTACATAGTGAACCACAGCGGAACACCAAGAAAAAAGAAAAAGTCCCCAGTCTTAATCAGATTGCTCTTCAAGGTATCTGTAACACTTTTGTTCTTTTCCTTAACTTGTGTAGCATTTGCAATGAATGTTGATAGGGGCATTTCAGGAGCAGTCCAAGGGAAGCTGAAAAAAAAAGGGAAATGATTGGCTAGGGCTGTGGCATTGGTGCGTATTCACTCTATCTTTGTTTTTATTATTATCTTCTGGTGGTTGGCATGGGAGAAACAACTAGGCTTTTAATCCATGGCCACACATTCTCTGACATGAATTCTGATTTTCCTGGCTACCAAGAAAACCACATGCAGTGTCGGCAAATCTTCCCGGAGAGAACTTGCGGGAGAGTTCAGATAAAGATGCCCATAACAGCACAGTAATCTAAATTTCTCCCATTCCTATTATTCCTCAGCCTGGACAAAAGTTGAATAGACTTCCCAAAACAATACCCCATGATTGGGTAGTATCAGTTTGTGGCTTTCAATTTGTAGTCAATTGATACATGTAGTATCAACAATATAAATAGTGGAATTGTGGGTTCAAATGATTTTAATCATGGTACTTGTCCACTTCTAATCATCAACTAATCAAGAGCTCAAAACCTAGACCTAAAATTACAATTGGGGACCCGTATGACCTGATGATAAGGTTGCACTCTTGGATTCCTTCATGACAATATGCCTTTGGAAAGAGATTGATTGATTTGATATACTATAGTGGGGCTTGTTTGACTATTGACTAATGAACATATATTAATACCTTGGCTCTTTTCTATACGAGTTTGGTTTATATGAGATCCTTCTCATACAAAGAGCATGAGGTCAATCTTTTAGATCGTTGAATTCTGATCCGACAGTGGGTATCAAATCAGTGGGTAGGTGAGTGTGAAATCACTCACCCTTGTTACCCTTGTTGCCGTCATATCAAGATCAAACAGCCACGATAGGAACCGGCCTTATATAAGCTACTCCCTCCGTTCTAAAATACTGTGTACTATACATATAAGAAAATTCTTATTTTTATTGGACCATGAAACCCACAAGGGATTTATATGACTTTTTTTCCCTTATATCCCATCCAACTCGTATGATCGTTCATGAATAAAGTTCTAGTAAATCCTTCCAAGTCCCCTCCAATTTTGGAAAGAGGAAGTCACATAATTTGGCAAAATGTATACAGTATTTTGGAATAATAATATTTCTAAATATATATAGTATTTTGGAACGGAGGGAGTATATGAGAGTGCTATCATTTAAACGTTTCTCTTTCTATAAAGTCATTAAGAAATTGTTAAGACACTGTTATATCGTAGTACAGTATAAAAGCTCATTGAATGTGCTTGCTAATTTGGTTGATATAGTTGATACTACTATTTTTTTGCCCATATATTAGTATTTCTTCAGCGAAAAAGGAAAATGTTGATACTAGTGTTTTCGCAAATTGGAAATTTACGTCTTTGTTTCTTCTTTTTTTCCTTTGGATCAATGTCTGTACATGAGTAAAAAAATTTATCCGCTGCTGTAATGTACTCCGCCTATAATAAGCGATGTTGTTGGAACCAACTTCGATCTTTTACATTCACGCCTAATTTGATTCCATTTTAAATTAGTTTCATCCATGGAATGCCAGCTCGCCGATATATCGGTATCGGACACAAACCGATACACCGATACCATTAAGTATCGGATTTCAGGTTTTTTCCAAATATCGCCGATATATATCGGTTTCAGACCGATATATCGGCCTTTTTTGAAAAAAAATTATTTTTTTAAAAGAAAATTTCAAATTTTTTTTTTTTTTGGGAAAAAAAAACTTTTATGTTTGTTTTCTATCCTAATATGCATTTTTATGCATATTTTAAAATCTATTCTTTGTTTAAATTAGTATAACTCATTTTAGAAGTTAGATTGTGAAAATATATGGTAAAAACTAGTTTTTGACGACCGATATTTTTCTACACAATATCTCCGATATATCTCCGATATTTCGTCTCTTAGGCCGACCGATATTTTACCGATATCCGATACGACATTTCATGCTTGATACCAACTTGGAAATGGAAAAGAACCACATTGGTTTAACGTGTACTCGGGCAAGAATTAAGACATCAGCTTGATGATTGATTGTCAGTCTCATCTGCCCTTCTGCCTTGCTCTATAGTAAATCTGAAATTAAAGTGTAAGTTGGTTAATTTAATGTAAGGGATGAGTAGTTTGCCACCCCACAGTTTAGCCAGCCCACCCAATTACATGCGCAAGGGCGGTGTCCGTGTATTTTCAGACGGTGGGCAGCCGCAGTCTGTGCATAGGAGGCGTTGGGTGAGGTAGGGTGGCGAACTCCTCATCATGTAGAGAGCAAAGTGTATGATGTGTTATTGTGCGGGGTCCCTTCTGTTCTCAATGTGGTCAGAGCTAGCCGGTGGCACATTTTCGTGCTTGCGGGCTTGTGGCCTTGAAAATTAATGTAGGTGCATTGGGCCAAGCTGAACATAGGGTAGATCCTAACCTAACTTAGCTGATTGACATGTATGTCTATTTAGGGAAGATCATAGTGGCCCACACAGTATAGGTAACTGGTTCATACAATTATAGACGTTCAGTAATAACCGCGTTTAATTGTTCTATATTAAGTAAATCCACATCAGAACTTTAGTGTAGTCTACTCTTTCCTCAGGTTAAGACTTTCACTCATGCACTTGGTTAAATTATGAGGTCAATCTTGCCCCTAAATTTCCTTTTATTTGACTAAGCTCCCATCTACTTTCAATTACTAATAATCTAATTCTAACGCCATAATTTGGAATATCAATCTGATATTTTCAAATATTACTTATAATCATATGATGTAAATTAACATTGAAAAATGTCAGTAATCTAACTTCATAGTTTGTCAATTTGGAATGTAACTGTAATGGTGTAACTTATATGCCGCCAGACCGTGCAAGGCACTGCCAGTCTGCCACTCCCATGGCTTTCATGGAATGAAAGCGTCATAATCATAAGACGTCGGATCAAAGCCTGTTGTTTTCTACCCATGCCCAAAGGGATCCTCCTTCCTTGCATCCCTTTCACTCCAGTCTCGACTTCAAATCCCTCCGATTCCGTACCATGCACTGTTCACTGTCCTTGCTTTCTCGGTTAGTAAAGAGAATAGAAAGATGCACTGAACATAGATGGAGGTGATCGGAAAGCTTTTCCTTTACTATCTAATTTCTTTTATTTTTGTATCGAGGGTTGTCCAAGTCCTTGGGATTAGAAGGGGCAGGACAACCGACCTCTTAATGCATTGTATCCTCCTGCCAATCCCCTCGGGCACATACAAACCCCACCCGTATTGCATATATTTTGAGTACTTTATCATGTTTAGAAACCCTTAATCAAAAAACAAAATCTTGTTTAGAATCCCTTTGCAGTCACAGATAAGTTCAACATCCTCATAATTTAAGGGAATGATGAGGATTGATTCTAAACAAGGTTAATTGGAACAACGGCTATCTAACAACAACTAACACCCAAATGCTTTTAGTTTTGAGCTAATACGAGGTTAAAATCTTAGCACCCAAAAAGAAAGATGTGAGGTTAATGATATGTGAGCGTGGATCAAAGGGAAGAGAGGGATGGCGAGTAAGAGGTCAATGAACTTGTCAATATATGGTGCTATAACGACAAGACATAGTTGGCTCGTTGGCTGGTCACGGGAGCATGCATGCATGTATTTATGCGTCTCCATGGACCCACCTATTGATTTTGAACTGTTCAACCGAGGGACCCCCATTTGATTTCAACAACTCACGTCTAGCCAGCAAGCAAGCGAACTCTACTGGGGCCTACAACATATATATATATATATATATATATATATATATATATATATATATATATATATATATATATATATATATATATATATATATATGAGAAACGATATTTGTACTGCATATTCCTACACATTTTTCATACACAGCTGCAGTGATAACCCCACAGCAGATTCCTACACATTTTCCATATATATGTGGTATCCATTCAACGAATTGAGCCAATTAAGACTTGCAAGCACAGTAGGTGTCAAATTTTAATCCATAAGGGCTTATGGATGTAGGGCCAGGTTGAACTGAAAGATAATGGCTGATCAAGTGGCCTTTCATGATAAATGGCCTATTCCCTATACATAATTCTAACAACAACTTTAAATCAAATCAGCCTAGCAGAAGTAATGCTATGACCAATCGCGCTCAGGAACATTGTGTGCGCGCAGGGTGTGGGCTGCATATGCCCAAAAGGGACTTCTCCTGGGCTAGCATTTTCAGATTATTAAGACATGAAAGGGACTCACGTATCAAATTCCGACTTTCCCCCTCGAAAAAAATGATAATATGTGCCTTCCTCTTAGTGCTTATCTTAGTAATAATTTTCACATATAATCAAGGACAGTCTAGAGAACATCATATTTTGTGCATGAATTTTATGCACACTCATAGATGTGCATGAAGGGTTTATATCATTGTATCTATGGTGGAAACTTTATTTCATTTTTGTTTATACCTAGTGCACTTGCGTACCGAACCTGCTCAAGATCCATATAACAGTTGCTCATAGGTATAAAAAGGGAAAACAACCCTTGACAAAGTCGTCATATGCAGTTTATGTGATATTCACAAATCACAACTACTTTTGATCTATGTTTCCACTTGTCCAAACATACTTCCTAGATTAGCATCACCTATTGTCATTTGGATCCAAGTGAAAAAGCTATGGAGCTTTTCTTTTTCTTTGACAAAATGCAAATCCATTTGTCTTTAGAGCGCGATGGGGCCCTTGATTAGACTAAAGCTATCTGTATATGATACATCACTAATCTACACAGAGTCGATTTGTGGTGATACACATTTAGAGTAGGAGAAAGTGGGGTATCCCATTAATTCATATTCTATCTATCGTCAATGATTTGAGAATACTATTAAATGAGATACTGTCTTTTTGCAATCAGTAATGTTAGCCTCACATATTATTGATATTGTTTACTAATTTTTTTTATTTCTTCTTCTTTCTATTTTTGAAATATTGTGTACTAATTGTTTAGCCTCACATACTTTTATCGTAAACCTGATGAAAGGGATGGGATTAATTGTGCAAGATAAGATACGTGGTAAGTGCCACTTAGGACACAGAGCTGTTCTTCACTGCTGGCACAATGCAAACAGGAGCAATTTCATTATAATAACATTATACTCCCTTCATTCTGTTTTAGATGATCCATCTGGAAAAGAGGATAGTCCCGTTTTAGATGATCCACATGGTCAATTTAAGTGGATCTTGAACCTCTTCTTAGTTGGGGCAACCTTTTTTCAGTTGGAGCTATTAAAACAGGAGAGAGGGAGTATCACTTAAGCGTCCAATTCGATAGTACATCACTTCCTAGGGCCTAACTCCGCAATAATCACATCCTTACGCACCTTAATAAGAGTGCAATCACACAAACTTGACGTATCCAACACTCATAAGCAAAACACCCTCGGGCTCAAATATCGGCTAAACCTTTTAAAGGTGAAGACGTCTTCTCCTCAGCCTGTCTGCACTCATATTTAGCCGTCCTGTATAGATGCATGAAGTTCTTCATCATCTCTTTCAGGAAAAGAAAAAAGCATTTCACACTTTGGAGCCCAAATAAATATCACTGCAACTAGTTGAAGCCCATGAAATTCAAAGGATGAACATGCAGGTAACAGCCCATCAAATTTATCACTCAATGATTTACTTAATATACATTTATTTTAAGCGCATTTTTATGATTTATCTAGTGATAGCATTCCTCACGCATAAATGCCCCATATCAGCAGTCTGCTGTACTTGTATGATGCTCGTGGCAAACCCACATATGCATTTAGTTACACTGTGGTTAGTGATCATGTCTTTTCACCGTAAAAATTGAGAGGTGGAATGGGGGATACCAACTTCCCCAACCCACTTTCGATTTCTCCTAGTTGGATAGTCCTACTCCTGTGGACGAAATAAAATATAAAATGGTAAACAATAACATCAAGATTTTATCATTAGGAAGCAAAGCAGTCGTGGTAATTTACATTTACGAATAGATCCACGCAAATTGCTTTTTGTTAAAGCATAGGAAGTGATCCTTGGAACTTCTGAATGCTATCCATGAATAGCAAAGGGGGAAAAAGGTCCAAGTAGTTTCTAATTTTTTAAGATCCAAACTACTTTTACTTTTTGTAATTACAATAAAATACATTGAGCATCAACTGATAGAACCATAAATACTATAGAAAAGATACTGATAAACTTAAAAAGGACATCTGGATTTAGAATAAAGTCTCTTTGAATGAAAATGCACACTTCAATTGACAATATAGATGGTTCATTTTGAGAACTTTACACATGTTGTTGAAATTTGACTTGAAATTAAACAAATTTAAGTAAAAAATGCAACGATCGATCGGCAAAATACCGCGATCGATCGTAAAATGATCGACCGTGATAAAAACGATCGATCGTAGTTACTGGAATTTTAGGATTTGTGCACCGCGATAAAACGATCGATCGTAATTTTAGGCTAAATAAGGCGATCGATCGTAAAGCGATCGATCGGCTTATAAAACGATCGATCGGCTAAGCGGTTACAGCGAGTAAATAGCCGTTTTCTCTGCGAAAAAGTGCGTCTCTTCTTCCAGAAAAGGCCCAACAGCGTTCTTCTTTATATATAGAACGATTTTCTGCAGAGAAGGGTGACAGAAACAACAAAATAATTCATTCTTCTTCTCTCTTGATTCTTGGTCCATCATTGAGCAATAGAATCTCCGCTGATTGAGATCCAGTCAGTTTGATTTGAAGTGCACATTTAAACTGACGGTGTGGTTCGTTGTATCTCGGAAACGGAACGCAATTATTCGCCTGTGCACGGAGGGCGGCGTATCTGTTTCAAGGACAACGCATAGCGTGCCTCGAACCTGGTTCTAATTCTTATACTCATTCTAGTATTTCTTGTGTATATTTGTAAATTTATGTGAATAATTTAGTAGTATTTTATCCCTCTTATATGTGACAATCCCAACAATCTTGAAACAGATATATTTCTTGTTCTTGTTGATTGAATACTACTGCAATTATGGGTGTTGACAAATCATTGAAGCCTGATAAATTTGATGGAAAGAATTTCATGCGATGGCAAACAAAGATGAAATTTTGGTTGACTCAATTGAACATATTCTATGTTATTTCTAATGTTCATGTGGAAAAAACTGTATCTTCTGAATCTGACAAGACTGCTAGTTCATCTGATGTTGGAACTACTAAGCCTGTTGATAGTGATAAATTCAAACAAGATGATGAACTGTGCCATGGACAAATATTGAGTGTCTTGAGCAATGAATTATATGATTTACATGTGAATACTAAATCTGCTAAAGAACTATGGGAAACCCTTGATAAGAAATTTGGAAAGGAACATGAAGGGGAAGAAAAATATGTTGTAGGCGAGTATTTTGACTACAAGATGGTCGAGAACAAATCTGTTAGAGACCAGGTTGTTGAGATACAGAATTTGGTAGCAAAGATCATTGGGAAAGGCATTCCCGTTGACGAGAGGCTCCAAGTTCCGGCGCTTATAGATAAGCTACCACCCTCATGGCAGGATTTCCAGGTTAACTTGAAACACAAAAGGGACGCAATGTCCGTTGATGATCTTATGGTGGCCATACAAATTGAAGAAAAGCATAGAGGTAAGATGAAAATCTTACAAGGTTCATCTTCTGGGGTCAAAGATAGTGTTCAAGCAAATGTTGTAGAAGGGAAACCGAAATTTCATGGCAATAAGAAGAACAACAAGAAGTTTAAGAATCGGTCTTACAAACCTGGTTCAAATATCCATAAGGACAAGAAGTCGAAGGTTTGCTGGGTCTGTGGGAAACCGGGACATTTTGCAAACAAGTGCAAAGAGAAGAAAGGTCAGGACCATAGTCATGGTGGGGTTGCATCTTCTGCTCATGTTAACATGGTTACTTCAGATGACAGGTTAGTATTAACTAATTCTGAAATTAACTTGGCATGTGAATCTACCGATTGGTGGGTTGATACAGGGGCAACTGTTCACATCGGTGTTGATGTTTCTTCTTTTTCTTTCTATCAGGAAGTAAAGGATAGGACTGTGACGATGGGGAACTCCTCTGAGGCTAGAGTTTATGGAGTTGGAAATGTGGACATCCGGTTTACATCGGGGAACACGTTGACTCTTCGTAATGTGTTGCATGTGCCTAGTGTGAGGAAGAACCTAGTTAGTGGAGTACTTCTTAGTAGAGAAGGATATAAATTAGTGTTTGAGTCAAATAAAGTTGTAATAACTAGACATAGTACTTTTATTGGCAAAGGCTATGTGTGTGATGGCCTCTTTAAACTAAATTTGGTTTCTTGTAATAACTCTTTATTTCAAGTAGATGACTCTTTAGTTTATCATGTTGATTCTTTTGATGTGTGGCATATGAGACTTGGACATGTGAATTCAAATACTATTAAAAGAATGATGAATCTTGATTTGATTCCGAAATTGCATGATGTATCTAGTGATAAATGTGAAATATGTGTTCAAGCAAAACAACCTAGGAAACCTTATAGGTCTATTGATAGGTCTACATGTTTGCTTGAATTAGTTCATTCGGATATATGTGAATTGAATGGATTAATTACTAGGGGTGGTATGAGATATTTCATTACATTTATTGATGATTACTCTAAATATTGTCATGTTTATTTACTAAAGTCTAAAGATGAGGCTTTTGAGAAGTTTAAGGTCTATAAGATGGAGGTTGAGAATCAAACTGAGAGGCGGATTAAAAGACTAAGGTCTGATCGTGGTGGGGAGTATTGTTCTCTTGAATTTTGCAAGTTTTGTGAAAATCAAGGAATAATACATGAAACCACAGCGCCTTACTCTCCTCAATCTAATGGAGTAGCAGAAAGAAAGAATAGAACATTCATTGACATGATTAATTCTATGCTTTCATCTTTGGGTCTACCGAAGAATTTATGGGGAGAAGCAATTCTTTCTGCTTGTATGATCTTAAACCGTGTGCTTCATAAAGGACAAAATACAACTCCTTATGAGTTAATGAAAGGAAGAAAACCAAGCTTAAAGTTCATTAAGGTTTGGGGATGTCTTGCTAAAGTGAAAATCCCAAACGTGAAAATGGATAAGCTAGGTTCAAAAACATATGATGCGGTGTTCATTAGTTATGCACAAAATAGTAGAGCATATCGGTTTTTAGTAATAGGGTCAGATCGACAGGATTATGCACCTAATACTATTAAGGAGTCTGATGATGCAACATTCTTTGAGAATGTATTTCCTATGAAGGAAAAGAGTAAAGCTGTAGTGCATAAAGAAGATGGATCATCATCTTCTATTCCAAGAATTGAAGATTCGGATACCAATGTAGAGGTTAGGAGATCTAAAAGAACCAGAATAGAGAAGAATTATGGAGATGACTTTTATACTTATATGGTGGAGAATGAGGATCCTTTGACATTTAGTGAGGCTATGTCATCTAGTGAATCTCCTTTATGGAAGGAAGCGGTATAGAGTGAGATGGATTCAATTCTTGCACATGGGGCGTGGGTTCTAACGAATCTACCTCCAGGGTTTAAACCCATTGGGTGCAAGTGGATCTTTAAAAGAAAATATTATCCTGATGGATCCATTGAAAAGTACAAAGCTAGATTAGTGGCTAAAGGGTATAGTCAAAAGGAAGGTCAAGATTTCTTTGACACGTATTCTCCTGTGACCATGATAACTACAATTAGAGTGCTTATTACATTGGCAGCTCATTATAACCTCGAGATCCATCAAATGGATGTCAAAACAGCATTTTTAAATGGTGAATTGGAGGATGAAATCTATATGGAGCAGCCTGAAGGTTTTGCAGTTCCTGGTCAAGAAAGAAAAGTATGTAAGTTAGTGAAATCTCTCTATGGATTAAAACAGGCTCCTAAACAATGGCATCAAAAGTTTGATAATGTTCTTCTTTCTAATAATTTTATTGTGTGTACATCGGATAAATGTTTATATTGGAAGTCCTTTGATTGTTCATTTGTAATGTTATGTTTGTATGTTGATGACATTTTATTGTTTGGTGATAATGTGCATCATATCAATAAGGTTAAGGATTTCCTTAATGAGAATTTTGATATGAAAGACTTGGGTCTTGCCAAAGTCATATTGGGCTTAAAGATTGACAGGACTTCTAATGGAATAGTTGTGAGCCAATCACACTATGTGGAGAAGATTCTAAAGAAGTATGGTTACTTCGATAGAAAACCTGTCAGTACGCCGTATGATTCAAGTGTTAGACTAAAGAAAAATAGTGGTGAAAGTGTATCACAACTTAGATATTCACAACTGATAGGAAGCTTGAGTTATCTGGCAAACTGCAGTAGACCAGATATATCCTATGTTGTGGGAAGACTAAGTAGATATACTAAGAGCCCTAATGAGTCTCATTGGATTGCCATTGAGAGGGTGTTCAGATATCTGAAGGGAAGTGTAAATTTCAGTTTACATTATTCCGGGTTCCCTGCTGTATTAGAAGGATACAGTGATGCTAATTGGGTATCAGATTCTGATGAAACAAAGGCCACGAGTGGTTATGTATTTACACTTGGTGGTGGGGCAGTTGCATGGAAATCTTCCAAGCAAACTGTGATAACAAGATCTACTATGGATGCTGAGTTAGTAGCTCTTGATAAAACTGGAGGAATGGCGGAATAGCTTAGGGATCTATTAATAGATATACCCTGGTTAAATAAACCAATTCCTGGAATATTGATTCACTGTGATAGCCAATCAGCGCTTGATAAGGTTAAGAGTAAGAATCATAATAAGAGGTCCTCCAGGCATATTGAACTAAGGTATAAAATCTTGCGCAAGTTGACTACATCGGGAGTCATTACCTTAAGTTTCATACGATCAGCGGATAACTTGGCTGATTCGTTTACTAAAGGGTTGTCGGCAGGACAAGTCTTTAACTCATCTAGGGGAATGGGGCTTAAAGCCTATGATTTAAGTCATCGTTAGTAGCAACCCAATCTCTCTGAGTGGAGATCCCACGACGAAGATTCAATGGGTAACAACAAGCTAATGCGTGACTTGAAGAGCACTATTAAAATAAATGTATGCTCGTTCCCGTGTGATGATGAGAGTGCTCTATTGCATATGAAACAGGGTGACGAAAGTCTTAATGAGGTCAAGGCTTAATAAGCAGGGTATTGTTATGCAGATTACCCTTGGAGACTGTCACCTATATGAGTGCCACTGAGGTCGCAGTTAAGGAGAACGAGGGCTTGTTCTCTAATGTGCAACTCATGAAAAGATACAAGGCGCATGGCCGTAAAGCGCTACCCCGAATGATCTCGAAAAGGGAGTTACTCTAACTGTTAGGTTTGTCAAAGCTCTTGCTCAAAGGTTCAAGTTCAAGACTTAGTTCACTTTGAACTTGTGAGAGTGGCGGCTTACCAAACTAGGTGTAGGTTCAAACCCGCAAGGTACCTATCGCCGAAAACTTAGAGTACTATTGCTCAATGTCTCATTCATGTGCCGTATGCATTTTAGTGTGTAGAATGGTTTAATATCAAGTCATGGTGGGGATTGTTGAAATTTGACTTGAAATTAAACAAATTTAAGTAAAAAATGCAGCGATCGATCGGCAAAATACCGCGATCGATCGTAAAACGATCGACCGTGATAAAAACGATCGATCGTAGTTACTAGAATTTTAGGATTTGTGCACCGCGATAAAACGATCTATCGTAATTTTAGGCTAAATAAGGCGATCGATCGTAAAGCGATCGATCGGCTTATAAAACGATCGATCGGCTAAGCGGTTACAGCGAGTAAATGACCATTTTCTCTGCGGAAAAGTGCGTCTCTTCTTCCAGAAAAGGCCCAACAGCGTTCTTCTTTATATATAGAACGATTTTCTGCATAGAAGGGTGACAGAAACAACAAAATAATTCATTCTTCTTCTCTCTTGATTCTTGGTCCATCATTGAGCAATAGAATCTCCGCTGATTGAGATCCAGTCAGTTTGATTTGAAGTGCACATTTAAACTGACGGTGTGGTTCGTTGTATCTCAGGAACGGAACGCAATTATTCGCCTGTGCACGGAGGGCGGCGTATCTGTTTCAAGGACAACGCATAGCGTGCCTCGAACCTGGTTCTAATTCTTATACTCATTCTAGTATTTCTTGTGTATATTTGTCAATTTATGTGAATAATTTAGTAGTATTTTAGCCCTCTTATATGTGACAATCCCAACACATGTAAGGGGCCAAATGTTTGTTAGTACTACAATTTTCTAATACATTTGACAAAATGGTTCCTGAAAGCAACTTCACCTGAGCAGTGCTAGAAAATTGCTTCTTGAAGTGTTCAGTAAGTTACCCAGAAAAACCTATGCTTGATTCAAGTTCCATGCAAAGGACATTCTTGACTCTAGAAAGTATGTGATGGTTGTTGAAATTTCACCATTTAAATTTTGGCCTTTCTCAATCGGAAATGGAAAAACAGGACTGGCAACTTGAATCAAAAGCATGATGCATAGGAACCGATGCAAGAATATTCAACCAGAAAAGCAGGTATGCTCCATAACATTCTAAAGTCAGATCTAACTTTTAGCCACCAATTATGGAGTCACCACCATGAAATGCATTCCCATAAATTCTATCAGCTCATAACTAGGCAGTAATAGTGAAATAGCTGGATTTCAAGAATTTTCCAAGATTTCGCTAGCTGAAACATTAATAAATACCAGTACTTTCCTGAGCAAGATATTTGAACAGTCTCTATTTCCACTAAAAAAAGAATAACACGGCCAATCTTAGTCAATAAATACTCTTCAGATTTCTTTTCTCCTTTATTAATTGACTAAAGCAATGAGAATCAATCATAGGACCTGGAAACTACTAAGGATACTTGCACCATTTGCTCATTAGATAAATTGATTCAGTCACTATATTGATAAATTTTCACGTTAATACTTGCACCATTTGATCACTAGATAAATTGATTCAGTCACTATATTGATAAATTTTCACGTTATAGGTGATCTGATTCTCAGAACGCCATCCAGAGTGCTTGGTAAATCAATATTTATTACTTCCAATCCCTTAGAGGCATCTTTCCGCCGATAGAAGCGTTTAAGCTATTTAAAGCATTTCTACCTAGGAAAAAATGCTCATATATCCATCCATTTATTTATTCAATATGTTCACAGAATATTCACCATTGAAAAGTAAAATAAAACTCAAAATCATTTCCAATATACCGCTAGTGTATCAGAATTCAAGTTCCAAAAACTTCACATTGACTAGGGGCAAACACGATGAAATATAAACTAAATAACTGAGAAAAAAGTGCAATTACCAACAAGAGCTAATCGATTCTCTTTCAATGAATTGTGCTCATCCTTGTTTCTGTAACACTTGGCCATTTAGACCAGCTAGGTGTAGAGACGCGTGAATCTCATCACACCAGGTGGGCTGCTTAGCAGAGGGATGGTCTTCATCCTTAACCTGGCTGAGGAGCAGCAGGATCGGCTCCTCTTCTTGTGCTGGCAAGGTGATGAGCAGCACCCTTGATCAGTTGGACGGCAGCCTCCTCGTCTATGACCAGCTAGAGAAGGGGTGGGTGCTCACCTGCGTCCCCTACCCGCAATCGGACGCCGTGACTGTGACCCACAAGGAGGCAGGAGCTCAGGAGACCCTCAGCAATATTCGTCTACCTCCGGCGACCTTGACGACCTCCGGCGAGCGGCGGATCGTCAACGACGGCACACGAGGTAGGATCCCATACCTCAATCTATCAAATTTTATTTTTTCTTTGTCTTTCCTCCGGCCGACAGAGACGAGGACGGCGCCGACAAGGTTCTGACCGCACGGCGCCGGTCCGAAGGAGGATGAAGGCCATGGAGCTAATGGGTGGTGGTGAGATGTCTCACTACTAGTGGATGATCGAGACAGCTATGGCGGTGACCGAAAGGTGCCGCCTTTACTGCTACTTGGGTCGCGAAGGTGGAGAGAGAAATGCTATCGCTCCGGCCAGTAGTGACCGGCGCGGCAGTGACAGTGGCCGAAAGGTACTGATTTTGTCACTGCCGTTGGCTTTTTCGGTTAGTCGGACCTTACGGAAAGAAAGGAGGGGAGATGCGACACAGGTGGCTGCCACCGGCCAGTCGCGGCAACGACGGCGGCAGCGGCAGGCAGATGCTGCTGCCGCCATGACCAATTGTCTCGTTGGGGGAGACGACCGGTCCAGTTCAGGTACAGGCCAGACCGGACCGGACCACCCTCAGACCGAACCCGGTCCATTCACAAACCGAACTCCGGTTCAATAATAATTCTGGTTTATAAACCGGTTTAGGTTTTGAACTGTCGGTAGACCTCAACCGACAGTTAAAAATGCCTACAACTGACGGTCGAACTCGACTGTCTGTGTATTTCTGTGCAATGAGGTACATACAGAGCCAGTTTGGTATATAGGCTCATGTTATTGGTTTTTGGGCTGTTTATTAAATAATTTTAAGCCCTAATTGGCGTGTTAATGGTACGTGTTTGTGTTTTTATATCTAAGGGTATTAGTCCCTTATGTTATGCTGACTGATAGCTAAGGACTTAAATGTAAAGAAAAACCCGAGTAATAAACCTAGATGGTTTAGAGACATAATCATTTTATGAAAGATAATAAAATGATGACTTGAGGGCTGAGCTTGAGGGTTGGGAAGAACCTAATCAAGATAAAGACTAAAATGCCCTTGGAATTGGGAGTCAGTGTATGAGTGTGAGTGACTTCTGATCAAGCGACCGAATGACTATTAAGTCAAAGGTCAGGCTATCTGTTAAGCTATTAAGCCAACAGTTGTGAATGGCATGTGATGGTTTCATACTAGTAATACTGTGATACCTATTAAGGATCACAAGGAATAGATTGGGGTGGTGTTGCATCTTCCGACTGGTGGAAGCTCTGCCATATGTATCTCTCTATGGATTTTAGAGAGGATTCACATCTTCCGACTGGTGGAAGCTCTGTGTCATGGTACCTAATAAGGACCAACTTCTATTGGCCAGGCTTAAGCTGTTATATCTCTCTATAGATTTTAGAGAGAACAATGATATGTTATTTTGGCTCATGTTTGCATCTTTCTATGGATTTTAGAGAGAGCATTACATATTCTATTGGCCAGGCTTAAGCTGTTACCTTTTCTCTATGGATTTTAGAGAGAGCGTGCTTATTCTCTATGGATTTTAGAGCTTTTGCATCTTCCCAAGTAGAAGCTCTGCATACATCCTAAGCCTTGGTTGCCAGGTGGTTTACTGTGCACAACATTGGAGATGTTAGCATCCTAGAAGGCTGCGTTTCCCGACCCACATCGAGTCTAGGAGCTGATGTGGAGCTAGACCCTTCCGACGGTCATACCTTTTAAGGTAAGGAATGGGCGAGGCAGTCACCCTTGAGAGATTCAGGGCGTGCCGTGATTACCGGTATTAACCGGAGTGATAGTCACGGTGTTTTCGTGCTGTCTGTCATGTAGGTATGACATTCAGTGAGTCTGTCTATGGGACAAAGACTTAATTATTGAACATGAACTTGAGAAGCAATAAAAGACGTGCTTGAAAGATTAATAAAAGATTCAACTGGAACTCTGTAATAGGCTGCATAAGATGTTAATGCAACTATTAACTTGTTGATTGAGATGTTGATGACTGTGTTATAGTATCCCACTGAGTATTTTTATACTCAGCATCCTTATGTGATGTAGGTGCTGCTGTGGAGGATTGACTTCACGTGCACTTGGGAGCTAGTTGGTGAGGACGATCAGATTGCTGAGCATATCTCCTACTTCGGGTTTGTTCTAGCTCTTGTATTAAGGCGTGAGCGCCAACTATTTCTAGTTTATTTTGAGATGGATGACAGACTTGCACTTAGAGGACTTGCGTTGGTTTAATCGACTTTGCATCTTGTAGTACTATATGTATATATGGTTTTATATCCATATTTGTGAACCCCAGTTATCACGGCCTAGATGCTTAGTCGAAAATTTTTCAACTCATGATTTATCGTATAGAGGAGTAATCCTCTGGTTTTCCGCTACTACTCTGATTTAAAAATAATTTTAAAAACCCGGGCCGTGACAGTTTCTAATTGTATTTGCAAATTTATGTTTCCATAACAAGTTCTTAAAAAACAGGCAATCAACAAAGGTCCCAAAAATCAGAAGCATGAGATTCAACCTTCTGATAAGACCAAATCATCTATAATTGTGAAGGCAACCACATGAATATGAAAGCCGAATAAATCATGAGTCAAATGGAAAGAGACCATTTTCTGGAAAATATGATTCCATTACATTGTAAAACTCGATGCACAACTGGTCGTATCAGTGTCAGCAAGTATCAAATTTTTTGTACATTAGCTCTATCCTGGTTCAACAGACAACATAGACAAACAAGCAACCAATGCAATGGCAGTCAAAACATCAGTAAATGAGTGGAAGTCCCCACCAAATGGCTCCATCAACAACCTGGTCAGGAAGTAAAACACCACACCAAGAGCAATGGAGATTGGCAGTGCCGGCAACGAGCGGCGACACACCGAAAGTAGGATTAAGCTGCAGGCAAGGCCATAGATAATGGCAAGATAACAAGCATAGACAGTGGTAAGATCATACAATGAAGCCCTACCCACTAAAACACTGTAAAACACAAAGTCCCCAAGACCCAGCTTGATACCTCTATCCAATTCCACCTCCTCGCGATAGGAAATCATTGGAGGCTGCAACGAGGGGCGAATCCTCTCGGAGTTCTTCTTCATGTACAGCAAATTCCTCTTCAATTTCAATGGCGGAGTATTCATAGGAATTAGGCGTGGGCGTGGAGTTGCGGCGCGGGGAGGGAACGGGCAGGAGCTCGACGGAGGAGGAATTGGAGCCAGCAGGGCCGGCCATGGTGAGGAGGAGTCCAACAGGGACGCCAGCCGAGGAGGCGGGGGAGGAACGGGACTCATAGACGAGGGCGGGGTGATCCTCGTCGCGGCGAGAGGCAAGCTCGACGACGTGGCGAAGTGACGGCGACGAGATCGTAGAGGGCGAGGGCGACGAGGAGGACCCAGGCGGTCCATTGGGAGAGGTTGGCGAGGGATGCGGCGACGATGACAGAGGGGGTGACCATGTAGGACTGGCGGACAAGGAAGGGGAAGGCGAGGGGGCGGGGGCGGGCGTTGGAGGGGACGCCGAGGGCGGAGAAGTTGGAAAGGAGGAGAGCAGCGGAGGAGGCAGAAGCGGCGGAGGAGGGAGAAGAGGATGGGGCCGCCCATGCCGGTGAAGATGAGGGCGGAGGAGAAGGTCATGTAGTGGCGGAAGAAGGAGGTGAGGCGGAAGTAGAAGAGGAGGACCATGAGAAAGGTGGTGAGGGCGACGAAGGCGGCGGCATTGGAGCTTGACGGAGGAGGGTTGCGGACGGGAGGGTCGGAGGTGGAAGGCGGCACGGCCGAGACGATGGCCACGGCAAGGGCCATGCAGACGGAGACCGGGAACCTGACGCCGATACGCTCCGTCCCGATGGAGCCCAGTACGAACCCCATTTCTCGTCGACGCTGTTTGCTGCTTCCGTTTTCTTCTTGCTTGGCTCTCGAAGGTGGGCTCCACAAGGAGGGCTGACTCTTTCGACTATTGGCTGGTTCTAGTGTTTCACCAATCTAGTTTGTAAATTGAGGTTAGATTGAAGTAGGTAGATGAGTTTCAAAGAGGGACATAGACGTGGGAACAATGTTCGGACGCGGGAACGATTGGACGAATGGACAATGGACATCCCTATGCCAAACAACCGATCCGAGTTTATGGCGGAAAGAGGGAGATTTTGGTCATCGGCAGCTCCTGATTAGGGATGGAACCGGGGCGGGTTTGGGCCGGGTATTGGCATACCCGGCCCCGGAACCATTTTAATTCTTCAAACCCAGAACCGTCCCAGACCCACCACGGGTCCAGTTTCAAGGACCCGGACCCGCCCCGGTACCAGAACTTGAAACCCGGACCCGCCCCGCCCCGACCCGGTACCAGTTTTTTTATATTTTTAATGTCATATACATTAAATTATTAACTCTTTTAATTTTTTTATTAATAATATATATCTATAAAAATCCAAACTACTCAAATCAAGAGATATGAGTGCTTCGCCCAAAAAAATATTCATAAAAAAAAAAATGGGTCCAAGTATATGATATATATATATATATCTATCATATACCCGGACCCGACCCGACCCGATGGGTCGGTTCCTCTTTCAGACCCGGAACCGGAACCGGGTATTGCATAAGCAATCCCAGAACCGGCCCAATAAGGCCGGGTCTTGTCGGGTCGGGTTTTTACCCGACCCAAGTTCCATCCCTACTCCTGATGAGGGACGGATCCACGTTAGAGGTTTTGGGGTCAGAGGACCCCATTGGGTTTGGGATTTTTCCGGTGCCTCCATTAAAAAATCAGTTGGGTTGGGCAAAGCAAAAATATGGGCTTACTAATTTGGAAAAATTCACTGACCCGAAGTTAGGTTACAAAAGAGAAAATTGACCATTAATAAATATTTTTTTTATTTTTTTATTAACTTAATATTTATCTTTTTAAAACAATAGGCAAGTGATTTCTTGGCATTGGGATATATCTTTTATAAAAATTATCGCAATTAAAAGTCAACAAGATATCAAATAGTATGCATTTAACACATAATGTACATTAATCTTTTCTAGAGTAATTTATCATAGTTACATTTCATTTTCATAGTTTTTCTATATATTTTACTTCAATACACCTTAGTCGTTAGCCTAGATATTCATAGTTATCCTATTTGGTGGTCCGGCACCACGTCCGCTTAGATGTCGAACTACCAAACTGTCTGTTTCTGTGACGGATAGATTTTTATGTCCGTTTGGACAGTAAAATGGATAGACACGGACATTCATACACCATTTACACTTCTACTTATGGCCCCATTGACAAAATTTCTGCGTCCACCCCTGCTCGAGATCACTTTCAAGAAGGCTAACCTATTCTGGTGGAGGAAATATGTTGGTGTATAATGGAGGGCAAATAAGCTGTGTTTAGAAAATAAGGTTTTACTCTTGCTTCAAAAACTAAAACGTTCTAAACTGATAACCTCCAAAGGTTTGAGCTAGCAAAGGCATGAATGATGCTTTTTAGTTTACACATAATAAAAAGGAGAGAAAATGATCAACATTCCAAATAGATAGCATGCAATCTCTATACTCCCATCTCAAATGAACAAATTGTTGGAAGGATATAATGATGGTGTGCTCGATCATGATGCTGGTGAAGGAAAACAATCATAATGATTGTCTTTTTTTTTATAATTAGTCACAATCTTCTTGAATCATTGTCTGTTACCCTCCAAATATTTAAGCAGTCAACACCTTTCCCCCTAAGTTCAGCACCAGCCAAACTTGACACGGTAGTTTGTGGGCAGGGATTGAACTGTCTGTCTCGTGGTCAGATCACTTGATGAACAGATCAGTCAACGACCAAGCCCATCAAATAAGGTCCCCCATGCTGAACCCAAGCCCACTCCATAGAAACCCTAATTATGAGTCCAGTTCAGTATTTTGGTGACAAGTACGTCAAGTGGGGGCATTGGCTTTCAATAAATATGACTCATACTGGTGACCCTAATTGCTACACGTGAGTGCAAAGCCAAAGTCTTTGGAAGTACTAATTTATTTTCTTTGTACTTCTACCCACCCTCACCCAAACTAATTACAACTCTAGATATTAGATTTTTTTCATAAGTTCATTCCCTACCCATGACAGGAAAGTATTTTTTCTCTTCCCCCCTCCCTAACTTGAGTAGCTTTCTACTTTTGGCTTATCCTTTGGTGAAGTAACTGGGGATTCATGTGAGTCCAAAAGCAGAAATAAACTCAGAATGGGGTGTTCAGCATCCAGGCTGACTTTTGTTTTCGTTTGTCTAATTTGTCTCTAAGGTGAGGGGAAGAAAAAAGGCTAGAAGTGAGACAGCCTGGTAGATAAACTTTTTTTATTTCTTTGGAGTTTGAAAAGGATACGAAAACTATCTATTCTTTCAGGTCATCTTGTATATAAAGGCTCACATGGCCTTGCCCAAAGCAAGAGAGGAGGGTTAGAGCTATGGGGAGACCACCTTGCTGTGACAAGGTTGGGATCAAGAAAGGACCTTGGACACCTGAAGAAGACATCATCTTGGTTTCTTATGTCCAAGAACATGGACCAGGGAATTGGAGATCAGTGCCCACTAACACAGGTAATATAGGCTTAACTTCTACACAAATAAAAAGATGAGTTATCATGTTCTTAGTTATTCTCTTTCCCTTTTGATCTTCTCATTTCTTCTTCATGATTTAACATGGCTTCCATCAACAATTCTTTCTGTTTTAGAAATTATTTTTCATGATTTTAGCGTACAGCCCTGAATGAACATATAAGTTTGGTTTTCTTTCTTCTTTTATCTTTTTTTTCAAAAAAAAAATCTCATTGATGAGAATCATCATGTGCAGGGTTGATGAGATGCAGTAAGAGTTGCAGACTTAGGTGGACTAATTACCTAAGGCCAGGAATCAAGCGCGGCAATTTCACTCCTCATGAAGAAGGGATGATAGTCCATCTCCAAGCTATTTTGGGTAACAGGCAAGTTACTAATTATACCAAAACCCTCTACTATTATATATCAATTCTCACAGAACAAAATTTTGAATAATTTGGTTTCAATGACAGTGAAGTTTCCTTCAGATAGATATATGTGTACTACTGTTCTTTTTCTGACTTCCCTTTTGTTTCATTTACAGATGGGCAGCCATAGCTTCTTACCTTCCTCAGAGAACAGACAATGATATAAAGAACTACTGGAATACACATTTGAAGAAGAAGATCAGAAGGCTCCAAACTGCTCTAGATGACCACTCAACATCTGATTCAGCCCAAAGTCAGCACACCAGGAGTTCAGACACCTCTGCCACCCAAGTAGTCAGCTCCTCCACTAGTACATATGCTTCAAGTGCTGAGAACATCTCCAGGCTCTTGGAAGGTTGGATGAGAAATTCTCCCAAGACTCATGTTCAACACCAAATATCCCAGTCAAATCCTGCTGCTGATATTCCCAACAATACTTCCAGTAATTTCCAGTGGACCCAAGCCAAAACTCAGCAAGAGAGCTCATGTGACTTCATGATGTGCCAACACGAGCTGGACTCCTTGCTTTCCAATTTTGAGAACACAGATGATCAGATGTCAAAAAGCGCCTCTCAACCTCCTTATTCTTTCTTTGAGAAGTGGTTTTTGGAGGAAGCAGCAACTGCAGGGCAGGTGGAGGAACTGATGGACATGTCTGGAGAGTGTGGCTCACCTACAATCTTCTAAAATTTGCCTAATAAGACCCATTTCCTGATAGTAGAGGAAAGGAGAAAGATACAGAAGTGCGTCATGCTTTGTTTTGTATGATCTTCTGTTACCTTCTTTTTTAGAGGCTCTTGCCAAATGTAAAATGTCAAACATAAAAATAACTAAAAATATTTATTAATTGTCTCAAATGAGCTCACATGCTCATGTCCTTTCTACATAGGAGTATTTAGTTACCTTGGCGCCAAAAGGAGACCATTTAAGTTTACAAATATATATTTCAGTGTAATTAATATCACATTGTATCAGTGGTAAATTCAGACATGAGTGACTTCCATTTCTTTCTTCTCACATGTTGAAGAGAAGTAGTACTCTGGCCAGGGGCAGCATCTTTCTCTTATTTTTTTGTTATTTGTTCAAAACTATGTGAGTCAGATCCTAAGTGCACAATGTAGCTTTAATTATTTTTTTGTCTGTTATGTATTTCAGAAAGTTGCATAAACCCTAAAAAGCCAGTAAGGCAACAGTACTCAATATATTAGGCGAATTTAAGGCACCCCATGAATGGACAATATCACGAAGTACTAAACGACCTACTGCCAGCTCGACAAGTTTAATGTTTAAACCAATGATCAGATACTTTGCATGGTAAAATAGATCATGCATTTGTTAGAAGAAAAGAATCTGACTATATGTAAAGTTATGTTAAAGGAGTGATATAAGTGATACTATATTGGTAGAGAGAGAATATGTATAATTGTGATTCCTTAATCTTGATAGAAGTGTATTTTCAAATCAAACCTATGTTTGGATCTCTTGTATTGCAAACATCCAAAGATCATCATTAAATTCTCCCTCGTTCATGTAACTGGTGGTGCCACTTGTTTGTGGGTCCATCAATATTTATTTGAACACCAGCTACTTTTCTCACATGCTAGTCTTCTGGCTCTTTAGCTGATGGGCTGAATTCAATGCCCTTGATTGCCCTAGGGGAATAAAATCCCATATCAGCAATGGGTTTCCTTCACGTAAATCTTGCACACCCATATGAGGGAAATTTGCAGCTTTGGCCTTCAATTTAAAGTAAATATGGGGATGGAGTGGCATGTGACTTGTTGACATTTTGGGGTGTGAAGAAGGCAGTTTTGATTGCATGGTGGCCATGCATATGTCAAAAGGAAGGAAAGGGAAAAGGTGGCTGCAATGGAAGTAATGGAGACAGCCTCAATGGTTAGAATACCTTGATAAAGGAGGCAAGAGGGACATGCGAGTCTTGCCTAAAAGGTAGAAAGGGGAAGGGAAGAGACTTGGCTACTTTGGGAATTGGAAGGCAGCTGGGTGAAAGCAGCTCTTAATTTGTGTTTTATGTGATTGACTGATCATGAGTATTATTAGTAATGATACCATGTACTAATTTGACATGGTAAGTAAGAGAAAATCCTCTTTTTCTTAGATCCTTGATGGATTAATATTTGGACATCGTCTATGAACATTATTAACTTCATGACCGGGGGCGGGGGGCACATTGCTAGAGATATCATGACATGGTCATCACATTCTGTTGATTCTGATTGATGTTAAATGCGTCCATTTCTTTTTTATCAGGTACCATGTCTTTCTCATCAATAATAAATGGCCCTTAATTGCAACATATTGACTAACATGGAATAGAAAACCCCAATCAGTTCTTAAAACATAACTATCGCCAGCTCTTACCTAATATTATACTCCCACAGCCATGCATATCATCATGCATGGCCATTCTAACATCAAAATCAAGAGCACTGGGTCAGCCTCCCACATGGCTCGTTACTTCTCTCCTAACCCTCTCTCGAGGTAACCTGATTATGACTTGCTGATACAGAAAAAACTGCCACGCCATACTAGTCTTCTTGCTCATCCACAAAAAATAGCTGGTTGAGACCACTAAAAGCCCATGTACTACAGTTATCCTCAACACTATGCCATACAGACCCCAGTATTATTGCAGCTCACAATGGAGAAAAGGAATCCTACTCCGGCCGGCAACAGTGCACATTAGTATGCAATTCATGTTCTTGTTGATACAATGTAACTTTGATATATCATCATCACACTTAGGACATTAGTGCTACAAAGTTGTCTTTACGTGACATGCATGCATTGAGCATCCAAAGCAACTGCCGACAAGGATTATGCTGTGGTTGTTTTAGGGTTTGCCACTTTAGAGAGCACATTCTGCTGCTTTGATGCCAAATTTTTAGTGAGAAGAAAGATCTTTGATGTGGTTGCTACAATGGGCTTTTCTGGATGAGAAGGGATTTATAGAAGATGATGACTAAAACATCACCATTAAAAACGATAGTGATTTTGGGGTGTGACAGCTTCATTAATCGTTAATATGGTCACAAACTCAAATACATTAGCAACAACAGATATGATTTGGTAAGAGATCAAATCCCAATCAAAACATAAACTAGGACATTTCTTTTTATAGACAGTGATGGAGTCTTTTCGAGTATGTAATGACGAGTTTAGCTGAGAGAGAGAGAGAGAGGTCAATGGGTCAAGAATATTAATATGGTGTTGGCTGCTACATTCATGGAAGCCATGACTATATCTTCCCTCCAACACTTCCACGCAAAATTTAATAAATCTTCCTGGGTACACATACGGGTCAAATTAAAGTCGTTTGTTATCTTTTCAGTTTTGGCTCAGCCTTTTACTCTGAATCATTGGATCTATTATGAAAGGGAATGCAGGAGCAATAATTCCTACTGCTGTATCTCCTCTTGCACCATGTGCTCCTCATTCATCAGCCCACTCTTTACTCTCAGTCTTGGAACAGTAGTTTTTTCTCCATATGCATGCCCAACAATATTTTGTTATGGAACGCAAATCTGCTGCGGAGGGCAATGCCCCCCATGAGTCCGGATCCGCTGGTGAAGCTTCACCATCGAGGCCGCTGGTGAAGTTTCACTGGCCGTCGATTGTATGGAATCGACGGCGCACACGGATATGATGTGCGCTCAGTCAAAAGCGCGTCTTTTGGCCGATTCCGTACGATCGACGGCTGCCTCGCTGGTGAAGTTTCACCACAGGATCCGGTTCCCCTCCGCAGCATTAGCCACCAATGGGGGACGTTGACATGTCAGCACCCCAAGCCCTACTCACATGGGAAAATGGTGCAGCTAATATGGGACAGAGATCTTGGGACACTGACTTGTCAGCGTCCCATTGGTGGCACCGTCCCAAAATAATCAATCCATTTGGAAAGTTTGTGATTTTTATTGAATACTACCCAGCCACAATGGAGCTATTATGGGACAACCATTTTTTTCCCAAACGAAGCTATTAAGATGGGATGGAGTACTCTTCAGAAGAGCATTTACATCCTCTATCCTTCCTCCTGACATAGTCGGTTTCATTTTCATTCTAAAACCATGCCTGAAATCAAACACTCAAACAATTTAAACGCTGCTCTTGGGGTAAGTGTACTGACCATCATGAAGGAATGGCGACTCAAATCAAATGTGTTTTAAGATGCTCTTAGGGTAAGTGTCTTAATTAAGATGAAAGAAGAAACAAGTTCAACAGTGACACCACACATAAGTACAAGAAGAAACAAGTTTAATGGCGACTCAAATCAAAGTGTGGGTTGAAGACTATATGGTCCAACAAAACTGAGAAACCTCTCAGCCTACATATTTGGAGCTTGTGAAGGCAATTGATATAGTTGATCATAGATCATGTTATTCACATCATTCCTATTCATGTTTTGTTAAAACTTGTATGTGCATCATCATTACTGTTCTGTTTTCATTAGGATTTGAAGTTCTTAGCATAATTACAAAATTTTCAAGTTAGTTGTGTCCAAAAGTTCTCAATTTTAAAAATTGAAGCATAATTTCCGCACATTTGGTTGAAACGCAAACAGATTAACTGAAAGATTTTGGATTTTGCTGAAACTCAAAACTTGGTGTTGACTCCAAAACTGTTTGGTGAATTTATACAAAATGGAGTCATGTATCAATCATGAAAAGATCAACACAATACTAATTATAATCAAAATAAAAGAGTAATAACAAATTTATCTTATTAAATGATAATTTTAAACATACATGAAGGTATTACACTATTTTCAGCATGTAAATAAATACTCAATTTAGAGTTATGTCTTGTGACATGAAGTTCAACTCCGAAAACATTGAAATTTCCTGTCGTCTTGTGGCTTCTCTGAAGCTTGTACTAATGTAATGAAAGCATGCAAGACGCCTTTCTTTTAAATAAATGTTTAATTATTTTAAAAGTAGAAAACTGTCCAATGCATAAATGTGGAATCTCATGTTGGGAAATGGGAGGCATTTACCAATTGTCTAAAAATAAAACAAAATAAAAACATTAGGTCCAGACATTAATCAACTGTCATATAACAAGATGGTAAAAGAGAAGGCTGTTCAAGTCGAATGAAAAGCCACAATAATACTGAATTGTTTATATTACTAAGTAAAAGCTGATCAATTTGTTTAAACTGACTCAGCAAAATAAATGATCACACAAAATTTCATCCCGTTGTGGTCATTGTCAACACAAGCAGATTTCTCCATTTGCCTGTGTCAGTGGGAAGCTGGTAATTGCAATGTAAATAAATAATTACATTACAAGGTTAATTCGCAGTGTGGAAAGTTGTATTTGCTTCTGCCATAGCTTGCTTCAATCTATTCAAGGTAGCACGATAGCATTTATTTATTACAATTGAATTAAATAAATAATTCAATTGTAACATGGATATTAGCTCATTTCACATTAATATAAAAAAGAAGAAGAAAAATGCTGGTTTTGTTCTCATTCTATTGTCGGTTGAAGTAAGATGTTTGGACTGGCTTCTTGAGGGCCGCAAGTTGAAGTATAAGAACATCCAGCAAGGGCCACAACTAAGAGAATGAGGGAAATACTGCAGCATCTGCATAGTTTTTCAAGTTCTTTCTTAATTACACAAGTTTTTTTGGCTCTGTAATTAGCACAAGTTAGTTAGTTAAATATAAAAAAAAAGGTTCTGCTCTCTCCGTATAGTACTGTCACTATCATTCTGCTATGATCAAATATCATAAGAAATTAATCCATTTATAAAAGCTTTCCAAAGTCATTAAAATTAACCGTGAGCTGCTTAAATTCTGCAGCATCCTTTTAAAACAACAAGAAACAATGTATATGGAATTTTCCATGAGATGTTACCCGCATGACGCTCCATGACAAGCTGCTCAGGTGTATGAAACCATCTTCTGATTTGTCATCATCCATAACATGCTCAACCCAAATCCAAACCAGGTAAGACACATTAGATGCAATTAAGCGCAACTGCCCAAACAAGATTGTTGGAAAATGAACTGATTTTAACACAAAACTAAAATGACTACTTCCTAGCAAACTAAACATAGAAAGTCCATTCAAGGAAACCTCTCTGGCGCACAAATTTGGAGAATGAATCGATAAATAACACATCCTAATACTGTTGCCCAATGCAATTTGCAAGTGGTCAATTCTCTCGTCATAAAATTACAACACTTCAGAATTCGACTAGCAAACAGTTACAAAGTGGATTAAAATTGCATTAAAATTTCTCACTTATCCGTAACATAAAAGAATTTACAGCAACAGTATCCAACAAAATCCATGAAAACTCAAAAAATTCATGAGAAAACTCACCTCCTATCTCCTCCGCTGCAGCCCTAAATGCAGCTCCAAACGAATTCCCTTGGATTGCACCAATCCTGGGCTTGCTGCAAACCCCAACAATCATAACGTTATTAGGCTAGCGAGCTAAGCATGCTCATATCAAGGCCTTCATTATTGCCTCCTTTTCACACAAAGCATCCATTAAAAAGTAGCAGAATTTGGTTAATGCTTGAAGATACCCCAACAACTTAATGTCCACTGAATCATCAACTTTAACCCATCTAAATTTCCTCCCACTTCTTATGAATCCACTTTTTGTAATTGCATTACTCCCCTGTCTAAGGATAGCTCTCTGCACTTGAATTGCATTTTGCACACCTTTTCTCAGCTTGTCTAGGTTGCTTAAAGACGGAACAGAATAAGCAAGCCAGAATTGGTCAGTGAACTCACGAGTAGACTCAGCATAAGATTTAAGCAAAGATGTGACTCCATAGACTACATCAGCAGCCGAAACCTTTCAGCTACAGCCATGATGTCTTAAGAAACTTCTGTAGTAAAAGTGTAAAACGTACCTCTGTCAGCCCAAATTCTTGTAAGAACCTCTCAAACTCGTCCCTATCTTTTGCTTCACTTCAATGCTCATGTATTGAAATTTCTGTTGACATTCTTGGAGGGCAAACACCATTCTGGCCAAGAGAAGGATCAGTTTCTTCAACCCTTTATCACTCCAAGTCTTCAGTTTGGTGGCAATACAGGAAGAATAAATCATCAAGTCAAACAAATTCCAAGAGCATCAACCTAGGTTGATCCTCATAGGCTATTTTAGAAGAGTCAGGTGCCCGGATTTTGGTGCCATCTTAAGAGTCACAGAAGTGGGTGCCTCTAAACTGCAAGAACCGTTAATATGCTGCTCAAGCTCCATAATTCCGGTTTGATATTTGTAAGTTTCTCATGGGCAAACTGATCAGTCAGTGAGACACAAGCTAACCAAAGTAGCTCGTTAATGTTCTTTCTAAGGGAGTTGACAAATCAAACATCAAGCAGCCGGATGGCCTTCCATGGAATGTACCCACCTTGTAATACTTTGCCTTCAACTTCAAATATGCATCAGGGTCATCAAGATCAAACCCAGATTCATGCTGCCTTCGTTTACGTGCATTGACACCGCCATCTTCCTCCTTACCCTCACTATCACTTGTTGAATTAAACGGGAGGAATTGTACTTTATCCAACTATATTGAGTAAAATCACAAAAAAACCTGAGAGAGCATATAATTTGAAATTGTCTGAGGCACAGTATGCACTGCTAACTTCGAAATAGATATTGCCGCCTTCACGTGCACAAAGTACATCCAGCAATATAAAGTAAAACCATTGTCTTTTTCTGGAAAAAAGAATAAAAGAAGAAGAAAAAGTTTTTACCGAACGAACTGTGTTTTGTATCTCGTTGTTTTTTGTTGCAGGTAACCCTATATAGATCTGAACGCAACAAGCACCCTTTCACAAAGAGAGACAAATGGAAATAACTGTCCATTGTCCACCCAAGTACTTGTCTTACCGTTTAATCATAATCAACGGTTCTTAAGCTTCCAATAAGTAATTGGCCGTTTGATAAAAAATCAAAGGCTTTAATTGCTCCTTGCGATGATGTAAAGTGCTAAGTACGCCACTAAAGCATCTATGCCACGCACATGCATGCGTGTGTACATCTTCGGTGCACCTACGAATATGTACACTCTTGTTTGGGGAGAGTACCACACCAATAAGAGATATAATAAAAGAGAAGGCTTCCTTATATATATATATATATATCCTATTACACCAAGGTGTCTTTCTTATATGGGATTAAAAAAATCTTCCAACATAGAAATTTCTTTTCATTTTTCCTCAAAACTTAGCAAAAGACAAAATACAGTGAAATTGAATTTCTCTTCAATTCCTAGTTCAATCACATAATGGTTTTTTAGTAAATATGCAATGTGTGCCTAAGTCATGAGACTATTATTAGTAGACTTTACACCACTACCCAATCCAACATAATCTTTACTAAAGTTTGGGCCCATTGCCTAAACCCAAAACCCAACATGGTTGAATTAAGATTAGGAGAAATACCTGGAAATTAGAAAGACAGACACTCGATAAAGTTATTGGCAACAACATACTATGTATTCGATGGTCATAGGTACCTTCCAGGTTTGAACTTCCACCTAGTTGGATATGTGCCACCCTCACAAGCCCGAAGTGATCTAAGTCTTGAACTTGGACCTTAGAGTGAGAGCTTTGACATACCTAACGCATAATATGAACTTGTCTCTAAAGTTCTCACAGGGTAGCACGTTAGAGTCATGCGCTGATATCTTGTATTTATGAGTACATCTTCGAGTGAACCAAACCAAGGGTCCACATTAACTATTAATTGTGGCCTTGTAGTACACTCATATAGGTGATAATTTTCAAGGGTACACTGTCTGGATAATACTTTGTCATATAGGCCTTGATTTCATTAAGACATTAGTCATCGTGACCAGACAGTTGAGTACTCCTCATCAATATATGGAGTGAATTATATGGGTACTCCTCTAGTCAATCATTAGCTTGTTTTCCCATTGAATCTTCATTGTAGGATCACTACGCAGATAGATTGGGTTGTTACTAACCATGGCTTCTTATGGACCTTTAACCTCATTCCCCTCGATGAATTTAGGATTTGTCATCTTGACAATCCCTTAGTGAGATAATCAATCAAGTTATCTACTAATCTCATATAACTCAAGGTAATGACTCCTGAAGAGTTCAACTTGCGCAAGATTTTATACCTGAGTTCTATATGCCTTGAGGATTTCCTATTATGATTTTTGCTGTAAACTTTAGCAATGGTTGTCGTATTGTCACAATGAAACAAAATGGCAGGAATTAACTTATCCAACATGGGAAGTTCCATCAACAGGTCCCTAAGCCATTCAGTCTCTCCTCCGGCCATTTCTAGAGCCACTAACTCTGACTCCATAGTAGACCTTATAATTAAAGTCTGCTTGGTTGATTTTCAAGCTACCGCTCTACCACATAAAGTGAATATAAATCTACTAGTGGCCTTAGTATCCTCTGATTCTGTAATCTATTTTGCGTCATTATATCCTTATAATACAGTGGGATAACCTGGATAACATATTTCATAAGACATAGTACATTTAAGATATTTGAGCACCATCTCAATATCTCTCCAATCAGATTCATCTGGATTTTTAATGTATCTACTAAGTCTCCCCATAGCATAACATATATCTGGTCTACTGCAGTTGGCCAAATACATTAATCTTGAGTTAATTATTGTAAATGGATTGCATCTTCATTTACTAGGCTTTATATACATTTTTGTGTAAAAATTGCCTAAAATAATCTTTTTGGTGCATGAATGAACAATGACCAGACGTTCGATCATTTTGGCAAACGTCCGGAGACCTCACATGTCATTGCTCCAGCGAACGTCTGACGAAGTTAGCAGATGTCTGGTAATTATATGAGAGAGGCAGCAAAATGGATGATCAGATGGAAGCCAAGAGATGCTGAAATTAAAACTAGACATCCAGCCACTCTAGGGGACGTCCACTAATGTTTCAAAGAAGAGAAGATCAGGTGGCATTCTTGATGATCCAACGACTGGAAATCAAGCGGAGATTAGAAGTGGGCGGACATCAATTTATGTTTTGGTTTTTGCAAAAATGGTCCTCGCGAGCTAGGGTTTCAAGGGCAATTTTGGTTCTACCTTAAGGAAATGGAATCTAGGGGAGCTTGGCCAGGGTTTTAAAGAGTTCCAAAAGAGGTAAGGAGAGAAGAAAGCAAGCGAAAATCATGGAGCTTTGCTTAAAGCATGTAACACCCCAAATTTTCTAACTCATTTTAACATGATGAATGTCAAAGATGCAAAGGATTCATTGTTGTATTTCATATTGGTAAAACAATGCATTTGAGGCATTACTCTCATTTTCTAAATTCTTTTTTGAAAATATCAAAGATACATAATAATATTTATATTAAAATCCAAAATATGAAAATTCTCATATGTGTCAAGAAAGTGCAACCGTACAACTCATCATTAGTCATACAATATGCATAACAACATGGGCTCACTCACGAGCTTACATTAAAAAAATGAAAGCTGACTTTATACACTAATATAATTCGCTCCTTTCCTCACGCTTTCCCTCACACCTGCAAAATTGTAAAATAGTGCATATGAGAAATTTCACATACTCAATAGAACAACAACGTAATATGATAGTTGCTTTCATGTCAGATAATCATCGTATCAAATATTAATACAACAAGATACATTCATTCATTATAACAACTAGGGTCATATGCTCATCACTAACCTAGATCCATTCTAGGCCTTATAGTTGTCCTCCATTTTCCTAGAGGCCTCTGAGATTTGTCTCTACCTCCAAATTTCTCTTCCTACCAATAGATGTCTCTATTCCTTTCTATTTTACCCCAGTTCACCACACAATTGAAGGTCCCAGGAGAATTCATAGTTCCCACCAGTTTGAGTTACCGGAATTATGAACTTCTCCATAACTCTTCATGCAATATTTAACCTCTTATAGATCTAAGCCTTCAAGACAGTTAATTCTTGATATAAGACTTTTTGTCAATCCTCAACAGGGTTGCTCTTCTTGCATGTGGTATTCTTGTCACGCCCCAAGTTTTTGGCCTCATCAGAGTACACAATAAATCATTATAAAACATATCAATCACTTGGGATGTGACCTAATATTCCACATTGTCATTCACTTAATCACAAAAGGACAAATGAATGACAATCTCAATGGATGGGTCTATTTAACAAATGAAAAGTCCATAGGAATTGAAAATTATAGTATGAAAATAAATCTCTACTGGCACACTCGCTATTTATTACAAACTTAAATAACTTAAAAACAAAGAGTTCATCAATAAAAAGTCTTCGTGTTCTTCTGTACCTGAGATTTTCTTCAACTCATTTTTTTACTTAACCTGCATCACATAATGCATGAGTACTTCAAAGATATACTCAGTAGGATGTAAAATCAAAGCAGAAAGTAAATGATAAACTAATGAGATTATCAATGAATGTAGAAACACAATATACAAAGTTCTGAACAACTAAATTCTCATTAATAGGGTAGACAAAAACATCATCAACTTTTAAGGAAACATCAATATCCAATAACTTCATAACATCCAAAGTGTTAGGAGATAAACAATTTCTGCTCTCAGACAAAGACAAGCGTACAAAGTTTTGCCATACCCTAAATCCCACGGGTTTTCTCTTTGAAACCTTGCCATGTATTTAGGATAAGTATCTCATCAGTGTTCACGGACACAATGGGCGGAGACTGTCATACCTTCCATGATGTCTAACCAACCTGACAGAGTATAGTGTCTCTCTTTGGGCTAAGTTCTAACCAACTTTGCGAGACTTTGAAGTTCTAAAATATAGGATACAAAGAGTATAATATACATGGGATACATGTGTATATTTTACACATGTATATCTCAAAATATATTATACAGAGTATAGTGTATCTCTTTGTATCCTTCGTATGTACAAAGTCTCGCAAGGTCCAAAAATATAAACTCTGACAAATGTACTTTTGAGCATACAAATTCTCTCAACCTGACAGAGTATCATAACTTTATGAGCATACTATGAAAGTCTCCGATAGGTACTTTTGAGCATACAATATCTCTCAACCTAGGAAACTCAGTTGCAATCCATATGCCAAAATAAAGGATGAAAAAATAGCTCATAATACTCAAAGATCTCAACATAACAAGAGAATATGGCAAGCATACATAGTCTTGCACACAACTAGACAAATATCTGAATAGAACTTCAATACTAACAATGTTCTATACTCGTAATAAGAATTCCTTGAGAAGGATAGACACGACTCTTAAAATAAGAATGATCTAGAAATGGTCTTTAGGATTTTAATTACAAGTATTTTAGTAATTTGCTCCTTACATTCACTTGGGTTTTATTGTAATCAATTAGCTTCAATTGATCTACCAACAACAATCTTTTACTCTTCTTAACTAGTAAGCATTTTCTTACTGATCATTCAATTAATGATAGGCACATAGACCAATACTTATGCTAATAATTGGTACTTCTGTGTATTACATCCCTAGTAGTTCACTAGTTTACATGGACGACATGAAAACAGATATTTAAACAAAATTGTGTTCTATCCAAAGCTGGACAGCAAAGTTCAAGAAAATCCCACGGCCAGCATGTGAGAAATTTGGACCTGGAATTCATACAGTAGATACTTCTATGAGTCTAGACTTCAATAAATCTGGCGCATGATTTTCTGACACTTGTAGAATTAGTTATGACCTTTTTAGTTCAGACTGTCGGCGCAAAAATAATTCTGGCCGAGGACATGTTATTAACTCCAATTTCAGTGTCATCCATTTAATCTTTTCTTGCATAACTAAACTTATGTTATTCCTAAAATCCTTCATTAATACATATTGTGTGTTGTTCACAAACTAATTTTGACCTGTGACATGAATTATAAGCAATAGACATAAACTTTGTGATGTGCTCAAAATTATGTTAATTTAAGATGCCTTGAACTCCATGTTTGTTATGTTATTTTATAGTTAGTCAAAGGCTAGGTAGAATTTTAGGCAAAATTGGTATTTGTTAAGTTAAGACATTAACATGTGACATTCAATGTTATTTGGCTTTAAATGTGCAGAAATAAATTAGCTATAACTATTTTTATATCCATGGATCTAGTGTGGTGAATTTGATATCAACTTATGTAAGCCCATTGTGTGTTGTAGGTAATTCTTTGATGAGCCGACCTGTTAATCTTGAAACTTTAAAGCCCGTACTTAAAAGATTGTGAAGATCTACTAGAGGCAATCATTGGCAATCAACTATGAGCTAATCAAGGCAATCAATGACAATCAACTATGAGATGATGAAGGCAATCAATGACAATCAACTATGAGATGATCAAGGAAATCAGTGGCAATCAACTATGAGCTAATCAAGGCAATCATTGACAATCAACTATGAGATAATTCTGGCAATCAAGAAATGACCATGAAGAGCTGTGATTGGAAGAAGAAAAGACAACATTCTTTGATTGAAAGCTGGACAAAATCAATTAGTGATACTCAAAATCAATCAAGACTCAATCATGGAGTAATGATAGGAAATCTGATTGGAGCCTTTCCATTGTTAAACTTTTTTAACCACTATATAAGTAATACCCAAGCTCTTCTTCAAGTCATCAAATTCTCTACCTCTTCCAAGGACGACCACTTCTTTCTCTCCTCAACTTTTCTTCATTGTTTTTATTTTATTTTATTTTATTTTATTGTAATGGTTGGCTAATCCCCTAGCTAAGGCTAGAGGGAGAGATTTGTGATACTTTAATGAAGTTCTTTTCATGTTATTTATTGGGCTATAATTATGTGTTGGATATTTGAAGTGATGTTTTATTATTTATCTCTCGTTTCTTTGTTTTCTTAATACATAGGATACTTGATTTCTTAATATTTAAAGATTTAAATATTATAATCCTTATTTCAACCGAAGTGATCGTTTTGTTGTTTGTTCTTAATGTTCATATTATCCAATTAGGGATAATCTCCATTCGCCCCTAATTGAGAAACATTGATACATGAAGTACCTCATTAGATATTACAATGACCTACCTTGATGCCTTAATGTTTTATTTTATTGAATTATCTACTTTACTTCACTTTTGATTTCATTCGTTCGCTACTTTGAACTGATTTCTCAATCACACTAGTCAATCTCTGAGGATCGACCTTGTAATACTACAATTACAAGTAAAAAGAATTAAATAGATAACTAAAGGCTACTACTCAAATAATGAGTAATTAGTCTTGGTTCATCACTTTGGCTTATTTTTTAAATGATCCAATAATATAGACAAGGACAACTCTTCAAAACACTAGACAATTAGCAATAAAGGAGACATCTTTAAAGGGATAATAAGGTCACATAAAATAGATCAAGGAATCAATAGGGATTATGGCTTTCATCATCTTACTAAAAGCATGATTTTCACAATTCTAACGATCAACTACTACAAATTGAAGCGGATAATTTATATTGAATAATCATCGACATCAAAAGATTATGAACAAGGATACGAGTACCAAGATCAGTATAAAAGAAATATTCACATCACATAATTGGAAAATGAAGTAGGTAATCATGAATTGAAAACCTAGGAGATGCTGAGGAAAACTATCCTACCTTGTATACTTGTTGCAGTTTTCCTTGTTCATAATTGATTTTTTTGCTTTGCACCACTCTTCGATGCACTCTTCTAATCGATCAGCAAGAAGAAGAGATGGAAATGAGGGAGAGAAGTGTTTCGGTCGAAAGGTGAAGGAGAGGGAAACAACACAAGAGAGGAAAAGTGACTGGTCGGCCAAATTAATGGCCAGCCAACACTAGTTTTGGTTTAAGATTACTAGGGTTTCCTAGTGATACTAGGACTCCTGTGAAACCCTTGATTAACTTCTAATTAATCTTGTTCATCCATCCATAAACTCCTCCTAAACTCCATGGGTATCCAACTCTATGGCACTTAGTTCTGCTTTGATTCCAAATCTAAACAATATTGCAATTCAACTTTCTAAACTTATCTATTTACCAAATCAAGTAACTGCCTAACTAACTTCCTGACGCCCTTTCCTTTCTTGGAGTCCTTCCAAATTCAACGTCCTATATCACGAAAATCCCTCCTCCATAATCTTCTATGGCACCTAGCCTCTGAGGTGTCCAATTCTGGTAGGACTCTCAACATATTCCTTATTCTACACTACTTTCTATATTTACTATCCAGTAAATTTAATAACCGTCCATCCTTATCTCCAATCAATTTCGAATAAGGAAGATAACTATCCAAATGAAGAATATTATATCTATAACTACCTGGGGCCCACTAAATTTTGTAACCACTACAATTTTACTTAGAGGTAACTTCCAAAAATTATCCTAATCTTATCTAGGAAACTGCCATAATATGTGACATCAATCAGAAAATCTACACTAAACATTGCACCCTCCATTCCACTAGTTCGGGCGCCTAGCCTCACCAGTGAGTCTTGATTAAACTGAGTTTCCTGCAATTCATAAATCTATTGCAACTAAAAAGTAAAATCACACCACATCACACAAGTCATTCAAAGAACTTACATTTGGAATTTATACCTTCCCAATCTAAGTCGTCCAAAAAGATTTTTTTTTACAAAATTCGTGGTTACCACAATTCTTTATTTCTTTCTTGATTTCTATCAATGAGGATCTTCCTCAACTCTCTTTCTCAAGGCTCACATATTGAACCTAAGGGTTGACACTACTAGTCATTCTCACATGTTATTACCTATTTTTGTTCTTTTAGTGTGAGATAATTATTACCAAGTCACTTAGTCTTGATATTTGCATTTTCCTACATATCATCACACTCTTCTCGACTTCCTGTGGTCTTCTAATTTGTCGCGTCCCTATCGTATAGAAGACCTCTAATAGTATGCAATTTTACTTAATTAGCAATCATTGATAATTCATCATACATATTTATTCCTTTGATTTTCAGTCTTAACACTATTGTGCTTGAAGACAAGATTCCTCTTACTACTTCTCACTGGTAGGGTCTTAACTATAAGCCTAGCACTTAATGCTACTTGAACCCACATATAGATCCCTTACATTTGACTGCAACTGTTCACTGGCATCCACCCACGACAACTCCGTTGTCGGTGGGATTGTCGATGAAAGCTGCAATTTGCGCCCGACCTACAAAACAAGTCAAATGGGAAAACATAGCTATTTGCTCATTCACTTGTGATCCCTAGAGGGTTCATTGTCCATTAGCAAACAATCACGCATCAACCAATTAATTTTATTCTCAGTTAGACCACCAACAACTTCTCTACGACAAGACTCTTGTCGCTGACCCTACAACATATCCCATCATGCTTAGAGGGTCTAAATTCACTTTAATTAGGTTCATTACAAGGCATAACATGTATTTATGCATACCAATTCAAACCATGCATACAACATGACTTCAAATAAATCAAAACATGTAAAACAAACAATTTTACACTAGAATCTTATACAATTGTAGATATAACCATATTTTAAGTCAATTTACAAGCCATTGATGTTACATCAAGTTCTCTTACACATATACTTAAAAATATAGGTGAGGTTGGTTGTCATACCTTGACTCTTGCTTGAATTTTCATTCTCTTCCTCTTTCGAACTCTTCTCCCTTGGACTTCCTAATGATTCTTTATGTTTAGGGTTTCTCATAGAGTATGTGGTCACCCTTTTATATAAAGCTCACACCATGGGATGTCTCCAAATCGGAATAGAATCCAGTTTTCTACTTTAAGTAGACTCTGCATATTCACCAACAAGAAGTTCTGTGACAAGAAACTTGTCATAGGGTTCTTGTCAGTGAGTTCATTTCTCAAATTCTCAATTCATTTCAATTCTCCCATTTCATTCCCAATGATTGTTTTATAAATTTAGGTTATTACAAGACCTAAGTTTTTATTTCCTTTCTCTCATTATGTTAGGTTAATCTCTTAGGGTTGGGGCTATGAAGAAGTCATTAGTTTTGTAGTTGTTTTCATATTTTTTATTAAGATTATAGTTGTTTTTATATTTTTTTTATCAAGACTAAGTGTAGAAATGATTGCATGATTGTGGCTAAATAAAAAGAAGAAATTTTATTGTATATTCAATCTCTAGGTTTAGTTTTTGATTGATCATCATTAGTTTTGCATAGTATTGATAATCACTTCTTTTATAATACAATCTATGCTCTGAGAGTTGTTTTTATATAATGATACTTATTGTGATGATTGATGACTAGTGATAAGTTATGCGTATTGTGATGGTTGACTACTTATTTAATGGTACTTATTTTGATGATGGTTATTTAATGTTTATATTTAATTTTTTATTAATCACTATTAACTTTATATAGTACCCTATCCGTTCCAAAATACTGTGTACATATGAGAAAATTCTCATTTTTATTGGACCATGGAGCCCACAGGGAAGTCAATGACTCCTCCCTAATATCCCGTCTAACTTGTATGCTTATTCACGAACTAAGTTCAAGTCAATCCTTCCAAGTCTCCTCCAATTTTGGAAAGAGGAAGTACACAATGGTAAAATGTACACAATATTTTAGAGCAGTGAATATTTTCAAATGTACATAGTATTTTGGAATGGAGGAAAAATCAATCATTACTTCTCTTATAATGCAGTCTAGGGTATATAAGTAAGTTTTATGCAAGAATATTTATGATGATAGTGGATGAATAGAGATGGCCTATCCTGCCACCCACCTATTTTGCATGGGCCCCCAAATTATGGGGGCCCCCATTTGTCTTATTACCAATTTACGAGGCCCCTATTTAGGAGGAAGAAAACAAGGCATTAAATCCTCATCCCCAATTTCAAATTATGGATACCCATCCTTATCCCATGTCCATTCTATAAGGTAGTAAAAACTGTTGCGAGCAAAGAGCCTTCCCTGGGGCCATGTTTAGCATGACTATAGTTTTTCGCTAGCATACCATTAAATGCTCTTAGCCCTTTTTTAAAAAAAAACACGGTCTTAGTGATAGAAAAGCTAGTGTTTTGATCTCACATATTGGGAATGTTGCTCCTCTTACAAATGTTTAGTGGGTCTTGCTTCCAAATTGATATCCTCACGTTAGTGTACACTTGCGAACTGTAATTGGTAACTTAGGTTGCACACTATTGGAAGTGATCATGATCAATACGTGTCAAAATAAAAAATTATATTAAATAATGAATATTAAAAAAACACTATGGTTAATTTATGGCGGTTAGAGTCTCAAAGAAGAAGAAGACCACTTACATCACATGAAGGCAATCAAGGGTAGGAGATTGATTACCTTTTTTATCTTGTTTTATACTGTCTACTTTTTATATCTAGAAGGCCTTGTTTCAATCAGTAATTAACCAACCAAAAATTGGCTTCTTATTATTCTTTCCTTTTCTATTCATGGATGCCCGCCAAAATCGCAAAAGTAAAGTACTCCCTCCATTCCAAAATACTGTGTACATTTGGAAAAAAATTTTGTTCCAAAATACTGTGTACATTTTGGCTAATCACGTGACAATGTAACATCTATTTCCCTCTTCTCTCTCTTCTTCTCCGTGACTCACTGGCCCATTCTGTTTCCTTCTTCGAACCAAATAGACGACGTGTCACGCCCCAAATTTCTAACCCCAAAATACGCAGAAGCGATAAGCCGTTGAAGGTAACAGGGTCACAAATCTGGGATGGACCGAATACTCGATTCATCACCATAAATCCCATGTACAAATGTGGGAATAGCCGGATCAAAACGACGTAAATAATTGTTCAAATATCTCAAAATAAAATAAAACTAACCAGCTTAAACAATCCAAATAATCCCACGAAAATAAATAAATAAAGCAAGTGACACGCAGGCCACAAAATAACTAAATATCAAAATATCCACTATCATCAATTAAATAAATTCTACGCTAACAAGTCTTCACGACTTCCACGAGCACCAACCTCCACGTCACAAGAATGCTGTTCACACATCTTCAGCTCTACGCCCTGCATCAGAAGATGCGTGAGTATTCCAGAGGAAATACTCAGTAGGATGGTAGAAAAACTCACAGTAGAAACAAACAATAAAGGAACCAAAAACAACCAGGTCCGATAACTCAGAATAACATGACGCAGATGGTATTTACCAGGAAAAGATATCGCACCTAAAATATCTCATCGATCAGGGTGGAAATAAATTATAATAATCAATATGACTCCAGACTTCCAAAGAGTAAGGAGACAAACAAAATATCTGATCTAGACAACCAAAGTGTCAAAGATGTCAATTTCTGCTCTCTGATCCGTCCACTTCCTCTATGGACTTTAATACCAGAACATCCTAGAGGTTCTACGTAGGAACCCGGCCAAGCGTCTAGGGATGCTGGCCCCATCGGTGCTTACGGGCACAATGAGCGGAGATTGGAGACCTTCCGTAATGTCTAACAATCTAAAGCGCACGCGTTGCCGTACTCGGCTGAACTACAGAGGTTCATAATCATCGGAGACCACTCTGGGTCTAGCTATGGCTCGTGAGCATACTATGATCCAACCTAAGAGTGTTTAACAAGGCTCTTAGTGGAGAAGCAGTTTACATGGAACTGAGTTTGACTAACCACAACCAAGGGTATTCTCGTGAATTAACAATTTCAGAAATTAGACTCTCAAGGGAGTACAAAGGAATTTTCAGCATTTAACAATGACTGACTCTCAAGAGATTAACCAACCATCGGCTTGTGCCTATGCACGAGCTGACTCGAAATCGAACTCCTCGGTATAGACTCTGCCGACGACATCACCATGCACTGTTACAATCAAGATCATCCCTGGATCACAAGACTCCTGAATCGGTGTCCCAAAAATTTAAATAGAATTAACATGAATAACCCTAATCTAATATCAGGGTTTCAAGAGATTGAAGATACGCGATGTCAGGCACCGCAAGCAAAGACATTGATGACCACGACATTTGGAATAGAGACAAAACTCCACACGTATTATCATCATAAATACCCTATGGAATTCTTACACCATAGTACCCTCCTTATGTTATATAATATATATATATATATGTAGTTTTAGCATAGCGTTTTGTTTAATACTGTGAAAGGATGCTGTTATTGACACAACAGCTCCATTCCCGGCGATCCTCCAGTCTACGCAGAACTTGTCAGTCCCTGAAATTTTTATAGCAGACGGCCCCGTGTCTGTAGATCATTACCCAATTTACAGAATATTTTTCCAAATTTTCTACAATTAGTTATGAATTATTGAATGCAGTCTGTCAGCGCAGAATACATCCTGGCCGAGAGCACTATACTAAGTAATAACTCGATTTTCACTTGTTATCCTTCATCCTAATCACAACTAGAGTCTTTTATACTCAAACCCTCTTACATTAGGCCTTTATTAACTTCTGGTCAGATCATTAATCATGCATTAACTCACCTAGTAACCCCTTTTTAAAACTGTTTTGCATCATAGCCTTAAGGATTCATTAACCGGCAAACTAGACAACCTTTCCCGAACACTTAGGCTTCAGGTCAGACTTAATGACAGAGGTCTTAAGGTCCACGAACAATGACTCTTAAGTATTAACACGTTCATCTTGTTAGTACATCCATTAATCTCTTTTAGATAGTCTTATTACCTATATACCACATCAATTAGGGTAAACACTACATAAAGTAGACAACTTTATCCGCACACAAGACAAAACCATGAAATACGACTTGAGACATATAAGAACGCATCAAACCAGTAGGATTACCTTTGAAAGCTTGCTGCTTTTGGATGAGAAACACAAGAGTTACACCAATCATTACATCGATTAAGTCGATACATAGACAAATGAGAGATCGGGTGACTAATAGCAAGAAAGAAGACAACTTTTCTTAAACAGACCTTCATCTACACAAATCAGAGAACAATACTCCATATTAGACATCAGATACATGACTCACATAAGTCGAAATAGGCACACACCATCAGGGACGACTTGATCGAATTGTGCATGAGAGATTCACATCGAGAAATCAATCGGTATATCAATAATTGTATAGATTTCAGCAAATAAAATAATTAAACCAAGACGACATGATCATACATGATACACATAACATCAGAACATGGTACACATATAAAGATTGAAACTTTAATGAAATCATACTTGTGAGAAAAATAACATCTTACCGATGAACCGGTACTAATTGCACGTCAACCGGTTCGGATTCGAACTTGCTTTCTTGCGATCTCCACACGATCCAACGCACACCACTTGCACACACCACGAGGAGAGGCCTACTGGTGGGTGAGAGGGAAGGGGGAGGACGTGGTAAGGGAGAGAAAAGTCACCACGAAATTGGAGGTGAGGGCTGCCGGTTCCCAAAGGGATGGCCGGCCCTCTTATTTTGAGTTTAAATAATCCGAGATTCAGGATCTCCACCGTCCATCACCACCTCATCCAAGGGCTAAGGATCATCCCAGCCCTTCCCAAAACCACCAGCACGATCTCCTCTAACCCCAAGATCCTTTTGATTTGATTGCATTAAGGTAGGATTTTATCTTCTCTCAAAATCTTACCAAATTACTAATGTAACTTACCAAGTAAATGCAATCCTTTGAGGGCTTCACTTGGCGCCAACTACCAGCAAGGAAGGCCACTTCAAACTCCCAAAAGGGGCGTCCAACCCATATTTCAAATATACTTTAATTAGCCAAATTAAATCCCTCATTATCTTAATTTCCAATTGAGTAACAATTAGGGTTTTGACTACAACTCAATCTACCACGTTTAGAACCCTTAAACAGAGTAAATCAGGCAAGATATGACCCAAAGAAATCCCCCAAAATCTACCCAAGACGTTTCCCAATAGAATTGCGTCGGGATACGCAAAACCACCGGCGATCGATCGGTGCGTATAACGCGATCGATCGTCTTGCAATCGATGCCTTACAAAAACGATCGATCGTCTACCGATCGATGCCGTATGAAGGCGATCGATCGGTCTGACGGAAAAATTTCAAATTTTGATTTTTAATGAATTTTCTCGAATTAAAATTACTTCATTCGGGCAAAAAGTTTTTACCTTAATAATATAGAAAAATTTACGGCCGCTACATCCTCCCCTCCTTAAAGAACATTTCGTCCCCGAAATGCCGCAATGATTCTTCAAAGAGTTGAGGGTAGGACTTCTTCATCTCATCCTCGGTTTCCCATGTCATTTCCTCGGAGTGCTGGTTTTGCCACAAAACCTTCACCAACGGTATTGTCTTTCTTCGTAGCACCTGATCCTTCTTATCCAGTATCTTGATAGGTCTCATCGGAAATGATAAGTCTGCCTCAAGTTCCATCGTGGTATAATCCAATACATGAGACTCATCCGGCACATACTTCCTTAACATCGATACGTGAAATGTATTGTGTACCTCTGCCAGCTGTGGGGGTAAGGCCAATCTGTAAGCAACCGGCCCAACCCTCTCCAAGATCTCAAAGGGTCCGACGAACCTCGGGCTCAGCTTCCCTTTCCTACCAAACATCATAGCTCCCTTTGACGGAGAAACTTTTAAGAATACCTTGTCTCCTTCCTGAAACTCCAGCTCTCGTCGTCGATTATCCGCATAGCTCTTCTGCCTGCTCTGCGCTGTCTGTATTCTCTGTCGGATCTGTTTCACCTTCTCTGCACAATACTGTATCAATTCTGACTTCATTACCTGACTCTCTCCAACTTCAGTCCAACATGTAGGTGATCTACACGGTCTTCCATATAGTGCCTCAAATGGTGCCATTCCAATACTAGAGTGGTAACTGTTATTATAGGCAAATTCGATCAGTGGTAAATGATCGTCCCAATTTCCTTTCCAATCAATGGCACACGCTTTGTGCATATCTTCCAAAGTCTGAATCGTTCTTTCTGACTGTCCATCGCTCTGCGGGTGAAATGCTGTACTGAAACTAAGCTTCGTACCCAACGCCTCCTGGATACCTTTCCATGTTCTGGATGTGAACCTTGGATCTCGATCAGATACGATTGATATCGGTGTACCGTGCAGTCTTACTATTTCTCTGATATACAGCTCAGCTAAACTCTCTGGGTTCTGTTTCCATCGAATCGGTAGAAAATGCGTTGTCTTTGTGAGTCGGTCCACGATCACCCAAATTGCATCATTTTATTTCTGAGTCTTTGGTAAGGCTACCACGAAATCCATGGTAATATGATCCCATTTCCACTGTGGGATCTCCAGTGGTTGTAACAATCCTGCTGGTCTCTGATGTTTTGCTTTTACTTGCTGACATGTTAAACATTTGGGGACGAACCTTCCTATGTCTCGCTTCATTCCGTTCCACCAAAAGTTCCTCTTCAAGTCCTGATACAACTTTGTGCTCCCGGGATGAATCGCATACCGTGAGTGATGCGCCTCTTGGAGAAGTTCTTGTCTCAACTCCGTGTCCTTTGGCACGACTAATCTTCCTTGGAATAAGATGCTTCCATCAATTCCTTTCTTGAAACCTGGTTTCTCTAACAGTTTTTGCAACTGAGGGCTATTCTTTTGTGCATCAAACACCTTCTCATACATCGTTGATCTCACCGAGATATTTCCTAGGAATGGCGCTCTCTTAGTAGTTGGCCATTCTAGGTTACATGCTCCTAAATCTTCCATCATTCGCCATTCTTGCACCATCATATATGCTACTATTCCCGTCTTCCTGCTTAAGGCATCTGCCACCACATTCGCCTTACCGGGATGGTAGTGGATAGAGAAGTCATAGTCCTTCAAATACTCCAACCATCACCTTTGTCTCATATTCAGGTCTTTCTGAGAAAAGATGTACTTCAGAATCTTGTGATCAGTGAATACTTCGAAAGTTTCTCCATACAAATAATGCCTCTAAATTTTTAAAGCAAAGACTACTGCCGCCAGTTCCAAATCATGAGTGGGATAATTCTGCTCATGAATTTTCAACTGTATCGACGAATAAGCCACCACATGTCCATTCTGCATCAACACGCAGCCCAAACCACATCTCGATGCATCGCTGTAAATAACAAACCCACCAGATCCTGATGGAAGTTTCAGAATCGGTGCAGAAGTTAGTCTTCTTTTCAGCTCTTGAAAACTTTTCTCACAATCCTCGTTCCAATTATACTTCACTCCCTTCCTGGTTAACTTAGTCATTGGCAGTGCTAAGCTAGAAAATCCTTCAATGAATCTTCGATAATATCCTGCTAATCCCAGAAAACTCCTTATCTCAGTTACGCTCTTTGGTTGCTCCCAATGCAGAACGGCTTCCACCTTCGTCGGGTCCACCGAAACTCCATCTTTTGATATCACATGGCCCAAGAAGTTTACTTTGTCCAACCAGAACTCGCACTTGCTGAACTTAGCATATAACTGGTTCTCTCGCAAAATTTGTAATACTTGAGCTAAGTGTCTTCTATGCTCTTCCCGGCTTGCAGAGTAGACCAAAATATCATCGACGAACACAATCACAAACTGATCCAGCAGTGCCTTAAAGATTCTGTTCATCATATCCATGAATGCTGCAGGGGCATTTGTCAAACCAAACGGCATCACCAGAAACTCATAGTCAGTTGCTATCACTGAGTTCCCAACAGGAGTAGAAATGGAAAGATCACACCCAAGTCTAGAAGGTTTCTTTTCTAGACTAGCAGCAAACACCACAGAAATAAAGGATCTAGACGATCCCGGATCTATCAATACTCTAGCTAATCTATCCAAGACAAGTAGAGTACCTTCGATGACTTCGTCCGAAGCTTGGGCGTCCGCCGAAGTTAGAGCAAAGATTCGCTCCTGAGCCTTTTTACTTGACTCCCCTCCTGCTTTCTTGTCACGATTAGGACAGTAGGTCGCAATGTGACCAACTTCATTGCAGCTGTAACACCTCCTAGTATCCTGTGGACATGGCTTCCCCGCATGAGATTGCTGCCCGCAAAATCTGCACTTGCCTCCCGCTCCTGGACCATCGATACGCTGAGGCTGGTGATAAGGAACCATCCCCCGATTCTGTCCATTCCCGTGGTTTTGCTGAGGTTGTTGCTGTCTGTGCTGTTTAGCTGGCCGATTATTAAAACGTCCACCATTCCCGAACCTCTTAAATCCGGATCACTTGACAGTACCATCCTGACCCTTACCGGCATTCCCTTTCCGCTCTTGGGTCCTTTTGTAATTATCTTCCAGAATAAAAGCGAGTTCGACCGCCTTTGCCACAGTTGCTGGTTGCGAAACAAGCACCTTCGCCCTTAAACCGTCGCGTAAGCCATCCACGAACCTTCTTGCCTTCACAAGATCGTTAGGGCAAGCATCCGTTGCAAATCGTTGCAGTTGCTCAAATTTAGTCTCGTACTTAAGTACGGACATCGATCCCTGAACCAGCTCCAGAAATTCTTTCTCCTTCCTGCGCTGCACATGCGGAGGAAAATATTTCCTGTTGAATACCTCCTTAAACTCTTCCCACGTGACGTCTTGTCCAGCTCCGAAGTTGTTTCGTTCTGCTGACTCCCACCAGAAGACAGCTTCTCCCACAAACAAGTAGGTTGCGAAGACCACCCTTTCATCTGTCGGAACTTTCATCCCCTTGAAAAGACGTTCTACTTCCACAATCCAGCGCTCTGCCTTCTCAGGGTTGTCATCCCCTTGCCGGTTTCACATTCGGAGTGTTGCTAGCTCCACGGTCGTTCCTTAACTCCCTGGCCAACTCGCGCACCACATCAGACAGGTTTTGGCTCGATGCCTCCTCCTGCTGAGAGTTTGGTCCAGTACCAGATCGTCTGCCGCGAGTTCCCGTTGTTGCCATCTCCGAAAATCTACAGTCAAGGAAAGAAGGAGAATTAGAACTTAACACCATGCTTCATTTTAATTCTTCCTTCAGTCCAAGACTCCTAGCGCGACAAACAAACAGTCACACATACACAACCAACGAATGCAAATAACACAAGGTACACACCAGAGCTGAAATCAAAACGGGGTCTTTTATTCAATTCGAAATAGCAATTACACCTAAATCCCTAATAAGAACGCAGGGTTATTAAAAATCCTACTCAATTTAAAGAGCTCCCTAATCGAGTCCCTGAACACCACATCTCAGAGGTACTCGTCTAGAATAGCTAAGGACACAAACATCGGTGCAAACACTAGGTGATTCCCATACCAGCTAATCTCCCAATCAGTCATGTGAGGCCACCTATAACCTAGGGATTTAAACCTAAGATATAGCTTATAGAAAAGATCTGGATCATCCCTTGCGCGAATGTAAACTAGATGCTCCAAAACCTTCAAAACCTCCTGGTGTATCACGTAACCAACGAACTGCACCTCTTCCTCAGGATCCTCTTCTTGGTCTTCCTCCGGATCTTCTTCTGGATCTTCTTCCGGATCTTCCTCCGGATCTTCTTCCGGATCTTCCTCCGGATCTTCATCCTCAAAGTCAGGCTCTTTTTCGACGTCGATCAGAAAAGGGTCTTCCGCAGTTCCGTGCCCAACGTCCTGAAGCTTCCACTCATCTAGCCACAGATGTGCTGCCTCCTGTCGCTCCTTCTCGTAAATTCGTTCGCTACGAGTTCTCGTCATTACCTAAAGCAAAGTACTAATTAGTCCTTAGGTACAATTATGGTTCAACTTTCATTCTAGGGTTTCACACTTTAAATCCCAAAGTCAATCCTAATCTTAGAACAATTATTGAGGTCATCCTGAGGCTCTGATACCAAGCTGTCACGCCCCAAATTTCCAACCCCAAAATACGCGGAAGCGATAAGCCGTTGAAGGTAATAGGGTCACAAATCTGGGATGGACCGAATACTCGATTCATCACCATAAATCCCATGTACAAATGTGGGAATAGCCGAATCAAAATGACGTAAATAATTGTTCAAATATCTCAAAATAAAATAAAACTAACCAGCTTAAACAATCCAAATAATCCCACGAAAACAAATAAATAAAGTGACACGCAGGCCACAAAATAACTAAATATCAAAATATCCACTATCATCAATTAAATAAATTCTACGCTAACAAGTCTTCACGACTTCCACGAGCACCAACCTCAACGTCACAAGAATGTTGTTCACACCTCTTCAGCTCTACGCCCTGCATCAGAAGATGCGTGAGTATTCCAGAGGAAATACTCAGTAGGATGGTAGAAAAACTCACAGTAGAAACAGACAATAAAGGAACCAAAAACAACCAGGTCCGATAACTCAGAATAAAATGACGCAGATGGTATTTACCAGGAAAAGATATCGCACCCAAAATATCTCATCGATCAGGGTGGAAATAAATTATAATAATCAATATGATTCCAGACTTCCAAAGAGTAAGGAGACAAACAAAATATCTGATCTAGACAACCAAAGTGTCAAAGATGTCAATTTCTGCTCTCTGATCCGTCTACTTCCTCTATGGACTTTAATACCAGAACATCCTAGAGGTTCTACGTAGGAACCCGGCCAAGCGTCTAGGGATGCTGGCCCCATCGGTGCTTACGGGCACAATGGGCAGAGATTGCAGACCTTCCGTAATGTCTAACAATCTAAAGCGCACGCGTTGCCGTACTCGGCTGAACTACAGAGGTTCATAATCATCGGAGACCACTCTGGGTCTAGCTATGGCTCGTGAGCATACTATGATCCAATCTAAGAGTGTTTAACAAGGCTCTTAGTGGAGAAGTAGTTTACATAGAACTGAGTTTGACTAACCACAACCAAGGGTATTCTCATGAATTAATAATTTCAGAAATTAGACTCTCAAGGGAGTACAAAGGAATTCTCAGCATTTAATAATGACTGACTCTCAAGAGATTAACCAACCATCGGCTTGTGCCTATGCACGAGCTGACTCGAAATCGAACTCTTCGGTATAGACTCTGCCGATGACATCACCATGCACTATTACACTCAAGATCATCCCTGGATCACAAGACTCCTGAATCGGTGTCTCAAAAACTTTAATAGAATTGACATGAATAACCCTAATCTAATATCAGGGTTTCAAGAGATTGAAGATACGCGATGTCAGGCACCGCGAGCAAAGACATTGATGACCACGACATTTGGAATAGAGACAAAACTCCACACGTATTATCATCATAAATACCCTCTGGAATTATTACACCATAGTACCCTCCTTATGTTATAGAATATATATATATATATATATATATGTACTTATATATATGTAGTTTTAGCATAGCGTTTTGTTTAATACCGTGAAAGGATGCTGTTATTGACACAACAGCTCCATTCCCGGCGATCCTCCAGTCTACACAGAACTTGTCAGTCCCTGAAATTTTTATAGCAGACAGCCCCGTGTCTGTAGATCATTACTCAATTTACATAATATTTTTCCGAATTTTCTACAATTAGTTATGAATTTTTGAATGCAGTCTGTCAGCGCAGAATACATCCTGGCCGAGAGCACTATACTAAGTAATAACTCGATTTTCACTTGTTATCCTTCATCCTAATCACAACTAGAGTCTTTTATACTCAAACCCTCTTACATTAGGCCTTTATTAACTTCTGGTCAGATCATTAATCATGCATTAACTCACCTAGTAACCCCTTTTTAAAACTGTTTTGCATCATAGCCTTAAGGATTCATTAACCGGCAAACTAGACAACCTTTCCCGAACACTTAGGCTTCAGGTCAGACTTAATGACAGAGGTCTTAACGTCCACGAACAATGACTCTTAAGTATTAACACGTTCATCTTGTTAGTACATCCATTAATCTCTTTTAGATAGTCTTATTACCTATATACCACATCAATTAGGGTAAACACTACATAAAGTAGACAACTTTATCCGCACACAAGACAAAACCATGAAATACGACTTGAGACATATAAGAACGCATCAAACCAGTAGGATTACCTTTGAAAGCTTGCTGCTTTTGGATGAGAAACACAAGAGTTACACCAATCATTACATCGATTAAGTCGATACATAGACAAATGAGAGATCGGGTGACTAATAGCAAGAAAGAAGACAACTTTTCTTAAACAGACCTTCATCTACACAAATCAGAGAACAATACTCCATATTAGACATCAGATACATGACTCACATAAGTCGAAATAGGCACACACCATCAGGGACGACTTGATCGAATTGTGCATGAGAGATTCACATCGAGAAATCAATCGGTATATCAATAATTGTATAGATTTCAGCAAATAAAATAATTAAACCAAGACGACATGATCATACATGATACACATAACATCAGAACATGGTACACATATAAAGATTGAAACTTTAATGAAATCATACTTGTGAGAAAAATAACATCTTACCGATGAACCGGTACTAATTGCACGTCAACCGGTTCGGATTCGAACTTGCTTTCTTGCGATCTCCACACGATCCAACGCACACCACTTGCACACACCACGAGGAGAGGCCTACTGGTGGGTGAGAGGGAAGGGGGGAGGACGTGGTAAGGGAGAGAAAAGTCACCACGAAATTGGAGGTGAGGGCTGCCGGTTCCCAAAGGGATGGCCGGCCCTCTTATTTTGAGTTTAAATAATCCGAGATTCAGGATCTCCACCGTCCATCACCACCTCATCCAAGGGCTAAGGATCATCCTAGCCCTTCTCAAAACCACCAGCACGATCTCCTCTAACCCCAAGATCCTTTTGATTTGATTGCATTAAGGTAGGATTTTATCTTCTCTCAAAATCTTACCAAATTACTAATGTAACTTACCAAGTAAATGCAATCCTTTGAGGGCTTCACTTGGCGCCAACTACCAGCAAGGAAGGCCACTTCAAACTCCCAAAAGGGGCGTCCAACCCATATTTCAAATATACTTTAATTAGCCAAATTAAATCCCTCATTATCTTAATTTCCAATTGAGTAATAATTAGGGTTTTGACTACAACTCAATCTACCACGTTTAGAACCCTTAAACAGAGTAAATGAGGCAAGATATGACCCAAAGAAATCCCCCAAAATCTGCCCAAAACGTTTCCCAACGGAATTGCCTCGGGATACGCAAAGCCACCGGCGATCGATCGGTGCGTATAACGCAATCGATGCCTTACAAAAACGTTCGATCGTCTACCGATCGATGCCGTATGAAGGAGATCGATCGGTCTAACGGAAAAATTTCAAATTTTGATTTTTAATGAATTTTCTCGAATTAAAATTACTTCATTTGGGCAAAAAGTTTTTACCTTAATAATATAGAAAAATTTACGGCCGCTACACGACGTCTCTGACATTCCCCCCCACCCCCTCCTACCTCTGCCGGACGAGGAGCCATGGCCCGACGCCGCTGTAGACGAGCCTTCTCCGGTGGAGAACCTTGTTGTGGAGGTTGAGCTGGGGGCGCCTCCTCCTCCTCCTCTGGCTGAGGTCCTCTAATGTAAGGAACTGTCATATGATAATCCGCCCTTCGCTGCAAATAAAAACCAAAATTATTTGATTTGTAGCATTCAATTCATGGCGACCGAGGTCTTGCGCCCACATGACTGCCTCATGGACCGGATGAGGATCCATGCTTCCTCTGTTGTCGTCTTCCCCCGGCGAAGCCCGGGGAGCGCGTCTGGCCGGAAACTAGCCGCCGGAGCCGAGGTAGGCGGTGGAGGAACCGACTAAGTTGTCGACGAAGAAGATGGTTATGGGGAAAGTGTCGATTTTAAAGTGCAGGGAGTCAATGCCTGAGAACAGGATCTGCAAATTTAGTGGCATGGAGAAGAAGCCTAAGGCAACAGCTTCCATAGATTTGAGCGTCTACGAGACGGAGCGGCTTGGTTCAAATCCGGCCATGGTGCTGACAGTTCATGGTGACATGTACGCTGGCACGACGTTCTTCCAATCGTCGAAGCCGAGCGATTTGCCGCTGCCCAAATTCTCAAAGAAGAAGGCGAGTTTGGGGTTCGTCGACGACTCAGCCATCAAGGATCTGAGGCACCTTCTCCGACACGAATGAACAAGGAGAAGAACAGAATAACATGTGGTAGATAAACTAGTGTTGGTGTATCGTCGTGTATGTAAGTTTCCTGACCTATAGATCCCCGAAACATCAAAAGTTGGTTCCTTTCGTCTGCAGTTTTCTGTTTCCAGGTTCAGATCCTCCTTTGATTTTTTTAAATGGGTGAAGATCTATCTTTCTTAACCAAGAAATGGGATGAATGTCATGGGTGTAGGCTAGAGTTTGTGGCAGGATACGGGGGAGGAACTGTCATCTGATTCCGTAGAAGTTGCGGGTACTCATCTATTTCCACTACGGCCACCTCCACCTCTCCAGCCGGCGTTGCCGTGCATGTGGGCACGAACCGAACATGGAGATGCAATGAGTCAGGACGATGGCTGCTGCAAAAAGAGGGCGAAGCGGAAACTTGTTAGCTGGAGCAAACCTGCAGAGATAGTTGAAATGGAAAACGAAGTCACGTGACTTCTCTGTGAGGCCCATAGTCTAATAAAAATGCCATTTTTTTCAAATGTATACAGTATTTTGGAACAGAGGGAGTATTATATATGGGGGCCCCTGCAAAACACCCTTTGAGAATATGGGTGCCCTGAGAAAAAGAAAAAAATACTAATTTTTTTTATGATTACTAAAGATTGACAAAAATTTGGGGGGCCATACAAAATAGGCGGGTGGCAGGATAGTCGGCCTTATATTTATTATTGTGATGTACTTATTCACCGTACCCACCCAACGAATAATATCTCAGATACCTATCCACCTGATCCCTGTCCAAGAAGAAGAGAAAGCTCCCACATTTTGGCCATTTGATTTTAGATTTGAGAGAACATTTTGGAAGTCCGTCTCCAATGAGAAGAAGATGAAAGTGGGTGTGGGATTCCAAAGTGGCACCCTACGCCTCCGACTAGCCACCTCTCGCTTCGATCTCCAGATCTCCTGCACCCTCCGCACCTTCCTCCTCCGCCTCATCGCCGCCCTCCTCCTCCTCCGCCTCTACCGCTTCTTCTTCCCCTCCTCTTCTTGAATGCGCAAGTGCTACTGCCGGATCTGCTAGTTTCTGCTTCTTCTTTTTTGGGGTTTTTATTGGATTGTGGGTGTTGGTTGTTGTTGTTATTATTGTTGTTGTTGTTGAGGTTGATTGAGTGAATGGAGTTGGGGGGGGTGGAGCGCGGAGGATTTGTCGACGATCGGCGGGATTGCAACGGTGTCGCTGCTGCATTCCTTCATCCCTACGCACTGGCTCCCTTTCTCCATCGTCGGCCGCGCTCAGAACTGGACCCTCTCCCGCACTCTCCTCGTCAGTACGTCTCTTCTCCGTCTTGCCCATCTTTATTGATTTCGTATTATTCTCGTGTAGTACTTCTTTGTTTTCCCTGATTCAGCAGAAAAAAAAAAAGGAATGCTGGAGTTAATAGTCGACAAGTTATATAGCGAAAATGGCCCTCATTGTTGCTTTTGAGAAACGAATTAGGAATGTGATTTTGATCACTATTTGATAATGGTTGTTCTGCTATGTTTTTATGATAACAATATTGCTTTATGAAGGTTCTATATGTCATCTTTGTTTTCGGAACGGTTGCAAAGTTCGATGTAGATGCGTACTATTGTTTTTCTTTTTTGTTGTTGTTACGAAATAATATCACTGGTAACCTGCAGAAATTGGCATGCCGCAAAACCTATATCTAATTGCTTGAATGATTTGGGGATTGTGGAAAGTGAAATTGATGGAATGCTAATTGAAGAGAACTGTTTTCCATTGTATGAGTCAATTAAGGATATCTTCCACAACTTTGAAGTTGGATTTGTGTTTAGGATTGTGATTTTGTTTATACATGACACTCTGACCTTTGGAATTAGGAATACACACATTATCCTTCGCTTTTGTGTATTGAGTACAGTCTCTTGCTACAATTGTAATGAAATATATGCATTTTCTTAGTATCTGTTGTAGTTGCCTTATTTAGTTCAGTGTGATCTTTGTAGCTGCATTTGGAGCTGTTCTTCATGTGATTTCAACCTCATTTCTTGGGATAGCAGCAATTACCATGGCCAACACCATTGCTGGTGAAGAGACTGTTCATAAGCTGGCCTCCTTGTTGCTTGTTGTTCTTGGAGGAAGCTACATTCTATTGTTTTTGCTTGGAAAGGGTGGCCATGGTCACTCTCACAATCATCCCATGGAAAAGATGGCTGTTGCTGGCCTGATACTTGTGCCTGCATTATCCCCTTGTGCAACCACACTTCCAGTTTTTCTGGCTGTGGGAAACTCATCCTCCATGATGATACTTGCCATCATTGTGCTACTTTTTAGGTAAGAGATCATGACATTATTATTCTCTTGGTGATGTGGTGCATAGGATAAATGCGAGGCAGGTAAAGTAGAAGGTAGCTTCGGGAGTTTTGTGTGATAGACATGTTAAAAAAAGCTTCAAGGCAAGTTCTATAGGACAACCATTAGGTCTTCAATACTCTATGGAGTGGAGTATTAGGTACCAAAGAGAAGTCATATAGATGAGTTGAATGTAGCCGAAATGAGAATCCTAATGTAGATGAGTGGGATAACTAGGAGATATAGTATTAGAAATGAATATATTCGTGAAAGTTTAGGGCTAGCTTCTTTAGGGAGAGAAGCTGAGGGAATGTAGGTTGTGTTGGCATTGGCATATGCAAAGAAGATCAATAAATGCCCCTATGAGAAGATTAGAAGGGATGCATGTAAATAATGCTAAAAGAGGGAGAAGGAGACCTAAGAGAACTTGGATGGAGTGAATAAAAAAAGATATAATTTTACCATCTCTTACAAAAGAGTTGGTACAAAACAGGCCTAAATGGAGATGTAAGATCCATGTCGCCATACCAAATAGTTAGGAAAAAGCGCTACTTGACTATGATCATTTTTGTAGAATCTTTTTTAAATACAGTATGGCATACTTTTTTAATATATTCATAAGCGTTTTTCATGCATGAACTATAGATAGTTAGGGCAATTTTTTTTATAAAACCACACCCTTGGGCCCCCCCTAAGAGGTCACAATTAGAGAGGGCTCCGGGATCTTTGCAACTGCTTTCAGGCAAAAATTGTTTCCATGTATTCACTAAGTATAGTTTATTTTCTTTCCAATTGAATCATATAGCAAAATTTCTAATTGAATCATGTATGTATCCCTTCTGGTTGACCTTAACAATAATCATGACTTCTCTGTGAACCCACTCACATCCTTTCGTGAGGTTTAATCCTGATTACTTAACAAGTATCACATATTTGAATTGATCTCCGTGTTGATGCAGTACCATAACTGTGATGACTTCACTGGTGGCCCTCTCATTCTATGGTGCCAGTCAAATCAAGTTTCATTGGGTTGAACGCTATGACAAGCTTCTTGTGGGTTCAGTGCTGTGCCTAGTTGGAATGCTAACCCTCCTCTTCCATGATCATGATGGCCATGACCATGCTCATTTATCAGTTGGAGATCAATTGCATAGAAAGCTCATTACCTTGTGAATTTTTTTCTTAAGGTTAGCTGCTTCGTTACCTTGATATTTTCTTTTAGCTGAGTATATGGCTTTTAATATTTTCTGTGAGGTCAAAGATTGCAGCAGATCGTTTTATAGACTTTTACCCGAAGAGGGTGTAAACAGTAGAATAAAATGTACCTCTTTTTCCGAAACGTGTAAGACAGGAGAACTTTAGTGGTTGAATCTCCTTGCTTGAACTTCACATGCTAGCCGAAAAAGAAGAACACATATTTGTATATAATTTTGATGTTTCAACAACAAAAAACACTAATAATTCTGAAGCACCTTGAAATGTACTTTGTGAGAATTGCTCTTCCGATCTGACCCATCGAACAAGCAATGGCTAAAAAATGGAAAAATAACAAAATGTTACAGTCATCGCGAAGAAACAGACTTGAGAACTTTTTTTTATATTTATAAACAGACTTGAGGATACTTGATTTGTGGGCGATGTATTATGTTCAGTTGACCTGGTAGAACCACTATACTCTATCTAGTTCAACAGAATGCAGTTACTCCATCGATAGCACTCTTCTTAATGAAGGCACCACGAACAGTTAATTTAGCGAAATGGTGTATCAATCCACTCCCTAAAGGACTCAATTGAGGTTATGAACCTGATTCTGCATTAGCTATTTAGTTAAGGCCGCCTATTCTGCCACCCACTAAAGTTGCAGGCGCCCCCATGTTGTTGGGGCACCCGTCTGTTATTTGCATCATTTGCATGAGCACCGCTCTTCTGAGTAAAAAATTCAAAAGATGTTCTGGAGGACAGGGAAGAGGAAATCAGGAAACCGGAGCATCTTCCCCTCCAAAAAAAACGGATGGGCTGCTCATGGCGGCTTGTGTTGATGGCGCTTCTTTCCCTAGATGGAATCCCATTCATGAGGATGGAAAAGGTGCGTGGATTTTTTTGCACCGTTGGAACCCTGTCGCACTCTTCGTCCAACGCTAAGCTGCAAATCTCCGTCCAGTGCTCTCTACCGTAATTTCCATTTCACGTTTGCTGAAGAGTTCATCGCATGGCTCCTTGACGTCGCTGGCCAGCGTATTGTAGTAGCAAGATTTTGATTGCGCGGCATGCCGGTGCTGTGGCATCAAGCCCACCACCATCCAGCGGCGGCATGGTCTAGAGAGTGGACGAAGGACAGAGATGGGAGGAAGGACCAAGCGCTGTTGGGGTCCGACAGCTAGGAGGGGAGGAAGGACAGAGATGGGAATGGGAGAGAGTGGACGAGAGGGAAACTTACCTAATTGTTGCCTGTTGGATTTCTAAAAAGAATGATGGTAATGGGGCCCCTCTAAAACACAGCTTAAAAGCATGGGTGCCCCCATAAGAAAAAAATGACCAGTCTTTATTTTAAACTTGCCAAATAAGGTGAAAATAAAGAGCATAAAGAGCAATTCAACATTGCTACCAATGACGGGAGACATCTTGCTGATGGGTTCAGAGTCGCAGCGGTAAGCGCGAGGGATCGTCCGTCGTGAAATTAGTCCCTTTTTTCTTTTAGATCTCTTGCACACAATATCAACAACACAGAATATGCAAGAGCATACGAGCAATAGTATGAACACACATATAATATCAATTCAATACATAAGATTTCTACGGATTGAAAATTACTAATTTTTGGGCCTCTGTGCCATACGATCAATTCACGTAAAAATACTCACAATATTAGAAATATGTCGGAGATCACTAAAGACCCAATTGTATAGACGAGAGTCGCTATTCTCCTTGAGATAGAGATCTCCTCGTTCCTCGTCGAATGGAATAATAGATCGTCAAATCCCAAACCAAGATGAGAGAGAATAAACGCAAGAGGGAGAGAAAGAGCATCCAAAGGAGAGAGAGAAAGAGCCAGCCGTCAGGTGTCCCCAAAAACACTATTCACGTTCTCACTTTTTCTCCTATTTATTTGGGTAAGTTAGGGATTCCTTAATCCTCTAACTCCATCCTATTAATTCTCCTAGTAGTTATCCATAACCACCCACTCACAATCCTATTTAGGTGTTTATTCCATTTAGTGTGGACCCCACCAGGCCCACGGGCCCACGAAAACCTAACGCACTACGCACCACACGAGATGGCCGACTCCTCATACAAATAGGTTACATAAATATAGGTCAAACCCATATCTATAACCTTGCCTGTGAAGAAACTTCTGAAGGCGGATTAGGTGGCTTAATCCTCCACTTCATCGTAACGCTGCAGTCACCTCTTTGGCTCTTTATTAAACGGACGGACATGAACGTGGATAAGGCATGTCCGCAGCCGTCCTTTTAAGTGCGGACACCAGTCTATGCCTGTCCGCAGTCGTCCGTCACGGACACGAACGAATACGGACAGACACGGACACTATGATGGAAAACAAGAGTAAATGACGCTATGCTTTATTTTTTCAATATATAAAGACACTATGCTTGAAACCAGGAGAAAGTTTTCAATGAGATAAAGAATATCTCAGTTCTCGAAGCAAAAACAATACTTATACGAACTTTTTCTTTTTAAATGATCGTATTTTTTATTTAAAAAAGTTATCAACTTAGTCATTTTTTATTAAAAAATAATTAACTTATATATGATGGCGGACACGGCTCGGTTATGTCCGCAGCCACGTCCGTGTCCGTGATGGACAAGAAATAACTGTCTGTTTTAACATTAAGTAGACGGACGGACATAGACATACGGATGCCGTTTACACCCCCAACTCTTCAGGAGTTTTATCAGAAATTCCTAGTTGAATCTTCCAAAGGGGAACTACTTTTAGTCGTGTGTCCGTTTCGTGAATTTGTGTTGGACAATGATGAAAACTGTAGGTTCCAGATTTTCAAGCTAGAACAGAAAAAGATTGCACCAAAAAGAAAAAGAAGAAAAAAGGCTAGAATTGAAGAGAAGAGCAATTGCACATCATGGTCGGAGGTTAAAAGATTGGGCGAGGACGCCCTTTTCTTGTCTAGGCACATGTCTATATCCATGGCTCCTGCATCTTCTTTTGGATGTAGAGAAAACTGCATCTACTACCTCAATCAATATTCATGTGTAAACGATAATGCAAGAAATTGTGTCCGCGTCGACTGTATGGAGAAGATGCGTATTATTGATCGCTACAATTTGAACAAGCATTCTAAGGCCTCAGACCAATGCAAGAGCGTTTGGGTGTGCGACCGCACAATTTGATTCCATCACTCTCTTGTAATTACCTCAGCACTAGTTAGAAAACTATGACAATCTATCTATTTATTACTCCCTATTTATTAATACCATAAGGTTTTGTAAAATTAATTGAAATTAGTTCATTTGGAAAAACCTTATGGTAATGATAATTCCACACGGAGGGAGTACTGTTTTTTTTTTAGAATCTACCTATTTATTCCTCATGTGTTGTCAATCACCTGCTTCATCTTTATGTGAGTAATTTTCTTTTTTCTTAAATCCATGTCTCAACTAACTAATACTCCTTCCGTTCAGAAATAGAGGGATGATTTGAAAATCACTAACCACATTTTTCAAATCTTACCTCTATTTTAGAAGGGAGGGAGTATATATTAAGCAAGGAGCGACAGCTCCACATGATGCAGTGACGGTTTGTGATATTTCCCTGATGAAAGATTAGCAGATTGAAAGAAACTTAAAAATTTTAATTCGAAGCTGGTTACTTCAAAACAATAGCTCTCAGGCTTCCAAAGAAGGCAAGACAACCTTTTCTGCCTGGTATCATGTATGCGGTGATGATTTGAGGTGATTTTTGTCCCTTATCGTCGTATATAGAAGGGAGTGTTTAGGCTCAGTTTAGTAAGCCAAAAAGAACCTGGATGGATTCAAGGCTTCTTTTGGGAAATCTCTTCACCAAAAGAATTCACTTCAACTTTTTCCGGTGGTAAAAGTCGTAAATTCAACAAAAAGCCAAGGGCTTTTGTAAAAAAAAATGTGATTTCGTGCGAAACCGCATTTTTTAAGTGAATTCTTTTGGGAGGAGGAGATTTCCCAAAAGAAGCTGAGAAATCACGTTTGAGCCCAACCAATCAGGGTCTTTAGTAAGGGCAGCCATGGTCCATAAGTTTGCCATCCATGGTTAGCACTAGTGAGAAGTCGGTTTAGTTTAAGTTGTAATTGTTTCTTTGATTAGACCAATTATTAATGGAATATTTTTTTATTTCAAGTTTATCAATGGACTTCTGAGCAGTTAACGAGGCATTTAATTAGTGTAAGGGCAGCAGTGATTGAATGAGAACTAGTGTAATTAACCTGTCCTCTGTTCTATATTTAGTACGGAGCTGTTTGGAAGTCCAAATACTCATCCAGCAGATTGAACCACGGTATCTATTTTATACAAACCGAAGGAATAGTGTACATGTTCTTTCATATCAATGATCTCAATGTCAATCTGATTTTACATTGATAGCTGCTCCTTCAATCTGGGAAGCGGAGAAAGATTACAAATGAAAGTCTTCAAATCGCATAAAGGAACTTGCCTCTGACCCTGAACCTAACCGTTCGAGTATCTTTTAGTTTGATACAGACAAAAATATCGTAATTGAAAGCAAGCAAATAAATCATCTGGAGAGACACTTCTCTTACCTAGACAAGATCTTACCATAGTATGTCTAACCAGAATCCGATTTCAAAACCTCATTTCGACGGCCACCCAGCCTGGATTGCATCCCAATTTACCCATTGTGTATGATAGTTGAGCCTTGTAAGTGCCCGAGGGGATTGACAGCGGGATATTGTGCTCCAGTTGCCCTGCTAGTCGACCCGGAAGGACTTGGACATCCATCATTATTTAAAAAGAAAAAGAAAAAGACTCGATGGAATTCACCTTAGTAGTACCATCCACGTGGAGGCTGATCACCAGGTTCCCATCAAACCTTCACTGGTGGCAAACGGGCAATGGGTTCATCCTCAAATCAAAGTATGACCCTTATTCATATGAGTAGCCCACCACCTACTTCCAAATACCCAACAACTAGGAAGCACGGACACGGCAAAATGGCAGCCGTGTCCGTATCCGATACGTATCCGACACGGATACGCGGGCGACACGGCTGCCTGCGTGTCCGTGCCGTTTTTTGAAAAAAAAAAAAAAAAACACGGATACGTTTCCGATACGTCGGGACACGTATCGGATACGTTCCCGACACGGCGGGACACGGGAGTTTAAAAACCAACTTTCGGATTCCGGCCGTCCCCCCTTCTCCCGTGCCTTAGCTCTCCGCCTCTCCCCCCGCCGGTTGTCTCCGGCGATCTCGGCTTCTCTCCGGCTCTCCCTCACGCGTGCTCAGTCGATAGCCCGTCCGGCCGTCCTCCTTCTCCCTTTCTCCCGTGCGGCCGTGCCCTAGCTCTCCGGCAATTCATCTTCTCACCTAAACTTCATTTCACTTGGGACCCATTTCACAGAAAAATCCCATTCACCTTTCCTCTCAGAGCTCCAAGAACATCTTTCAGGTACCTTTAACTTGAAGCTGCTGTTGCATTTGTATGTGGTTGAAGTTAAAGATCAGAAAAGCTGGAATTTTTCCATTCTTGAAAGCAGGAATTTTTTATGTTACTAGTGATTCTTGGAAGAGGGAAGACAAAATAAGGGCTGTGAAGAAGTGAAGAATATACTTGAAATGGTATTTTAGCACACTCTTTGGTAAATATTCCATCCATGATTTTACAAAAAAAATACGTGAAGTTGTGGTTGATGAAATATTGATTTTAGTTGTGGTTGATGAAATATTGATTTTGTTGCCAGCCCCCCTTCTTTTTCTGTTAAATTAAATCTGCAGGTGCTCTGGTCTTGTAAAGTGAACATATGCATGTAAGTAATGAAGTTTATAACTAATCTAAGTTTAGAGTATAGGTTCTTGGGTCTTTTTGTTGGCTGTGTGCAACCTTGTCTAGTTGTTTACCTGCGAAAATGCTGTTTGAGTTGGTTTGTCAATGCTTCAGTGTGGATAGATCCTTACTGATTTTAATGCTTAAGTGAATTATTACTAAGATGCTTAGTATATTGAGCTTTGTCATGCAAATTTTGTACATCAAACATTGAACTGTTCTCATCAGGAACAAAAATAATATTAAAATGTTAGTTTTTATGCCCCATGTTTCCTTTTAGAATAATATTTATGGAAACCAACTCTTTTATGTATTCATTTAGATGATTTGATGGTTCACTTGATTGTATCAATTGCTAACTGGCTGATATCACATACTCTGTCCATGTGGGGATTTGAAATTATAGTTGTTGAGAATTGTAATTGGTAGCCCAGATGCAAATATACCTGGTTTTTGACAGTCTTTAATGAAATTATAGTTGCTTAATGAACATTAATTGTAATAGGTTTTTTATAGTCCATTGTTTTCGATAGTCTTGTTTAATGAATTGTAATTATCTGGCACCATTGTTTCCATTCTGCTGTCCTTTCTGTTACTGAGATTTTATGTTTAGCAATTTACTAGAGCTAGAACCAATTGTTGATTTCTCATCTGCAGCTAGCGAACGTCTTGGGCTGTTTTCAGTGGCTAACTTGCTCAAGAAAGGTAATATGTCGGGATGATATTTGATGTATTAATCTCTTTTGCTCGTTGAACTTTTCTCTGACACATGGGTAAGCTGCAGGATCTATCAACTGGCTGGCTTTATTGTGATCCTGGTCCACTGTTCAAGCCAGAAACTTATCCTTTGCCAGATTGGATGTCTCAATGGGTGAGTGAAAATGTTTGTAGTCAAACAGGATGTTTTTTCTTTGTAACTTTTTCTTTATAAAAATTATAACTGCCGAAGTTGGCTGAGAGTATGCTTGGGGTTTCTAATAGAAGTAGAATATCACTTTTTAGCTTTAGGTTGTTCTGGTGAAGGAGAATTTTCCAAAGAAGATCAATTGGTATGCAAAATTCTCAAACTACTTTGTTAATTAACCAATCCAACTACAGAAGCGTATTTGGATGGTAAGATAGTGAAATAATTAGAAAAAAAAATGTTACATGACCTCCTCTGGCACATAAAAATGTGTAGCAAATCAGAAAATACTTGGAAAAAGAATTATCCTTAGTTAGATCTTGGCAGCTTTGAACTGCTTCCTTCTTTCAAATAGCCTATGTAGCAATCAGGTGATTGTCCATAAGGACGGAGTATTTCTGTAGGAGTTCCACACCAATATACTTAAAAAGTTCCATAAGAAAGAAAATCAACAAAACAGAGAATCCTTGGATGCAATCTATTCTGAGATCATTGTTTGAATTTTGCTAGCTTTGGACTGCCTTTTTCCCTGGGAAAGGCCATTTGGCACTAAGCTAATTGTTAATAAGGATGGATATATTGATGTAGGAGTTCCATATTTAAATTTCTAAAAGTGATATCAGTTATTGCTAGGTTGAGGGGGTCTTACCCTGAAAGCATTAGTTGCCATATCTATCTACCCTTTGAGCTGTGGATTGATCTGGCCCCTTCTTACTGATTGAAGATTTTTATAGGTCCAACACTTTGAACATAACGGTCGATTAGCTCTCCCTCACAGCGGAGAACTTTGAAGAAGATAGTAACAAAAAGGAAACCATTTGGGTGTTTTTTTAAACTTCCATTGCAGTTAGTTTAGGTAGTTTTTTATTTTAATACTAGTTATTTTGTATTTTATAGAGTCATATAATTATGTGATAAACTGAGCAACATTTCAAAAAGTAAACTTGGCTAGTTCATAGATCCATCTGTTGTTTATAAATTTGGTGATTTCTTTGAAACTGGCATAGTCAAAATTTCTGGTTTAAAGCACTTGCTGTCTGAAACTGTCCGGATTGATTGTTCAAGCTGAGTACCCCCACATTTTTTGGTCACCTTGTGTGGTGCATACATTGAATTTAGCTCTCAAGAATATATGTGCGGCAAAAAACATAGAGAGAACTGCTCATGTTTTTGAAGAATGTCATTGGATTACCCAGGTTTCGGACGATGCCTCTTTTATCCGAACGTTTATTATGAATCATTCTATGAGGCTAGCAATTTTCAATGAATATAGCCCTTTGAAACTACTAGCGGTTGCTGACACTCGATTTGCTTCAACTGTTGTCATGTTAAAAAGGTTCTTTAAAATCAAAGGAAATCTTCAGCGCATGGTGGTCAGTGATGAATGGTCTTCTTATAGAGAAGATGATGTGGGAAAAGCTCAAAATGTGAAGGATATTGTCTTAAATGATGTTTGGTGGGATAGGGTGGAGTACATACTCTCCTTTACTGGTCCTATTTATGATATGCTTAGATGTGCTGACACAGACAAACCCATCCTTCACATAGTGCATGATATGTGGGACACCATGATTACAAATGTGAAGAAAGTAATATTTCGGCATGAAGGCAAGGAGGAAACTGAAGTATCTACCTTTTACAATGTGTTACATGAAATACTCATTGATAGGTGGGCAAAAAGTTCTACGCCACTTCATTGCTTAGCTCATTCATTGAATCCCAAGTAAGTTTAAGAAATTTAATTAATTTTGATGCATTTGTTTTTTAAATTTATGTTTTTTTTTATTTTTATTTATACTTGATTATGATTATGATATTTATACTAACTTTGTTATTAATATTCAGATTTTATAGTGATCAATGGATCAACGGTGCTCCAAATCGACTAGCTCCACATAGGGATGAGGAAATTTGTGTGGAAAGGAATAAATGCTTCAAAAAGTTTTTTAATGATATTCAAGATAGATCGAAGTTAAATATTGAATATGCTAGGTTTTCTGGATCTATGGATATATTTGGAGAATCTGATTGCATGGAAGATAGGTGGAGGTTAGATACAAAAGTATGGTGGTATACTTACGGATCTTCTTTGCCATTGCTTCAAACTCTAGCTTTCAAGCTTCTTGGACAACCATGTTCTTCCTCTTGTGCTGAGAGGAATTGGAGTACTTACTCTTTTATTCATTCCTTGAGGAGGAATAAGATTCTTCCAAAACGTGCTGAAGATTTGGTATATGTGCATAGTAATCTTCGACTTCTATCTAGAAAAACTGAAGAGTATAGTAAAGGAGGAACCATGATGTGGGACATTGCTGGAGACACTTGGGATGAGCCATTCGGAGGGACTAGGGTGCTTGAGATAGCAAGTCTATCTCTAGATGAACCAAATTTGGAAGCAGTCACATTTACTGATGTTGAAAATGATTTGGATAATTATATCGATGTACTTTGAAGTTATGTTTTAATATTTTGTTGATGGGATCTTAATGTTTAACTTATTAGTACTTAAAGTTTGTATTTTGGTGTTGAATGTGTCTATAATAATTGTGCTAGGATGTTTTTTATGTTTACAAATTTTGTTGTTCACTTATTATAATTTGTACAGGTGTTTTAGATTATTACAGGACTTTTAGATATCAAAAATATAGGGGAAACTCTGTCAAATTTTGCTTAAAAATTATGAATAAAAAATAATTTTTCAATCACAAGTTTGGAGCTATAACATTTATAAGATTTGATGGAAAAATTTTATTACTACAATATCAAAAAATATTTTTTAAAATTATATAAATAATTTTTTATTAGCCGTGTCGTATCCTACTTTTTAAAAAAATGCCGTGTCCCCGTGTCCGTATCGTGTCGTATCGTGTCGCCGTACCCGTATCCGTGCTTCTTAGCCCAACAAAAATCCATTCATGTTAGGGTGCATATAGAGTGTGGACTACACATATGAATGCGGGGCACACTTCGGTGTTGCATTATACTTTCCCCTCTGTTTGGAGCATGTGATTCAAGGACAAGCAGCGCCAAGACACGCATTTAAGATGAAAAACCGAACTGGGTCTAATGAGAAAAATCTGATAGAACTATTAGAAGAAAGGCTCGGAGAATGTGAAGATATGAGCCAGTATGAAGGGAGCGCTTGTATGCTTATATATATAAGAACCTCCAATGAGTTTCTAACGCGTTTCTGCGTGGGATGAAGATTCAAACAAGTGAAACTTCTCACTATTTCCTGCATGGAAGTGATAGCCTCTTTTCCAAGACATGTCGAGGTCATGACACTAGGAATATTTCAAGGTCTACCGAAGCTTCTGTGCTATCAATCTCTTAATGTGATGTTAATTACAAGGTTGCATAACTGAATGAAGGTTACTTGCTCTAGTAGATATCCAGAGCCATTGAATTTGAACTTTGTAAGTCTTCTGCTTGGAAAGGAAGTAGCCTTTCTATTTCAGTTTGAATTTCGGTGGAAGCTTCCTGTATCTTCACTACCAAGTTTCCGAGTTTTTTCCATATTACCTGGCGCCAAATTTGATATTCCCATATTACCAGGTTTTTCCCGTGAAATCTCATATGACCCAGAATCTGGACTTGAAGTACCCAAAATGCCCTTTCTTCTATTTTTTTGTGCTAATACTGTGCGAAGAGGCGTGTTGTGTACAACACGAAAAAAGTGTGAAGTTCTCCGGCGATATACATCGGCAACGTCACCGGCGACCGGCGAGTTCGAGCGGCGATTCAACCGGCGGAATACACAGACCAGTTCGAGCCTATTCGCGTCCCCCATCTCGATATCGAGCTGCCCCCCTGCTGAATTTCGACGACACGACTGAGGGAGAGTGGACAAAGGCGGCGATTTGAAGCGCATACGTCGGGATTTCTGATCTTTAACCTTCTGAGCTCCCCTGCGGCTCCCTCCGCCTGCATGCAACTGGCGGATTGACCGGATTGAGCTTCGGTTGACGGCGAGGAAGACTGTGAAAGGCACCTGCGAGGAAATACACACATACAGATGACTAAACTGCGGTAAGTTACAACAATCCTTACTGATTTTAGTTTCATAAGGTCCGACATTTGAATTTTAAATTTTTACTATGAACTATAAAGTCGTGTCTGTAACATACACGACTTTGTATTTAGTCGTGTACGCGACGACACTACTTTTATCTTTTCGTGTTGCACCGAGGAGACTTTTCTACTGACCACTATACCTCACTTCTTGCAGATAGATAAAAAAAGAGATGAGTCTATGGAGGAAATACCATCGGAAGAGGAGGAGGATCATGATTTTGTCTTGGCACCTCGACAGCGAAATCAGAGGGGCAGGAAAAGGAAGGCTCCGATGGACCGACCAGCGAAGAGAACATATAATGTGCGACCGGTGCTAAAGACGTGTTGTCAACCGGGAGCGATGAAAAAGTGTGCGGCCCTCCTACAGCGTCACCAAAGATGTGCTCAAGTGATCAAAGATGCTGGTTTCGCTGTCATTTTTGAAGGTGAGGACGTAGTTGTATCTCGGAACCTCCTCGACCATTTGGTCAGGTACTGGGATGAGTCGGCGAAGGTCTTCAATATCAAGGGTAGGACGCTACATTTCACAGAGGAAGATGTTGCGCTTATCACCGGATTGCCCGCAAAGGGCGAAAGAGTTGAGGTCCTCCCCTCCTTGACACGCCGACCGGAAGGACAATTCTTCAGAAAGTACTTCACCGCGAGGAGAGCGGAAATTCCACACATTGAGGAAATCATAGACAAGCTTAGCGCGGGCGAACTGAAGATGGAAGAGGAGGACATTGCGAGGATAATCATCTGCCTCCTCTTCTGCACGGTGCTGTTTCCACACAGCACTAGAGCGGTTCATCCCTCTTTGTACCGTTACATTGACGACCTCCCAAAATTGAGGTCATACAATTGGGCTGGGGCTATACATAAGATGTTGGTTTCTGGTATAACCCATACCAGCAGACTAGTGGGTGCGAGATCGCAAGGAGAGTGCCTGGGCGGTGGATGCCTAAATGGTGCCGCATATGTCCTTCAGGTATGTAGCATTCATAGACTTCGATCGGGAAAAAGTCTTATACAATACCACTATATATATAGTCGTGTATTATGAAACACGACTATATTTATAGTCGTGTATGATTTAACACGACTAGGTATATAGTCGTGTTGTTTAGACATGACCATAGTTCAATTCGTGTTCAACTTATAGTCGACTAAGTCAACCGCGCATTGTTATAATATTTTCATCTGTTTACTATGCAGATTTGGTTTTTCGAGCACACGACAATCTTCCATCCTGTCATGGGCCCTACCATCCCATGGGCGAAAAGGTGGCCAGGAAGTGGGGCCCTCATTACAGAGGTGAAGAAAGATGCACAGAAGAAGCACCGTATGGCCGACTATTGGACGGGAGTGTTCCACAATCTTCAAGTAGGGGAGGAACTCGTCGACGTAATCAGCCCCATGGCAGGAGAGGCATCTCTCCTTGCTTCGTCAACCTCAGGGGCCCCTCCTCCATGACGGCAGAGGTCGGAGAGGCCGGAAATGAAGAGGACTCCCAACCAACCTGCCTCCACTTCCTCGAGGACGGCTGCCCAGTCCACTGCAACTGCAATGGGGCGATTGGAGGGTGCGCTTCAGGGCATACAGTCACTAATTGAGATAGCTTTGTCTTCGTATGAGGAGATGGGCAGGAGAGTCGGACCTCTGGGAGAGATTCTCCACTCTATGAAGGCCTCTTCCGCCTCAGCGTTAATGCTGTTAGAAGGTCAGATCTTTGAGCATCCGGAGGAGGAGATGACTGAAGAGCCAACGAAGGCGCCAAAGAAGCGGCCCCAAATGGAGCCAAAGAAGTCACCAGTGCATGAGATGGAGCCAAAGAAGCGGCCCCAAATGGAGCCACAGAAGTCATCGGTGCATCAGATGGAGCCAAAGAAGCGGCCCCGTGACAAGGAGCATAAGAAGAACACTCCGATTGGTATGCGGACAAAGGAGCTGGCAAGGAAGTCACATCTGGATTCGACAAAATGGGGTAAAGGTAAGTTGTAGACGATTATTTATTTTTTCGTGCCCCATGGTACACGACTATTATATTTGTCGTGTTTAATGATACACGACTATGTGGTTTATCGTGTTTCATACAACACGACTATGTTTTTTATCGTGCTGCTACTACTGACATGAATAAGTAAAATGTCATTTTAGCTCCCATCAAACGCGCGGATGAGGAAGACAAGATTGAACGGGCTACAAAGAGATCCTCTGCCAAGTTGTTTTTGAAGAAGTTCCAACCAGAATTCAATGAAGATATGGAGCGTGCAGAAGTCGAGTCCCGTCTGACGTACAGACAGGACCTATTCCCCCCTGGTGTAGTGGTAAGGAAGAAAATGAGGGAATTGCGGAGGATTAGGGAAGACGACCATATAGGGCAGTCGAATATCGAAACCGTCAAGGAGGAGGTGAAGGAGGATGTGAAGGACGGGGATGTCGACGAGGAGGAGGTGAAGGCGGATGTTCTGGAGAAGGAGGGGGAGGAGGAGGAGGGGAAGGAGGAGGAGGTGCAGGCCGACGAAGAGGCGATGGAGGAGGAGAAGACGGAGGAGGTGAAGGCAGAGGAGGCTGAGGAGGAGGAGGCGAGGGAGGAGGAGGAGGTGGCGGAGGGCACTGGCTTAACCGCATCCCAGCCTGTTGACGTCGATGTCCTCCTAACCCCTCAAAAGTGTAAGTCTGTAATTGCACTCCCCGATAACTATGCCGATTTGGAGTTATGCTTCGACATGGGGGTATTGTTAGAGCGGGATAGAGTGGCAATAGATGGATGGATCGCCAATCCGAAGAAGGCTTATCCAATCCCAATGCTATGTGATGACGACTATGTATCCCTCCTACAAAAAACAGAAATAAACACCAATGTAAGTAAACCTATGCTCCTCATATGTTTTTGTTGACGTAAAGTCGGTATTCGAAGACACGACTTTGCGCATAGTCGTGTCTTCGCAACACACGACTATACGCATAGTCATGTCTATCGAAGACACGACTATCATAAAAATCGTATATATAGAATAATCGACTTTTAAATAGAAGATGTATATTGCCTTACTTCGAGTGTTATGACTCCTGTGGATGTTTTTCCATAGGTTATAGATGCGTTTTTAAGTCTGTTGAGCCAGCGCAATGACAGAAACCGGATGAAATATTCGTGGGCATTTTTTGGTTGCCATGCATTCAAAGAGATATTCGACAACGTAAGTGTTCCCTGCATAAGGAGTGATAAGTAATTAAGTATGATATTACGAGCATCGTTGTCTAACTCTCTTGCGGTTTCGCAGGAGCACCAGGAAGGAGGAAATAATGCCAAATTGGTTAAAAAGCTCGGGAGGATGCTCGACGGCTTGAACAGGAACATGTTCTACGCATTTTTCCCAATCCGCACCGGCTCCCACTTCTGCCTCGTGTATGTACATTTCCCGCACTGTGTATGGCGCTTCTACAACCCGCTGTCTGGCAGATCCCAATTATATCCGCATCACAGAAAAGCTACTGATAAATTCACGCAGTTCATGAACGTTGTGATGGCAGGCAAGCTGGGGTGGTTTGGTTTGCTAGACTGGAAGATGACTCAGATAGCCAAAGCGCCGTGGCAATAGAATTCGAAAGACTGTGGCATCTTCATCATGATGTACGTCGCGCACTTGGCGTCCAATGTCAACCCACCGGAGTTTGATCAGTCGACAATTACACGACTGTGGTGACCAGTCATCGCTTCAACCTTGATTCGGGGGGTTATTAACAGCGAGTTTGACGACGATTCCGGACAAGGCACAAAAGACGCCGTCACAGTTGCGGGTTTTATGCGGCTTCCGGATAAAGGATAAATTGGATTTCATTTTATTCACATTATTTTATTGTACAAAGTGCATTCGCTGTAAATACCATACTCTTTCAAAAAATTCGAATTCCTTTTTGACACCTTGTTGTACAGTTCTGTTTCAAATAATTCCAATTCTTTTTTTGACGCATACCAGATGTAGACAACATATCGCAAGCATGACTTTGAATACGGCCTTCATACAACACGACTACGTATATAATCGTCTCCAATGCAACACGACTTTATATATAGTCGTCTTTCACAATACACGACAGTATAGATAGTCGTGTCGAAAGATTGTTTTTCATTTCTGATTTTCTTTATCTTTACAAGCGTACATTTCGATAGAAGTTAATATGCGTTATACAAGAATTTGACTACATCCTAAGTGAAAAATGGTGGTGGCTGAGGTAAGCCGGAGCGGCGTACATGCGAAGTCTCGTTCGTAGTCAGTTTGCCTTGTTGCAGAAGTGTTCGTTTCCTGCGCGACCGATTTTTTTTCGGAACCGGGCTGTTGGTGCACTTTGTACGGTTGTGACCAGCTTCACGACAATTCCCACATTTCGAACGTGGCCTTGCAGGTGGCTCGGGCTGTGACTCAATTCTCTTTGTCTTTCTCCTGCCCTTCTTTGGAGCTTCACCCATGGGCGGTTCGCATTTAAATAAAACCCCGTAATTCCCCCACTGACTTCTGTCTGAAGTAGGAAAGACTACTTCTTCGTACGTGCTGCGGTACGTACTTGCGCAGTACCACTTCTCACAATATTCTACCGCTTCCAGACTCCTCTCATCAATACATGCCATGGCGTGCTTGCATGGAAGTCCCATGCTCTGGAAGAAGCCACATGTGCAGGTTCTATTCGTAAGGTCAACAACATCCTGATGCGAAAACATGAAGAACATCAGTGTCTTCCAAGAATACTCGTGTCGTCGAAGACACGAATGTATGACTAGTCGGGTACCCGACGACACGACTGTATGAGTAGTCGTGTATGCGTCGACACGACTTTGTTATAGTTGTATCTTATAGAAAACGAATTTATGCTTACCACATGGTATAAAGATGTCACTTCAAACTGCCGTAATGATAGCGGTTGAACTCGAACTGTTCCAGCACTCTGATTCCTCATCTGATTGATATGATTATGTGCATATTTTGTTAACGGAGTCGGTAGCCCGTCTGCTTCTATTCGGCGTCTCTGAAAATGGACGCTTGTGGTCGCCCGCGTTTACTCGATCAACCGAGTTATTGGCCAAAACCTTGCCTTTAGAAGCATATTATTTACACTTTCTGACGCGTTCGACGTGAGAGTGCCGTACCTTTTACCCGGATATTCTACGTTCGCCCAATGTATTTTCGGAATATTGTCAACATATTTCCAGGCTGCCTCATTGTGTTCCTTCATCTTCTCCATGGTTGCATCGAAGTCTGGTCGCCTGAAGCATTTTGCAGCTCGGAATAGAAGTTCCTTCAGATACTTATCCTTCCAAGTATTAAGCATATTTGCGGCCATATGCCTTAGGCAAAACCCATGGTGGGCTTCGGGAAAGACATCGGCGACCGCTCTCAAAAGGCCCTTCTGTCTATCAGAGACAATAGTGTCCAAGGAGGCCAGGGGGTCCGTAAAGAGAAAACATTTTAGTAAGGTGAGGAACCACGTCCTGTACAAGTGAGAGACAAGCATATTAAATACAGAATGCTTCAGGTTGTTACAAGGTCGTCTATAAGCAAAACACGACTGTATGAGTAGTCGTGTTTTCGAAGACACGATTGTGTGCCCAGTCGTGTCGTCCAAAACACGACTGTTAGAATAGTCGTCTTTCCTGCTTCTATACTTACCACGTTTTGATATTCTCTTTATCGACAATTACACATGCAAGACACATTAATTGTTGATTGCCATCGATTGCTGTAGCAACCAATAATACTCCAGGGTACTTTCCTTTTAGGAATGTCCCATCAAGCGTGAACAACGGTCTCAGTGTTCTTCGGAATGCTCTTGCGACCGGGCCGAACATCCAAAACACACGTCTGAAGTTGTAGCCGGCTAACTCAATTGGGATATCAGGTATATCAGCTGATCTTTCTATGACCACATGTGTACCTGCGTTAGACCGCTCTAATTCCCTTCCGTAATGTGGCAAAATACGATATGCGTCTTCAGGGTTGCCATCGATCAATCGGATCAATTCCTCTTTCGCCCTCCATGCCCTTTTATAGTTGACTGTCACGCCCCAATGCTTCTCAATGTATTGTTGGATATTTGAGATTTTTATGGAGTTTGAATCCTTATGGAGGCCATGACACTTCCTCGCAATCCAGAGGTGAGAAGCCAATGGATGATCTTTCGAACTTAGAGAAGTGTCACATGTATGCCGTTCTTCCCTCCTTGTTACGTTGACTCCATCAAGTCTGTTCGACGCTCGTATGTACCACTTGCACCCCGAAACCTTGCATGTTGCAGCGAATGTGTCCTTGCTCTCATCCGCTACTTTGAACATGAACTTCCTCTTGATTGCCAGATCAGTTAGAACCATCTTGAACTGCTTGACGCTTTCGAATCTAGCCCCTATGGTAAGTTGTGCCTCGTAGTCTTCTGCTTGCAAACTTCCGGTCAACATCGTCTCCTCTTCACAATGTTTTGAAGGACCGGTCTGTGCAGAATAGGTACCCCAATCCCAACCACCGTCACCCTCAATATTGAGATACTCATCGTCCTCCGACGCGAAAGATTTCCCTATACATGTGTCTCCTGTCGTGGGACCTCTAGAAGTGGATGTTCCCCTGTGATCTGGCTGGCTGAAATGTGGTACTGTAAGAGGCTCATCCCACTCATCTGCAGACCACGGTAATTCATCTTCATCCAACAATTCTTCTTCATCTGGACTGGAATCTTCATCTTCACCTTCTTCTCCATCTCCGAAACTGCGGGAAAAAAGATGTATGAATGGACTTGAGAAAACGATAGCACGTACTATGAGGTATTGTCTTATGCAACACGAATTAATTTATAGTCGTGTACTATGGAACACGACTAGGTATATAGTCGTGTTGCATACGGCACGATAAAATTTTTAGTCGTCTACTATTATAGTCGACTATAAAGCACACGACTTGCCTGTATCCGCGCCTTAGAAGTCTCACCTCGCATAGTCTCCATCTCTTCCTCCTTCGACTGCTGATGCGGGTGTCTTATTGCCCGGGCTGGACGGCCTCTCCGGCGGTGTCTTACTGGTCGACGGTGTCTTACTGGCCGGCCCCACTTCTGCCTCTGGTAGCCTCTCCTCCTCCTTATTTGCATTGGCATTTATTTCCTTATTGAGAGTCGAAGTCTCCATGTTATTGCCCGTAGAAGTCCACTCCACGTACAGGCGGAGTAGTCCATTTGTGTCTTGCTTGCTCTTGTGAAGTATAAATATTGACTCCACGTCTTTATCGTCTTCAAGGAGAAATGTGTATTCAGAGTCAACACGATATGACAAAGTTAATGTACTAGACTTAAGCGGTAATCTTTCTTCCACTTGCTGCAACAGTTCCAGGTACTTTACTCGTGTATCTATAGGCAGGAGCTTCCGTTTCCCGCCCACGTACTTATCAGAATTTGCAAAAACTCCATCGTAGTGTAAACAAAGAACTATCTTCTCCATCCGTACCTGCCATTAAAATACCGAAATAAGTTAAAAAACTGTGAGATATGATATATTGAAAACCATATATGAGTGAAAAGCAACGTCTATGAGTCGTGTTTCATCAAACACGACTCTTGTTACAGTCGTGTTGTCGACAACACGACTGTAACAATAGTTGAAAACTTGCTAAGTTTTCAACTTTCTTCTCTAGAACCAACTTTCATGATAGAAATCGTCGTATTTGAACTTCACCTACGAGTTTTTCGATGTACCTTGCCTCCGTTGAAGTTGTTTTCCAATACCCGATCTTTCCCGCTTGTTTTCCCGCTTTTTGCCGCGAAGATGACCTTTCGGAGTTCGACGGCGCTGGCGCCGGCGATGATATGGGCGGAGAGGCCGGACGGAACGCCTTCTTCTCCGACTAACGGCAGCTTCTCCGGGTAGTCGCTCCCATTCCAGGTAATATGGAAAACCAAAGAGTGGGTGGCTTATACCTAAACCTAAGGGCATTTTGGGTACTTTCCGGGTCATATGGAAGAAAGAAAGTGATTCCGGGTAATATGAGAAACCCGTGTTTGGCGCCAGGTCACACGTAAAAAGCTCCCAAGTTTCCTAATAGTTTATGTGGAAGCCCCATCACCACAGGATAAATGAGTAATGCTAGTATGCTACACTAATGTTAAAATTCATATGTGATGAAGCTACTTCACCATTCAAAACACAGTTAATTGTTGGTAGATACAAACTTTAACGTAAGTAAAGTATTTTTCCAGGAAAAACAAACAAGTTTTATCATTTTTTTTGCTAATAAAAAATTTTATTCAGCTAAAATAGATATTACAAACAACGAGACGTCACTAAAACCACAACAGGTGATGAAGGAACTCCAGACACAATGAAAACTGATCAATAACTTCCCATAAACATAAGACAAAAAATATTCAGGTGATGCTCCATAGAGGCGCAGTCTCAAGCTCAAATCCGTTGCAGAGGACCTCTAAGGGTGTAAATGAGCCGAGTTGAGCCAAGTTTGCGTATGGGTCAACTTGAGCTCGAAATTTGAAATTCTGGCTTGAGCTCAGCTCGGCTAGTAAGAAGCTCGTACCCTCCCAACTCAAGCTTGGAGCATTAATATTTTTGTAGCTCGGCTCAAGTGCCTACTACAGGGAAGCTCGGCTCATGCTCAACCCAGGCTCGATTTTTTTTTCTTGTAATTTTGTAAATATATTTATTATATATTTACATATATATATATATATATAAAATAAGATAACGAGCCTAGCCCTAGCCAAGTCTGAGCCGAACGGCAAGCTTTGTTCGAATTAAGTCTAAATGAGCTGAGCCGATCCGAGTACTATTGTGCTCGAGCTCGGCTTATAGTAGGACGATCTCAAGCCGAGCCTGAGCCAAGCCAAAATTCGAGCCGATCTGAGCCGAGTTAGATTAGCTCGTGAGCCAGCTAGGCCCGTTGACACCCTTACCTCTAATCCAAACATCTTGAGCTATCTCAAAAGGGCCGAAAAACGAATGCCGATTAACAAATAAAATACTTCTCTCAAGAGAAACATACAATGGAGTTACCAAGTTGTGAGCTCCAGGCAGCAGCATGTTGTGACGTCAGGCCAGGCCCATTGTACACAATAGCAACCCACGTCACTGGCCCATCACGATAGACATTAGGATATTTGATTGAATCATATCTTATTGTAATCAGACCCCCGTTTAGGCTAATTGTTAGGTAACGGGCTGAATGGGAATAATTAGTGCCAATTAGTGGCCCATCAGATTGGCCAGATGGCGCCAGGCCTAGAGAGCCGCGCCATCTGCTCTCTTTAAAAGGAGGTCGTCCTCCTCATTTGAAAGCATGCAATCAAACAAGTTCTAGTTATCTTTCTATTTTCCTTCTTCTTTGTCGATTGGGTACCTTGTGATCCTTACGGGTCACAACATTGGTATCAGAGCGGTCCCGATCCGTGACGGAGATGCCGCCTCGTAAGCAGCCGGCGACGGCCAACGAGGCACAACCAGATCAAGGCGTGACCAACGAAGCCACTAGCCCGAAGGCGACCAGCGAGAACGATATGGCCGAGATCAGGTCCATGCTTGCGAAATTGCTTCAGTTACAGACCTCGCAGGCACAAACCACGGCCAACCAAACAGGGGGGGCGTTGACTCCTCCGCCAGTTTTTTCTGCATCTAATGGAGAGACGTCACAGGCGGGTGGATCGAAGGGTTATGGTGGATCAGGAACAGGGATTCCTCCGCCTAACAACACCATGCAAGGAGTTCGATTTGGATCCCTTAATCAGACAGGAGATGGCGGCGGTTGGGGAGGAGGAGTACGAGGCATTCCAGGTGTTCGACAAAATGCCTCTATGACCACACCACTCCGGAATATCCATCAGGAGTTCGAGGGGGACTGGGAAGAGCCGCAGGGTCATCAAGGGGGCCTGCATGGAGGGGCAGAGCCCCGCCTGGCTCATCTTCAATTTCCTCGATACAGTGGAGAAGAAGATCCCACGGAGTGGATCTACAAGGCGGAGAAATTCTTCGACTATCAGGGGACCTATTCGGAGGCTGAACGGTTGCGCATCGCAGCGTTTCACCTGGATGGTGATGCCTCGGTGTGGTTCCGCTATTACGAAAAGGAGGTTAGATATCCGACATGGGCGTCCTTTGCTGATGAACTCTGCGTGCAGTTTGGCCCCAATGAATTCCAGGACTTTAATGAGATGTTATCCAGCTTGCGCCAAACCACAACAGTACGAGCATATTATACCGAGTTCATGAAGATTGCCAATCGTCTGCCCGATTGGCCAGTCGCTGCTCTTGTGGGAACATTCAAGAGGGGATTGAAGCAGGAGATATCAGACGAGATGAGACACTACCCTTGCCACACGATGAGGGATGTGGTACGGCATGCTCGCATTGAAGAGGAAAAACTGGGCCGACAGCGGCGAGGTGGACGTGGGGGAATAGTGCAGAGGGTCCCCATCAACTCAGCGCTGGGTTCAACACCAGTGTTGGGTCCTTCTACCGGCCGACCCATTGCTGCAGGGTCGGTGGCTACGCCTGTCCGTCGACTAACCCAGGCCCAGATGGAAGAACGCAGAGCCAAGGGGTTGTGTTTCAACTGTGACGATAAGTATGTCAAGGGTCATCGCTGTTCCGTTCCAGGAAGCTTATTGATTGTGGAAGGTGATGAGGACATGACCGACCCTATCGAGGAGATGGCCCATGATTATGCTGACGTGCAACCGGAGATCTTTGTGAATGCATATTCGGGTACTTTCACCCCACGCACTATGCGAGTACAAGGGTTGCTCAAACGCCAAGACGTAGCAGTGCTGATTGACAGTGGGTCTACCCACAACTTCATTAACGACAAGGTGGCACAGCGGTTGGGCTACTATGTGACGGATGTGAAGCCCTTTGACATTCTCATTGGGGATGGTAAACATCTCAGGAGCTCGGAGGTATGTGCCCAGGCCACCCTTACTATCCAGGGGCACACCTTCATTACGGATCTTTTCCTCCTACCGACCAAAGGAGCCGACGTCGTTTTAGGGGTCCAATGGCTCCAGGAATTAGGCAATGTCGTTTGGAACTTCAAGGCTTTGGTTATGGATTTCGAAGTCCATGGGCAGCGGGTGCACCTGCAAGGAGCCCAGCCTGGGGCGTTACACACAGCCCAGACGGTGGGGTCCTTCTTCTGGTTTGCAGCCCAAGGCTTAATGTTGCAGCAAAGAGCAAGTGTGGATGTTCCACAGGCCGATGTTCCGGAAGACATGCGCCTCCTATTGGATGGCCACCAGGATCTCTTCTCGGAGCCCACTGGGCTACCGCCGGTCAGGGGCCATGACCATTCTATTCCCATTCTTCCTGGTGCAGCACCGACTAATGTACGGCCATACCGTTATCCACACGTGCAGAAGGCGGAGATTGAACGCCTAGTCCAGGACATGCTTACATCCGGTATCATCCAACCTAGTACTAGTTCTTTTTCTTCACCTGTGTTGTTGGTGCGCAAAAAGGACGGGACATGGAGGTTTTGTGTGGACTATCGCGCCTTGAATGCGATTACGGTGAAAGACAAGTATCCTATTCTGGTCATAGAGGAGTTATTGGACGAGCTGGCTGGTGCTATGTTCTTTAGCAAACTCGACTTGCGCTCCGGATATCATCAGATTCGAATGCAACTGTCCGATGTGCACAAGACGGCATTCCGCACACACGATGGTCACTTCGAGTTTTTGGTCATGCCTTTTGGCCTGACCAATGCACCGGCAACATTCCAAAGCCTGATGAATGATCTTTTCCGTCCCTTCCTCCGACAGTTTGTTCTGGTATTTTTCGATGACATTCTCATCTACAGCAAGTCCTGGACGTCCCACCTGGAGCATTTGAGGTTGGTTTTCTCTACCTTGAGAGCAAATTCATTATTTCTTAAAAGCTCTAAATGTTCTTTTGGAAGCAAGCAAGTGGAGTACTTGGGACATATTATTGCCCACACAGGCGTGGCCACCGACCCAACCAAGTTATCAGCTATGACCTCGTGGCCCGCGCCCACATGTGTTAAAGGCCTCCGCGGATTTCTGGGCTTAACATGCTACTACCGACGGTTCATCAGAAAATATGGTGTCTTAGCCAGCCCACTTACCGCCCTACTAAAAAAGGGAGCCTTCACCTGGACAAACGAGGCCCAAGATGCATTTGATTGCTTAAAGCAGGCCATGGTCACAGTGCCTGTTCTTCTATTGCCGGATTTCACTCTTCCGTTTGTGGTTGAAACGGATGCATCAGACACGGGCCTGGGGGCGGTCCTCTTGCAACAAGACCGACCTGTGGCCTTCTTTAGCAAATCCCTTTCTGGTCGTTCATTGCAGTTATCAGCGTATGAGAAAGAAATGATGGCCATCATTCATGCAGTGACAAAATGGCGACCATATTTACTAGGGCGTCGATTCACCATCCGCACTGATCATCAGCCTCTTAAATATTTTCTTGAACAGCGGGTATCGACACCGGCACAGCAGCGCTGGGTGAGCAAAATACTGGGGTATGATTATGAAATTATCTACAAGAAGGGGTCCGAGAACACAGTGGCAGACGCCTTGTCGCCCCGGGACAACATGGGCACATGCCTGGCACTCTCAGTTCCGAGTTGTCCGTTCTTGCCCGACCTCCGTCAGGCGTATAAGGACGACCCCTTCACTCAACGCCTCCTCACACGCCTTCAGGAGCAGCCCGCGGATGAGCCGTCCTATGCATGGCATGATGACATTTTGTTATGGCGAGGCAGATTATGGGTACCAGATACGGGAGATTTGCGCCAGCGAATCATTTCTCATTTCCATGATACAGTGATGGCGGGTCATGAAGGTGCATTTCGGACGTACAAGAGGGTGAGTCAAAATTTCTTATGGCCTGGTATCCGACGCGCCATCCAGACCTATGTGGCCGCTTGTGACACTTGTCAGCGTGCCAAGGCAGCAACCACTTCTCCGCAGGGTTTGCTTCAGCCCCTTCCGATTCCAGATCGGATTTGGGAGGATGTTTCAATGGATTTTATTGAAGCGTTGCCAGTGGTGCAAGGAAAATCAGTCATTCTAGTTGTTGTGGACCGGCTGTCCAAGTATGCCCACTTCTGCCCCCTGAGCCACCCTTTCACTGCCAGGACGGTGGCGGAAGTTTACGTCAGCCACATCGCTAAGTTACATGGGATGCCTCGAACTATTGTGTCCGATCGCGATAAGGTATTCCTATCTAACTTCTGGCGTGAGTTTTTTGCTCTTCAGGGAACAGCTCTTCACATGAGCACGGCCTATCATCCCCAGACCGATGGCCAAACTGAGGTGGTAAACAGATGTTTGGAGCAGTGTTTGCGGTGTTTTGTGGGGGATCAGCCTCGCAAATGGTTACAGCTGCTTTCTTGGGCCGAATGGTCGTATAATACGGCCTATCATACCCGGATGGGTTTTTCCCCTTTTGAAGTGGTATATGGTCGACCCCCACCATTGGTTCTCTCTTATGTCCCGCAGCGTTCTTCCATTGCGGAGGTGGATTATATGCTTCAATCGAGGGATGAGGTACTCCGGCAGTTAAAAGCTAATTTGGCATTAGCGCAGAATCGAATGAAACAGATATACGAAAAAAAGCGCACAGACAGGGAGTTCCAGGAGGGTGATCTGGTCTATGTGTCAGTCCTTCCTCAGCGCCAGACTTCCTTGTTTCAAACGGCCCAGGCCAAGCTGGCGCCCCGTTACCATGGTCCCTATACAGTGGTGGAACGTGTTGGCGTCGTGGCTTACCGTCTGGCCTTACCTTCGGAATCGCTAGTTCATCCTGTCTTCCACATTTCCCGCCTCCGTTGGTTTGTTGGTGACCCCACTACCGTGACTATTGGTGGACCTCTTCCACTTCAGCCTCTGGCCGAATCTGACGCACCTGTTCTGGCGTCAGTCATGGACAAACGCCGGGTCCGGAGGGCTGGGCGTATTACTACCGAGATTTTGGTCGCCTGGCGGGGTAAACCGTTGGATGATGCTACATGGGAGTTGGAACACAATATTATGGCTCATTTTCCGGAACTGTCACCTTGAGAACAAGGCGAACAGCGGAGCGTGGTGGATTGTTGTGACGTCAGGCTAGGCCCATTGTATACGATAGCAACCCATGTCACTGGCCCATCACGATAGACATTAGGATATTTGATTGAATCGTATCTTATTGTAATCAGACCCGTTTAGGCTAATTGTTAGGTAACGGGCTGAATGGGAATAATTAGTGCCAATTAGTGGCCCATCAGATTGGCCAGATGGCGCCAGGCCTAGAGAGCCGCACCATCTGCTCTCTTTAAAAGGAGGTCGTCCTCCTCATTTAAAAGCATGCAATCAAACAAGTTCTAGTTATCTTTCTATTTTCCTTCTTCTTTGTCGATTGGGTACCTTGTGATCCTTATGGGTTACAACACATCATCATAACTAATAGCCTTAGAGATAATCGCCCAACTGTTAGGTGGCTACTGCAAATTCAGGTGCTTGAATGCACACCCATCGCAATAGATTTTAGTATTTCACCCCTTGACCTAGTTAAAAACCACTCAACTGATGAGGCTCACCTGAAGAATAAGCCAACCAATTGTAACAAGTGGGAATGAAATCCGACGGTAGAGGAGCTGACCGGAGCAAACGCCTTAAGAGGACAACCAAAAAAGGAGTTGTCTTTGTTCATGAAACCTTCCACTAAATCCAGTACATCCACATGAAGGCCAAGAGAAGAGGATCAGAGGACCAGGAGGAAGGGAGAGGTCGGGGCAAGAGAAGCTAGGAAGGTGGGAGACTTCGAAATTCACCACCCCTCCAAGGGTTCTCGGCCCCTCTCCACCTAACCCGCCAACCTAGTATCGCAGTGGCCAGCTGCCAGGGTGGAGGCAGAGGACCTGAAGGGGAGCAAAGATGGGGAAGAAGGGGGGGTTCTGCTGGAAGGGAAAAAAGAGGAGAGAGGGGAGAGCACCGACTCTATTAAATTTTACCATTATCTAACAACAAAGAGTCCAGTTTTTGTGCACCTGATGGACGCGCATTGGCTATGCAATTTTACGGTGGCCTTCAAATCAAAAGGAAGGCGCATTTTCACCTCACCGCCCCTTGTCACATGCATGCCATCAGATCGTGATTCAATGGTGGCCAATGTGCCTGGCACATATTTCTCAATATGTGATCAGGTGCAAATTAACTTTTTTCCAATAAGAAAAATAGAATTGAAGTTAACACCTTAGTCAATCCACAACATTTTACGTATAATGAATATTACCAAGACGTACACGCTTTGGCTTGGAAAATGGATGTCCTGTTCCATTACCAAAGCCCACCGGGCAGTTCGTGTCTTTGTTTGCCCAAGTTTTGTTGTCCAACTAATTTGAACACGATCGAAGGCAAAATGTTTACATTTATTTAATAGAAGATCTGTATCATTGTTTATCAATTGTAAGACACACTTAAATGCCCATTCAGATGAAAACTAATGAAGTGAGCTTTATCTTTATGCTTCCATACGTTTATTCCTCGTGTCCTTGTTCTTGGGTCTGGCTTTTCAGGAGGCAAATGCTTTAGGTTTGTGAATGCTAAAGCACCCTACAACAGTCCGATCCAGACGATAATTCTCACAATTCGCACCAATATAGCCACTGTTGGAAAGCTCAAATACTTGCAAATTTAATTACCAACGGAGTAAGTAAAATTCACAGAGAATGTATCTAAAATCGACTGATTCCCTCTTTATAAACTGTCCCTATAAGTAGTGTCATTTTCATGAAAGCCGCCACCCTCGAACTTGCCACGAGCACCTGAAGAGAAATCTTGCCCCTCAATCTCTATAATAACCTTCACGTGCCATATAACATGCCTTCCCAAAACTTCTCATACAATGACGATCAAGCATAGACAAGTCAGAAAGAAACAACATGATAAAAGCACAGGCTAAGTTTACAAGGACCTAATACCTCTGAGGACCAGACATCATATCTATCTATGACTATGTTAAAGCAAAAAGTGGTTATTTACAGAACCACGTCCACGAAAAACACATGATTTGTGCTCTAACTACTCCATGTCCTATGTACTGCCCTGATCAGTAATCATCTGCGAGGTTTTCTCTGTCGACCCTTTGAACTAGATGCCACGTTGCTCTGAGAGGTGCCCGCAAAACCTTCCGGTTGTACTTCCTCGCTTCTCTCACTATCACTCTGAAATATTTCAGTTCGATCAGTGGAATCACTGTCTGCCTGTGGAGATGTTCCACTAGTAATAGCGCCCTGCTTTTGAAGTTTGTCCCGTAGCTCTCTCAATTTTGACTTCTTTGCATTCAGTATTGCAACAAACTAGAATGCCAAAAACATATAAGCAACTTATTCAATTTTCAACCTTCCTATAGAACAATGATTAATCAATTTATCAGAGTAAGAAGAGCTTGCCTTTGACATCAAACCATTATAATTAACTTATATTCACTTATGCATCTACCTCGTATTTTATTTGGCACCGAATAGGAAGCTATGCTCTCTAACAGTTTGTTTCTTCTATCAAACAGAAGCCGCTAACTGTTGTCAGCTATTAAGAATTTTAGCTCATAAAACAGTTTGTTACTTGATTGGGATTAACTTGTGGACACAACATCACTGATTAGAAAGCAGTGGACAGACAAAGGTTCCACCTACTGATTTCCTTAAAGGTCAATGAAGTTATTTATTCAAGAAGACTTGACATTTAGACCACGGCTCATCCAAGAGGTGATATCAATACACATACAACATAGGTATATGCCGAGGAATTTCAAGAGATAAAGGCTGAGAAGAATAGAGATAGGAGAGAAACTCCTCCATAAGAAAAGGTGAAATGATGAAGATATCTTTGTCTCCTTACTCCTGAAACTTAAAATTTAATTTCAAGCAACATAGATCAATACGCCTTTGTTTCAAATCTCAGAAATTTTTCTCCTTCATTGACAAAATCACTACAATGTCTTTCCTACTTTTTTGCTTCTGTCTTTTGCAAATACTTATAACATGTATTACATCTACCAAGGAGCCCTGAGGCAACAAAACTAACTGACTATAAAAATAACAAGGAAAAGCTTGTTTGTTTGTTGAATTGAATATTGTTGTAGGCTCATTTCGTGGAGAAAGGGGTGATCAAACCAATACCAACAGCAACTCTCATCACAAATAACTTATCCAAACAAAATCTCTCATTACCAATAAAAAGAAGCTAGCTTGCTAGGCACTGAGTTTTGTAAAAGATCATTTAAAACATACTGTTCAGAACGCACCTTTCCATAAACAGCAGATTCAAACTCTTCCTTTTCATTCTTGAAGTTTTCACTCTGAGCTAAACATTTTTCAGCTTCAATCTTGAGCCTCTCACATGCTTGAGATTTTCTGACGACTTCGTCCTGTCCCATCCAAATAAGACTCCTTACCCATATTTCTCACAATTATATTTTCATTGTGCTAATGGATTGATTAAAAAGTAACAAAACGAGGAAATTGACAAAAATCACCACCAATTGTTCATCTTTGAGAAACTCAAACAGAAAACCTAAAAGCTTTTTTATTTTAAAAAAGGAAATAGTCAAGTTCGAATTACTTTAATTTATCTTAGTACGTACCATTATATATTGCATGAGAGCCTGCAAACTGAGTATTTGCAAAATCAGCAATTACATGGATTATTTCATGATCTACGTAAAGATAGAATTTAGGCACTTAGAAAGCTCCCTAGCTACCAAAGAAGTCAACTTATCTAAAAGTTTACGAACATGTATCTCCTCTTCAAAATTTAAAAGTTTACATGACAACTACTTTCCAGTTTCCAATATACAGGTTGAGTTTCTAACTAGAAGCTAAGCAAGGTCTGAAAGGTTTATTAAAAGGTGGTGAAGTAAATGATCTGCTTGTCTCATAGTTGACTAAACATAGTTTCCTGAGAATTATGGTGGAAAAATCATGGGTAGCCATATGATAAAGCATACTTGTATCTTTTTTTATTGAAGCAAAGTAATTTCTATTCGTATAGAAATTAACAAGTTCACCACTATGACCGACAAGACAAAAGTTCACCACTACAAACTTGCATGAAGCAGTTAGATGCTTAAAACAATAAAGAATGAACACCAGTTTGTAGAACATAAGTCAACAAGGACATATACAAACTTGGAATGCTCCTAATTACAAGTCAACAAAGATCTGTTATAGCCAATTTGGAATTCAAGACGAAACAAATGACCACTGTCAATGTACTTCACGTAAATAAGAGTTTCAGATAATGAAGGGCATCAATATAGAAGTAGAAGTGATATAACACTACCAAAAGAGCTGTCACTCTAAAACAAACTAACTTACACTAAGTCGAACATTTCCATCCATGAGAAAATCCAAAATTTCCCCAGTAGTTTTCTTATTATCTGATGATGGCTGACACTTCCATCGCCATTCTAGCTTCGTTCCTTCTTTCTCAAATGTCCAGGATAGCTGCAAATATTGCAAAATCTAGTAAAAAGAGAGAAACTTCAATCTGATACTCTTCTTCTAGGCTCAAAACCATGCAACAAAATCCTTAATTTTTGTTTGTAATGAGTCCAGTCATTCAAGACTAATAAGTAGCTAGAAAAGCAACATCTTTGAGAGAATCCAACACAGGAAACTTACTCTCTCAGTTCGGAATTAGTGTATACATTTGGTTTTCCAAAATGAAGTTAAAAATCAGTTCTTTTTGAAAAACCAGACAGAAAAAGAAGAAATTGAACTGACCCTACGTTGGACATCTCCAGCATCAACGAAACAGTAGACGGAATTGGGCTGCTGGAAGGCCAAGTACTTCTCGGCCATCTCAATGTAGTCGGAAACGGGTTGGTCCCATTGCTCTGCCCTCTCTGACACTTCGCATTCCGATGCTGCCAGCCCCAATACATACAGTTCACAAGACACCAACTTCCTTAGCAATCAAGAAGAAACACACCAATTTCATTTGGGAAAGAATGCGAAGATGGGTTGTGTGTGACAGAATAGTACCATTGCAGGTCCAAGCATGGAGACCGTCGGTGATGGAGAGGAGGAAACGGGTGGCGGACCAGCTGCCCTTGACGAACAAGACTTCGGTCTTGCCTTCATCGCCTTGGACTTCCAGCCTCGCGCAGCTATGTCTCTCACTCGAGGAAGAATCCATGGCGGGATTTGCAGGGGAAAGCCACTACTTTGACAATGGCGGAATGGCTACCACGAAGCTGCTTTCTGTTTTAACTCTCTCCGGGCGGAAAGCTGCTTTCTCGATAAGAGGATTTTATTTTTCAGGTTTTGGTTTCTCGAGAAGAGGAGACACGCGTTTCTCTTACGGTGCTTTTGGCAACCTTGATTTAGATTTAGAGGTGTGATTCTTAGAATCACGTCATTTTGAATGACAAATAGGAATTTCGTGTGATTTGGTAAAATGACAGAGATTACCCTCTTTCACGTTATAATCATAATCACGTCATTTTGGGGTAAGATTTTGAGAAAAAATCAAATAATACTAAAAAAGGAGTTGTCAAACGCAGAATTTAGACAAATCACGTTATTATTAAAATCACAAGGTGTAAATCCAAGTTATCAAATGCACCCTTAATGAATTTAATGAAAGAGAGTGCGACTTTAGAAGAACCTGCTTCGTTACCGCAAATGAAAAGTATAGTGTATGGGTTTTATGTGTACATTCAATACTTGCACTAGAAAACTTAACCACTCATGTAATCATCTAGAAACTCCATTAGCACTTAAAATTGGAACACGTTGATTACATTTCATATGGTTTTTAGTTTTATTTTTGAATTCCATGGTAAAAAGAAACCATGTTGGTCTTCACTCTAAGATGGTAACACGATCACGAATTCGATTATCACTTAAAAGAAGAACATATTGATTGCATTTCATGTTTTTTTATACAATACATTTCATGTATTTTGATAGTTGGTTTTTACTTCCATCATCAAAAGAGGCCACGTTGGTCTCCACTCCAAGATCGTAATATCAATTCAACATCTTTGCAACATAGAACCATTCAGCAAAACAAGAAGGCGCTTTGCTCATAACAAAGAAGAGCCATTTTACTTCAATTTGAAAAACCAAATAGGACACTTAAGATGGAACAGATTGAGTTGTAAAGAACCTACCCAAAGAATTTCATTCATCGTGCCTGAAACAGACCTTTACCGTATTTGTACAATTATAATATCTGAAGATGGCCCCCGCAAACATTACTTCAACAGTATCTACCTAGGCAAGCACTTTGGACACATCCCCTGCCTAATTCACCTAAAGGGATCAAGTCACCTCCACCAATATAATTATATTCTACCAGTGCACACTGGACACAAAAAATATCTAGCTAAATGAAGGTAATTTACATCTTAATTACATGGATGGACAGTGGAAAGCCCCATTTAATTTGCACTTGGAATGCATTAGAATGTTTTTTTCCGCTACAATAATGTACTAATGTTGTCACAACACAAACGTGACACCTCTTCCTTCTCGTTTTTTAGGTCTATGAATATCATTAATTCCAATGCCTCATTCCATTGAAGGTTCTTTTTTATAAGGTTTAGAGAAAATGAGAAATTGTGATCATTATTGTTCTGACTATTTTCCAAACTAATATGCTATGCATCTAAAAATTTGGTTGTCCACGTGAAAAACATGCAATATCATATATCCTTAGGAGACTAATCAAATAACTTGATAAATAAAGTCATACATGAGAATGGATCCCAAAATTAATCTAATCAGTGTTCATAGATCTATAACTCACCTATTTAAGATCCGTATCGCACTTCATGTACTTGTGTGTGGAGGGCAGTTGAAAATTCTGCATTCCTGTAGATCAATAGTCATAAGATTTACTTTACGTACATCTATCAATAGTTCAGCATTTTCCAATCTGGGAAAATTATTGGCTACGCGCCACGCGGGGGGTGTGCTCATCACCAATGGGTGATGGCCATGTCTCCCCTGTTTGTGCCCATCACCCATTGGTGATGAGCACACTGTTCCTATGCCCGGCACGCAGCTAATAACTTTTCTCCAATCTGATAATCTCCATATGCATCCAAAATTTTTGCATGCCATGGTAGAAAGGGAGACAAGCATTATTATTCTAGAGTACTTCATTTTAGAATTGCCTCTGCCTTGTATGCACAGTTTCAACTGTAGTTTTCATTTCCACACTTTCCTGAATCAGATCTAACAATTACTGATAGTTAGCTTCTCAAAGTCCGTTAATTTTTTGACTATTTAAACTATTTCGATTTTCAGTCATCACCAGAAACTAAAAAACATGTAGTATTCTCCTACTTTACACCAAAGATCAATAGTAGGCCAGAATCTCTCTCTCTCTCTCTCTCTGTGGGGCCAATTTACAGCCAACAATATATCAAATCAGAAGGAAAGTACTTTTCTTTCATTCTTTTTTATGAAGGGAACAAAATGATCGAACTTGCACAAGAAAAGTGCAGGCCTATTATTCCTTGTGTCCGTCTCCTATTGCCCAAAAGAGAGCCTGTAGAATCGAAGGATTTCCTCTATTATGCCATAAGAAACAAGATTTTCACATTCATTTACCTCCCACTTCTTCTTGAGTGCCTCTTCTGTGCGACTGCTTTTCTTCTTCCTTCTCATTATCCCTCTATTTTATTGCAAACATGACATAAAGGCACACCTAATTGTAATGGAGTTGGGGGTTTGGAAGTGACACCCTACATTCAACTTTGTTGAACCTTGGCCCATATCATTCCTGCAAAGATTCTTTTTACAAAATTTCCAGAACTTATTCCAAAGCTTTCCTTGTAAACCCACTTGTAGGGTAGGGCTTTTAAGAAGCACAGAGACTCCACTTCCTTTTCTAGACCTACTCAAACTAAAATCATGCCTATGAAGTTGGCCTTCTCTTTCCATTAACACACCTTAAAGAAACCAAAAGTTAAACCTTTTACCCAATCCTAACAATCTCTTTGTGTTCAGCTTGTCATAATCAACCAATAACTACTATTCCCATGAACAAACTGCAAGGCCACTATGTTTGGCAGATCTCTTGATAAGGAGTGACAGCTGACTGACCCATCATGTGGATCATTTCATACACGCATGTGAACAGTGGAAAAGGCTATAGTTACCATCATTCTCTTCTTATTCATCTTAACTCTAAGCCTAAGGGGGAAATTTTGTGTAGATCCCTTTGAACCATTCGCTTCTTTTTTAAAAAAAGTTGGAAACTTTCCATTGAACAGAAGAGACCATGCTATCAAAGCTCACTACATCAAGACGGCTGAGAGGAGCCAAACAAAGCACATCTTCCTAGCCACATTACACGAGAAGGCATAGAATGAACCCAAAAAGTTGATCCCACAACGGGCAAAGAAGCAAACCACATTTGCTCTAGAGGACCATATCCAATGGCCTTCATTTCTAAACCCGCTTGGTCTCAAGACTAATCACATCTAGGATCAAGAAGATGGATTAGGATGCAACTCTGTCATAGGAATGAGAATAAATACTAGCCTGATCATGTGGAAGTCAACATTGGAAGCCTACAAGCAATCTCATTACATTCCATAGGATATGTGATGGAGTCATCACATTGAATATTTTTAATTTTAGAAATTTTTTAGTTTAATTATAAATTTTATATAGGGGAATTTATTAAATTATATTCGAAAAAAAATTACTGATCGGGAATACTGTTCAAAATATTTCCCGATCTGGGTATCTGACGAGCCACGCTGACGCCTGGGTGGCTTTTTTTTAAAAAAAACTGAAAGGCGTCGGTTTAAAGAGAAAGAACTGACGTCTTTGACAACCTTAAGCTATTTTTAACTATTTTACTGGGACAAACGTCAACGATGCATATCTGTTTTCACCCTTTTTTTTATTCTTCCTTATTTTTAGTATTATTTATTATAATAAGGTTATGACAAAGATGTTGAGCCATCACATACTATTTATCGTAGTTTTTATGATATTTTTTTATAGGATATCAAGATCATTATGATATCATGATAACTAGAAAGAGCACTAAAAATAAAGAAGAATGAAAAAAAATTGACGAAAACGAATCAGAAATGAGAGAGATACATCTTTGAAGTTTGTCCCACTAAAATAGCTAAAAACAATAGGAGTTTCATAGGCGCCGGTTGAAGGGGTGATCATTTCACCGAATCATATCTCTCTCATTTTTGATCCATTTTTGCCTTTTTTTTTATTTTTTTTATTTTTAGTATTTTTTCTAGTCATCATAATATCATAATGATCTTAATATCCTATTGAAAAAACCCACAAAAACTACGATAAATATTATGCGATGGCTCAACATCTTTGTGGTATTATCATTATAAGAAAGAGCACTAAAAATAAAGAAGAATGAAAAAAATGGGCGAAAACGGATCAGAAATTAGAGAGAGATGCATCGTTGAAATTTGTCCTAGTAAAATAGTTAAAAACAGCTTGAGACGCCTTTCTCTTTAACTAAACTGACACCATTCAGGTCAATTTTAAAAAAAAAAAGTCACATGCATTGCTCGTTAGATACCCAGATCGGGAAATATTTTGAACAATGTTCCCAATCAGTCATTTTTTTAGTATCATTTAATAAATTCCCCTTTAATATAGCATTTGCTTTTGTAGAGAATTCTAGTTAAATAAGGTTTTATTCCCATTTTTTATTTTAGGCAAATTTTAAGTTGATTTTATATTTCCTTCTTGAAGTAGAACTCTTTTTGTAATAAACCTATTTAAGGGCCTTAACATTAAGAAAAATAGAGGACAATGATTTGAAGAAAAAACTTTGCGTAGTTTTCTATTGATTGAGATTCTTTGTTGGGTGATGATGCTAAACAACCACAGTGTCGATGTCATGGTCCATCGTCCGGGGTTGATTCCGACGGTAATCTCTGGTAGTGATTCCAAATAAATTTATCCTTTTATCCATATTTTCTCTCTGTTTCTTATCCTACACGCGCTTTCGGCTATCAGTTTGGTAGCCCATGCAAAAAATCTTCAACTTGAGAACATAGATATGTGGACGCGCTCTCTTGCTCAATGCAGATCTAAAGTTAATCGATTCAAAGCTGCTCTTGATCACATCAAAGTCCAACTTGAGGAAGTTACATGACTGGTACATCAGATAATCGCAACCAAACGCACACATGCAAAAAAGGTTGATACACAATAGTTTGACGACAATCTCTTCTCGAGTCACAAGCATTAGTTCTGGCTCTTTAAGCCGAATCAATCCATATCATTGCTTCAAACCAACAGTCCACACTTCAAATAGTTGCCGAAAAGAAGCCAGTAGAAAGGAAAGAGAGACTAGCAACGCTTGTATGACCCGTTCTTCTGGTCATTCATGTCTCTTCTAGCATGCTTCTAGGTGTACACATGTTGTTTCTGAGGATGAAGCCAAACTTTTCTGCTTCTCTTTCCACTGTGTATTTGTTTCAGTGGATACCTCGCCTTTCCTGCCCATGACAACCTCTATATGTTGGTGGATTTTCCTTCAAGAAAGAAGCTTTTTCATCCACCTACTTTTTCATATTATTTCGGTGGTATTTTTCTATCGCTGGTGTTTTCTACAATCTGGCCATTGATTGGTTGATCTTGCACTCTCCAACCAGATGAAGACTGATACTATCCAAGACACTTTTCTAGCAACAATTTGTCGTGACTTGCTAGTGCATTCATATTCAGCTAGACTTGCTTGGGCATTCTCGCAGTTCCGCGAGCTAAACTCAATGGGGTCAAGTTTCTCCCACCCCGGGAGAATGATGCAATCATCACATAGAATATTTTTAATTTTAGAAGTTTCTTACTTTAGTTATGAATTTTATATAGCAATTGTTTTTGTAAAGAATTCTAGTTAAAATAGGATTTTATTCCCATGTTTTATTTTAGGCAAATTTTAAGTTAGTTTTATATTTTCTCCTTGAAGTAGAACTCTCTTTGTAGCAAGCTTATTTAAAAGCCTTAACATCAAGGAAAATAGAAGACGATAGTTTGAATGATTTGAAGAAAAAATCATGCGTAGTTTTCTGTTGATTGAGGCTCTTTGTTGGGTGATGATGCTGAATAACCATGGTATCGATGTTATGGTCCATCGTCAAGGTGTTGATTATGGCGGTAATCTCTGAATGGTGATTCCATAAAAATTTATCTTTTGTATCCCTTTTTCCCCTCCATTTCTCCTCCTTCACGGGTTGTCCTCTATCAACATGTGATCTTCTTCATATCAATTTATAAGGACAATAATTGGACACCTTCTCTTACTATGACATACCTTCCGGCCATGTTAATGATGCAGATTTTTTTATTTAGTAAAAACAAAAAATAAAATCAAATAAAATGATTTGGGAGGATTTAGGCTTTAAAATAATTAAGAAAGATCTGATAGCAAGACCAGAGGGGTGGGGAAAGATGTGGCTTTCAAAGTGGAGGTTTCCTGGGCTGGACCCCTTCATTGGGTCTGTCAACCGACAAGCAAGAGTCCACTCTATCGCTTTGCTTTCAGTCTACATTCACTGATAACACTGTTATTTGACACATTATTTATAAGATTATCCTAATACCTGTATATCCTTGTCTTATAGTACTGATATTCCATTTTTTATTTACTTTAGTTTTTTTGATAAAGTTTTAATTTCGTTTTTAATGTAGTTATTATGGTAACTAGTATGTTATCTGTTCAGCATTATAGTATTTGTTGTACAGAGAAGAGGAGCCTATCCATAAATGCCATTCAACTGTTCAGGCTGAACATTCTTCGCGGCAGTTAACAGTTGGCTTCGCCTCCTGGTTAGGTCTTGTCGGTTAGGAACCGTATTTACAGAAATCATACTCCAAAAGCTAAATATGTAAATCGCCTAACAAAAATGTAGATGACCATGAGCCTGGGTACTCTTTCTTTAGTTTACAAATGTATATTTACTTACTGTATCGGGTATAGTGTATTTAGTAAATAACTTATACCGAAACATACTACTGTATTTTTGGGTAATACAATACTTTTTTTTTATATAACAAGCCCGTAGGCATTGAAACCTACTCTAACTTGTCTGCATTAACCCACCCCCAAACAAAAATGTCTTAATCTGGGCTTGAATCTAGAACTACTCTCTTCCAGCAGAGTTTTCACCACCCCGCCATAATAAGATTCATACTAATTAGTCCAGCAGAGGTCTTTCTTGAAAAAATTTCTTGTACTATCTTTCTATGACAAGAGGAATAAAAACCCATTGTATTAGGTCATAATTTTTTGTTTTTGCTGAATATATTCTAGGTTGGGCCACATGCCCTTGTATATCATTTTATGACAAGAGAAGGCATAATTGCGTATTCAAAGGCTCGAAGGTACAAAAAAAAAACAAAGAAAGAAAGAAAGGAAACTGCATGCCATTTAGCCTTTCCGAATTTAATTGTTTTTGACAGATTTAGTTAACATATGTAGGCCTCATTTCTCTCTTTCATCAGGCTAAAGATACCCATTTTTGTTAGAATAAGAGCCCTAAAAGTTTCTAGGGCAAAAAAGGCCCTAAAAGTTTTCTTCAAACCAATAGGACTATTTATGTCAACGTACCTACTACAGCCCTTGACCTTACGATTTTGCAAGAGAAAATATATATTGCACTTACGAAAGCTAAAACTGCTAATTGCATGAGAGAAGAGGGACCAAAGTACATTGAGATATGGGCAAATCAGAGGTTATTGCAGAGGACAACGACAAAAGCTGAGCTGAAAAATTACTCGACAGCATTTCCACGCACAGGCTGTGGCATCTGCTCATTTGAAGTGGTTCCCACCACCCTTCTCTCTCTTACTTTGCACTATGCTATTCCCCTATTTCTCCTACCTCCCTCTCACGTATTTGATTCCATTCCATTTCCACCCAACCAAAGAAACCCATGCAAAATTTCAAATATAATTTGAAAAATATAAAAAGAGATCTCCTTATATATAATTCGGTGCATGTAAATGATAATAGTATGAGAAAAATAGGAAAATGTATAAATCTCTTGAACACCCACTCTTTGGCCACCCGCCACCACCAGGTTTATATCCGACTGACAATGCAGATCCTAAGGACTAGGACACCTTTTTTTAACAACAAAATGTAAAAAAAAAAAAAAGAGAAATTTATCAAAATGTGGTTTAAGTACTAATTGAGCACTCGTCCACTGAAACGGGACCCTTTCAACCTCATGGGATCAATTTTGGAAGAATGAAGAAAATTGCTATGGGGATCAGGTGGGCAATAATATAACAGGCTGCTTGATTATTGCATAGATGCACACATTTATTGTCGGCCATATCACACTCTATTTCCAATAATATATCAGCAGGTGTCAACACTTTGGGCCCCTTTCAAGGAACGTGCCTGACCACTAACTTGATTTGAATGAGATATACTGGTCAGGAGTCTGTAACTAAGCTAAATAAGGTTTCAGCCACATAAGGGTGATCAGTCCATAGCTAAGACATGATTTGATATGATATGATATTAGCACATGAAAATGTCGTGAAAAAGTTGCTAGCATTATTTGACTGTTACCAAAAAAAATTTGAAGGAAAAAGAATTATATAGTTCCATTTACTCGAGTCAATTATATCAACCCTTTTTGTTCTTTTTTGTATTTTCATCTTATAAATGTGCCCCTTGGGGTGGAGAGAGACACCCACAGCACTTTTTCTTCCTTCTCAGTTCCACCTCCATGAGATGCCAGCTTCTTCTTCTTCTTCCACCCATATTTCCCCTCAATTCAACAGAAGACCCAACAGAAGTTCTATCTCTTTAGCAGAAGAAGAGCAAGGAAAAAGGCTGGAAATCATTTACTGGCTAGATCATGCACACAGCATCATGAGGACCAAGGAAGATCCCAAAAAGGCACCAAAATACCTTGTGACACTCAGAGAGCCAGGGGTCAAATATAGAGAGTGCAGGAAGAACCATGCTGCTAGTATAGGTGGCTATGCTGTTGATGGTTGCAGGGAGTTCATGGCTGCTGGGAAGGAAGGAACAAGTGCTGCTCTCAAATGTGCTGCCTGTAGCTGCCACAGGAGTTTCCACAAGAGGGAGGTGGAGATTGATGGACTATGTGACTGCTCTTCGATATCGAATTCGACTTCGACTCCTCGTAAATGATCTTATTCGGGTTGTTTCTTATTAATTACTTCCATTCACTATTGACTTAGCTGCTCTTTTTGATTTGGGATTTGATGGGTGGTTGGAGGTGTGGTATCTATTACTTGTAGTTGTGGCTCTCAGATGGTTTTGTATCTTCATCTTCTCCTCTTGATTCTATCATAAGCTCGTGTAATTTGTTGAGGTTTTTCATGTCTAGACAATATGATATCTATTGACATGAGGCCAGGCATTGAGATTGCTCTGACTATTGATAGTTTTCAAATGTAATTACTTTGTACTATGTATTAATCTTGATGAAAGTGCTAATTAAAAGGATGTGTTCTCTTATGGGGAGGTGGCCTTTTGGTCCAGCTTGTGGATGAGATTGGTTGCAAGTTAGGGATGAAGGTCAGCTAACCTTATCTGTTAGGCATGAAGCTTTCTTTACATGTTATACTATATGCCATATTCCTTTAGTCTAATCTATTTTTTTTTTCTTGGGTGGAGTATATGTTCTATCTAAATTAGTACATTTTAAAGCAGTGGAACTAAATATTTTTAGAGCCATTTAGTTCATTACCTTATTTCTTGTGGTTAAATAAAAGGGACAACTTTATAATGATCCTAACTTACTAAACAAAGTATTGGAAGGTTGAGTTATTCTTCGGATAGAATTAACCCTTGACCTCTAGTGGTATAGATATAGATTGTATGTGATAAGACATTGTAAAATGTGAATAACTTTAGGCTAATTAGCAATTATGCTGAATAATGCATTAGATGAAGTGTTCAATCTTTCTATTTTCACTGAGATGCAATTTTTTTAAAGCTATCGTTGTCAGAACTTCTTGAGTTCTTTCCTTCACATATAAAAGAAAAGAAAATCATCTCTAGTACTGGATCTTGTCAAAAGAAGTTTCAAGTTTCAACTCGAAATATTAAACACCAAAATCATTTTGTTTGTGGGGCATAAAATGGCTATCCTTTAATATTTAACTATTTGTACTGCTTGCTTAAGCACAACGATATGGATTTCTTCTTCTGCCTTAAATGGTACATATATACTATGGATCGTAATTTAGAATCGGATTTCTTACATTCTTGTTGTGCTTACAATAGCAACAACCATATTGACTATGTTTTATGCCAAAACTTTAATCTAGTGTTACTAGATTAGCTTTGTGAAAAGAAAACACTTTCTTCTCAATCACTTGCTCAAATGCAACAATCTTAACAATTACACTTCAGATATACATTTTTGGTGGCCCTTACAAGCTCATCTATATGTTGATATTTAACATTAGACCCTCAATTTGCAGCAAGGCAAAAGAGTTTCCATGGGCTGAAGATTTTTCTGCTTGTGTCATGAGTTACCCTACTCCGAAGCACACAAAGCTAGAGGAGAGATTATCTTTGGTCGTGTATATATATATTTTATATAAATATATATATATATATATATAATATATATATATATCACATCTCTCTTGGTAATCCTACAAGTATGATCTATATAGATAGGTAGCTCTTAAGCATATAAGGGCAAGGAACTATTTGTACTAATTACATTTGTCATCCGATAAAGTTTTCACTCCAGATAGAGTACAAATTAACTATTCTTGAATCAAAAGGTAACAAAAACTCGGTTCTCTCTCTCTCTCTCTCGTCGGCAGATCTTTTTTTTGTTACCCAAACTTGTTGAAGCAATAATCATGATAGCCATGATTGTTTTAGAATCTTAAGTTATAAACCTTTGGGTACGTATAGATATGAAAGATGCACACTGAGAATGTCGATAACAACAAACACAGTTGATTGATAGCCATATAGCTAGATTCTTAATTTGGGATAATTCTGCTCATTCCAAAAAGGATCAGTGATTCTATGCACTATGTAACTTCGAAATTTTATAAGAGTTTCGGCATGACAAGTGTAAACAAGAAAAGGGTTGCAAATGGAGAATTAACAAGGCCACTCACGGCTATATGCAACGAAGATCCAAGGTTTGGGTAGAGATATCTAATGTAAGAGCGTTGTGTAGCTCTCTTTATGGTGATCCCAATGGAGAAGAAGTGGTTGGAGGAAAACGACTTGAAGCAGACATCCGAGAGGGGCTATTCAGAGTCCAGCTACTTTTGGCGCTTTGGATGTGTAATGTTTTTCGATACTTTCGGTGCCAAAACTGCAAATTGGCCGCCATGGCCTTAACTTGTGATCAAAGTTGTTGGGTGGGAGACTATCCACATTGTCTTTATATGATGAATCCTTTCATGTGCCTGTCAAATAGTAAACAGTGCACATTGTAGTATGAGTACGTGCATCGGCGTGCACCGGAACATTGTGGGAATTCAATGTTGTGCGCTAATCAAGGGATAGGCAGGTTTGGATCACCTGCCGGCCACCTTAGCGCACAAGAATGCGCATGTGCCAAGGCGAATATTAACTTTTTCCTTGTATTAACTGATCGTTTTTGCAATTTTAGTTGATAGAAGCTTGTTTTGAGTAACGATTAATTGGGGGCAGATATGTATTCCAGAAATAGCTCTAAAGATATATGGCTAGTTGGAAACTTTGGAAGGATACAATCAGCAAGCAAGTCGGGGGTGGGGTGTGGTTTACCATGGGGAAGAAATAATGTCACTAACCCTAATTAGGCCAATCTAAAGCTAAATTCTGGAAGATACATTTATAAGAAGTAAGATGATGATGTTTTGCCCCATGTTAGGTGAATCAATGACCAGTAAAGTTCAGTACCACTCCTGTTATTAGGAGGATTAGTGACAACTGAAATGAAAACGATTATTGAAACAAATTGTATTAGAAACTTATATACTCCCTCCGTTCCGAATTACTGTGTATATTTGACAAAATTGCAGTTTTTATTGAACCACGGGACCCACAAACAAGTCACGTGACTTCCTCAACTTGATCATTTCGAGCATTGAGCGGCGCAGGATTCTCCTGGAGCTTCCGCTGCACACCATCCAAATCTCTCGTCTTGGCGCACGAGTGAATCGTTGCCGGCCGCGAAGCCGCCCTTCGCAACTCCAAATTTCTCGGCATTCTCTCCTCCCCCTCCTCCTCCACCACCACCGTCATACGCGGCCTCTATGCGAGCAAAATCTATGTAGAGCAAAGCTCAACTCCTCTCTTCCTCTTCTCCTCGGCGGAGGTGGTGGCCGGACTCCATCCAACCACCATGCAATTTGATGATTCCTTACTTGCTTGCTTTCTTTGAATTTAAATAATTTCCGGTTTCTTCGTTGTTTGATCACTGGGAGGGGGTGAGGGCAAGGACGAGGCGGGAGAGAAAGGAGAGCTGGGAGGTGGGAGGAGGGGAGAGGATGGTGGAGGAGGTGGCGGTTTACCTTCGAGTTTCACCAAATATGAAAAAGGTAATCACTTTTTAGTTGAATGCAGGGAGTAGATGGTCAAAGCTGACGGTGGCATCGCGGTGGAGGGATGAAGACTGAATGAGGCAGTGTTGGAGGGAGGTTGGGCCATGGAGTAGAACTGATCTTTATGATTAAGATTTGTATTGGGATTTGAGATACAAGGAGAGAAGAAAGGGAGAAAGAAGGGACGACCACAGGGGAAGGAGAGGGCAAGTGAGAAGAAGCGTGAAAAGGGAGAAGAAAAGAGGAGCACATGACTAGGCCAAATGTACATAGTATTTTGGAACACTGATAATTTTTAAATGTACATAGTATTTCGGAATGGAAGGAGTATTAGATTAAAAAGAACTATACAAGTCTAACTATGTCCCTACTGTCAGCAAATCCAGTACCCCTCAACTTGCTGGTTTCAACTTGGTGATGCACGAGTGAATGTAGGTTGATGATAAAGGTTTGATGTCAAAGATGAGTTCTTCTTGTCTAATGGCAATTAACTTGCACCGTGCCCGTCACAGTTCTTCATATGGAAGAGAGTAGCGACTGATCATAAACTTGTTATGGGATCATGGACAAATGCATAACCAGTCTATGAGACGCTAATGTTAGCCATGATTAATATGTCTAATCACCACTACAGGTTTGGTGACCATATGACTTGCTACAAAAAATTCATCTCGATGAATGACATATTGGGGCAGGAAAGTGATACGGCAGAGACGAAGGTGATCATATGGAATTTATAAGGAAATAATTGTCTTTCTAAATGTAAGTGCAAATTGATGTTTAAAATTCACCTAGGGTGCATTTGGAAACAAGGATTTGATTTTAGGGATTTGGATTTTGGGGTGCGAAATCCAAGTTCACCATTTCGATTTTTTTAGGAGGGATTTTGGATTTCCACCAAAATCTGCAGGAATTCACAAATTTTTATTTTAAACATAAGGGTGCTAATATCTAAATGATGTGTAGGAACCGTCATTTAGAAATTCAAGGCTTGGGCATCGAGGGGAGTTGGGAGATTGCTTCCCCATCCAGATCCCCCCCCCCCCCCCCCCCCCAACGTTTCCGCTCCGCAAGGTTTTGCTCTCCATGCCCCCGCTCGCCCCCGCCGCCCAGTCCCCGACTTCCCTAGCAAATCCGGCGCCGGATCTCCGCTCCCTTGTGGGCTCTGTAGACATCCTGAGTTGAGTGACGCAACTGTGGTTCATGACGGCTGCGAGCGCGGGTTCCACCTTAGCTGCCTCCGGATGCAGCCTTGCTAGGCGGCTGCTGTGGAGGACTAGGTCTGCGAGGAGTGGGCACACGGTGAGAACTCTAGCAAGCGGCAGCCACTTGGGGTGGTGTGCGGGGGCTATAAGCGAACTAGGGTCTGACTTATTATTGTGTTGCCACCTGAGTGATGCTGACGGTGAGGCAGAGGCTAATATTAGACACAGGAAAGTTAGTCATTTTAAGAAATATGTTCTTAAAGCCCAAATTTAAAGCCGAAACTTCCAATATAAGTTTCTCATCCATTGCCAAATACTGAATATATGAATATAAATCATAATCTTCAATAATTTAGAAATCTAAGTATTCTTATATCCTTTGGCAAAATCTAATTCTGCGTTCCCAAACGCACCACTATTGCATGAACCACTCCAAGCTCTAGACTCTAGCTAGCTTATATTTTGTTTTGATTTTCTTTCGCAGATAAGCTAACGAGCCCCTAGCTCCTACAAAACCCAAGATGTAGGCCCAACAAAACCAAAAAATGCAACCTTGGACCCGAAATTGGACTATCACTACCAATACAAGGACAAGGTACAATAAAAACTAAAGTGCAACATACCACTTGAGAATTGGGACCTAAAACTACTTGCATTTGTAGCCATTTGATTTCATCAATCTCAAAGAGTGAAAGTTTACATAATGGTCACTGATGTTCATAACAACTATTTTTTATTGTTTGTTTTATACGAATGTTTTTCATTTTGTTTTTGTCAAAGAAAAAAAGGTAAATTGCATATAATCCCTATGAATTATAACTAAAAAGCACTTAACCCCCATGTATTATTAAAACTTCCACATAACCCCTATGCCCTTAATATTTTCTAACAAAAAATGATGATTCATCAAGTTTTTTTAAAAAATTGACAACTATACCCTTATATAATAAGATCACATAGCCCATATCAATTATTCATAACTGCAGTGAACCATTATGTATTATTTATAAATTATACTTAACCTCTACATAGTATTTATATATTGCACTTAACCCTTATTCAATAGATCAAACGTCAAACCCATATGAATTAGATTTATGAAGGCACTACAAAAAAGGAGGCAAGGCGGAAGATAGAAAATGTTGAAACTCTTTTAGAATAAGGGTAAGGAGAAATTGAATGAGTTTTTTAATAGGAAAGGAGACGATAAGAGAAAGCGATAATCCTGGAATTCAGTTTTTTAGCCCATCAAATTTAAATTTGACCATTAGGGTCTGAGGGTTATATGGGGGCATTTAATTTAATAATATATGAAGGGCTTAAGTTTTTTTATTATGGGTGCGTTTGGTTAGTGAAAAATAACAATTTCACCTTTCAGGGTGAAAAGTGTTTGGAAGTTGAAACGGTGAAAAGTGGTTGGTGACGGTGATATGTGAAAATTTTCATCCTTTCACCTTTCATGTCACGCCCCAAATTTCAAAACCTCGAATAATGCGCGGAAGCACTAACTCAATTAAGGTCATGAGGCTGAAACCCGGGACACACCGAATACTCAACACATAACGATCTCATTCCAGAATGCTTAACCAATATCCGTTATACAAAATCTTAAATAATAAAAACAATCTGAAAGAACTACTACTTAAATTATTACAGCTCAATAATTCAAAAATATTAACATAACATTTAGGGCACAAAGGCCAAATAAGATAAAAGTTCAAACACATCTAAATAGAACAAGTCTTCAAAATCAACTTTATTCATCTGGAAATCAGCAGCAACACAAACCTGCTCCGCTTCACTCTTTCTTAATTCTTGCATCAAAGGATGCATGAGTATTTCGAAAGAAATACCCAGTAGGATGCCAAAACCCTACTGAACAAGATATAAATAGAACAATGGACTCCAGTCGATATAAAATATGAGACAACATTAGTTATAACTGGAATAATAATGCAGTAATCAATATACCAGAATAAGAGCAACCTGTGCTAAGAATCAATCAAACTCCGAACACTTCATTGAAAAGGGTATAAATCATACTCAGAATAAACTCCAAACATACAGGGTGTAGGAGTTATCAATTTCTGCTCTCAGGTCAGTCCACTTCCCCTATGGACATCTATACCAGAACATCCTAGAGATTCTACAGAGGAACCCGGCCATGCATCTAGGGATGCTGGCCCCATCGGTGCTTACGAGCATAATGGGCAGAGACTGCAGACTTTCCGTAATATCGTACAGTCTAAAGCGCACGTGTTGTCGTCATCGGCTGTACTACAGAGGTTCATAATATAATCTGAGACCACAGAAGATCTAGCAATGGCTCGTGAGCATACTATGATTTCCACTCGAAGAGTTTTCATCAATCACTCTTGTGGAATAAGCAGTTTACAGAGAACTAAATATAATCTGACAGCAACAAAGGCTGTATTAAAATCAATGTAAAATTCTCAATATTCAAGAATGGACTCCCATAGAACACCATTGAGATTTCAATATCCCAAGGAGTTAACAATTCAATATAAAGAATCAATACTGTTCATCAGAATCTGACTCATTAAGGAGTAACTGAAACAACTCATCTTCCACGCTTGACCCAAATATAAGGGTATAATAGTAACTTTATTAATCTGATAATTTTCGTTGCGCAAGGCCATAGATAAGAATTTCCAGGTCTAACACTAAACTCAGATGACTCGAATGGTCACAATAATTAGGAGTCTGAGAGTACAACCCTAATCAGATTTCTTAAGACACTTCAATCGGTAAAGTAGTTTAACACATATGCTCGACTCAATTTAGCTTGACTCACTTGACTACGCAATTCCAGAAGATTACCCTCTCTGCCCAATTTCCACCCCTATCTTTCTTGATTTTATTTAGGTAGTAAATTATCCATAACTTAATATAATCATATGATACTAAGTACTATTAGGTATACCCCGATTCACTACCTTGTTTTTTGTACAACAGCACACTTTCGAGTCTCACAGTAATTTTTACATTTCGAATCTGGTCCTGAAAATTTTACTGTAGATTCCCCCAAGAGTCTAAAATCTATCCCAACAGAAAACACATTTTTCCAAATTTTTTAGAATTAGTTACACATTTAATATTGCAGTCTATCTGTACAGGAAAATACTAGCCGAGGCTAATTAACCTGGATTAACTCCCATAATATGATACATACTTATTAATTTCTCACTTGGCCATGATATAATAACTATCACACAGTCCTCTCACGATAATAATATGGCCATGTCAGTAGGTAAAGGTTCTGTTTTTAATGCATATAACCATCCGACAGTTGATATTACACCCAATTATGATTAGTTCCCACAAATCCCAATTAAGACTACTAATATGGGACACAAAAATGAAATAGAGTACTGTCGACTTCAAAAGAAGTGATCTTTTCACCAACCAGAGATGTGAAGTGTCAAATTTCTAGTGTTGAAGAATCAATCAACCACTAACTCCATGGTCCTACGCATATTGCTCTAATTAACCACTATTGACTCAACATGATCCAATGATATTAAAGAAATAAGACAATAATAAATGGACATAATGTCACGCCCCGAAATCCCATACCTCGATCGAAGTGCGGAAGCCAATCAATGATATACATTTGGAGGTAGAGAATCTCGGGCGCGAGACCGAACAGTCGATTTCACCACCAATTACGATCATCTCAAAAGGATGTGTAATCGGTCATGCCCATAATCAGTGCAATACAAATACAAACATTAATGAATACTATGGAATGGAAATTTACTTAATAATACTGATAATAATCCATTTAAGAAAGTCAAATCAAATAAACCTATAAATCTATGGCACACAATTGCCATTAAATGTCATAAGCATCAAATAAGCAAAGCAAATAATATAAACTCTACGTCTTCACGGCTCCTGCGACCGCTTCACTACTGCAACTTCCTGATCTCAAATTCCATTTGCGCCTGCATCAGAGGATGCATGAGTATTTCATAGAAACACTCAGTAGGATGTAAAAACCCACTGAATTAGGACAAACAATTATAAATAGGATAAGAATAACAAAGGTTTATGAAGATGCCGCAACATCTGGACTAAACCAAGGATTTATACACCTGAAAGGTTAGTCAATAATAATTCCAACCCACAAGCAGGGAAAACAATAATAAGGCTCCTACTACACATATGAGTAAGGAGGGAATGATAATCATATTAAAAAGCTCCAGACATTAAAAGTGAAAGGAGTACAATTTCTGCTCGCTGAACCGATCACCCGCAAGTGACTATACCAGAACCACCCTAGGGGTCCTCTTTTTGGAACCCTGCCATGCGTCTAGGATGCTGGCCCCACCAGTGCTTACGGACACGATGGGCGGAGATTGAAGACCTTCCGTAATGTCAACAATCTAACGTACGTATGTTGCCTCTTTTTGGGCAGTATGGAACCGCAGTACCACAAATATTAGTGACCCCGCAAGATCAAGCAATGGCATAATGTGAGCATACTATGAATCCACTTCCGGAGAGAGTCCCGCAAGACCTCTAGTGGAGGAATCAATCAAATAATCATGATGAATAATAATTCAAAGAAATAGAGGCCGCAACGCTCTAACCACATAAGGTATCAATCACCGGAACAGACTCACGTACGGAGTATAAGTGGGAATGTCACACAAAGAGAATAACACAATCCATACATACGTTCATGCTCAGCCCTAGATGGAAATTCATATAGGTCTTATTGAAATATATAAATCAGAGACAAGGTATTAATGAGTCCTAGATGATTTGGATTCCAAATGGAACCTCAAACCGACACAAGCGCTTTATCTTCAAATACACGATTACGGTTTTCTTAACATAGGTATTACCCATCTATCATATTAACCATAACCCAACCTTACTGTGATAATCATAAGGATATAGTCTAGTATTAGTTACTAGCACGTCATATCATCTTCACATCTTATTAAGTGGTTTTACTTAAGTACATAGTATTTTCACTTAGATTCTGCTCACTGTCTTATGCACAACAGTCCCCTTCCGGCGGCTCCCAGACACTGTACAGTTAAGGTTATCTTCTGAAATTTTTACTGAGAGTACCCTTTTGGGTCTAGTTTCTAACCCCATCGGTTTTATATTTTTCTGATATCATATGAATTAGTTATGAATTATTTACTGTCAACTGTCCGTGCGGAAACAGTTCTGGCCGAAAGTGAAACACATGATTAAACTTTAATATTCTTATTCCGAACCACTTATAGATGATAATATACTCATGATAGATGATAGTACTCCCCTCCTAGATCAATTACAGATCCTGGAATTAACTAGAATTACCAAAAGATTCCCTTTTTATCATGTTTCTCCCCATATAACACAATCTTAGACCATAATATCTTTCAATTAAGTCAATTTAAGCAAAACGATCATTAAGGCATAAGACTCAATCATTAGACATCATAATCAAAGCAATATCAGAACTTTTATCTTCTGTAAAATTAATAAAGCATCCAACTTTGATCTGATTTACCATCTAGACATGAAGCATGAAGGCATATATGCATGTATCGCAATACACATGGAAAACAAGACATAAATCATTAATCCCGCAAGATTCAAAGCAATACTCCAAGGAAATCAGTAAGAACACTCATCATATAGTGTGAGAAAAGAATAAGAAGAGAGGGAAAAACCATCCTACTCTTTATCACCAAAAGACGTCGCCTTTCTACGCGATGTTCGTCTCCTCCGCTTCCTTCAAAGCTTCCCGATCCAAGCTCTTGAGCAATTCCCACTAGAAGAGGTCTTCTAAGAGAGGGATGAACGTGGGAAGGAGAGGGGAAAGCCTCTGGACGTTCTAGGGTTTAGATTTCAAAAGCACAAGCCTAAACTCTATGGGTTTATATAGAGTTTTTAGAAAATCTTTGCCCAATCAATTCTACCATATCTTGGGCACTTTCCACCAATGGGAGAGTCCCTAAATCACCCTAGGAACGTGCAATATAAGTTTAGTTAGGATATGACATCTTTCCCAAACAAATCCGCCTCAAAATTAGGTTAGAATTCGCCAAACCGCAACTGGCGATCGATCGTGCAATACGGCGATCGATCGTCCTGCGCTATTTACAAACTGCGCGATGGCGCCAATCGTAGCCGATCGAAGCCGATCGATCGTGTTCCATAAGCCGATCGATCGTTTTCAGCGCGATCGATCGTGTTTATTCAATTTCCCATATCTTTTTACTCCGAACTCCAAATCACACAAAATTGGTGTCGTTGGAAAGCTCTTTTCACCAACTTTAATTTAAACAAAGCACCACACGGTCAAATCAATCATTAAGAGGGTCAAATTTCAGTGTTAAGATACTTACTAATTTTTCGGATGTTACACATAAAAATATCAGCAATTCAGGGATCATGAAAACAAGTCTAAGGACGCTGGAATTTGGAGGAAGAATCTCATCTAGGCCATTGCACATCAAGTTAAATGCAATAGAACAATATGACACGTACAAATGCGATTATCATATAAAAATCACATCTTTCATTATAAAAATATTGCTTTCATGCAACTCATCGATCAGAATCTTCACAAGACCATAATAAGGATATAATCATGATCAAATGGTAAGAAATAGCAGGTAAAACACATCCTACCTCTTGACGAAAACTGTGATTAAATGCGCGTTACCCGATTCCACCCGTATCACCCCTTTCCTTCGCGTATCTCCACAAATGAGCACTCAAATCGATAAAAAAAAAACCCTTAGACGTGCAATAGGGTTGCTGACCACCTTGTTCCAAGGTTGGCACGACTCCCAAGGTATTCTAAAAGGGTTGCCGGCCACTAAATTGGGGTGTTTAAATAGTAAAAACCTAGTCCCTTAGGTTAAATCTCCACCTTTGATTGAATTCCATCGGGATTCACTCCATATCATCCCACGATCCATGTCAAGGACGTGGCCTCCCATATTCTCTCATCTTCAGTTATGATTTCCCCTCAATTAGGATGGTTCAAACTTTAATTTCTCCATCTAGGGCAACTTCTTCAATTAGGCTAATTTTTCACCTTAGATTAGATCTCATCTAAGGGCTGATATCCATCCCTCTAAATGGCATGAATATGCTCCAACGAGTTTGCCCTTGCCACTCCAATCAGTTTCCTAAAATCTAGGTCAGTTACAATCTCTTAGTTAGGGGAATTTAAGTCAAATCGCCTTGTTACCCAAAATAGGATTTTTTTTGCAACTCTTAACTTGGCAATCACTTCCACGATCCACTCTTGCCTCATGACGTGCCCCATTTGATTGGTAATAGTCCATCAACAACTCCTAATCACGTCCCCAATCATTTCTTTTAGTTTCTAAATTCCCAAATTTAAGGAATCTCGATTTCCCTCCAAAAATCAAATCGGTTTTGAAATTAAATTTAAAATTCCCAATCTCTTGATTTAGCCCTTGATTCATGCCCAAAATTGTAAGCCACGTCATCAAGAATATCCCACTAAACATGTCCAAAACCTCTTCTTCTAGATTCCTTAATTTCCAATTAAAAAGATAATCAAATCTATTTACATTAAAACCAAATTTTGGACTAAATATTTATTCCTTTTAAAACCGGATTTGGAAAGAATTTGAAATTCCCTCTTTTCCTTGATTCTCTCTCCCCTAATTAATTATTCACATGCCAACCACGTGCACAGTGCCCAGGGCGCTGTGTCTACATGGATCTGGCCCTCAAGTGTTCCTGCGCCAAGTGCGTGGTACACTGATGGACGGTTCTGATGTCACGCGAATGAAGTGTGCCGTAAAGCACTGCACAACTCTTGTACCACATCACTAATTCAAATTAATAACTCAAAATACTCAAATGAGTCTCTACACACTGGTCTCATACCCTGGCGCCTGGTCCCCACTCCTGGCGTCAGGTGCACTTAGCCCCTGGTACCAAGCCAGCCTCAGCGCCAGATTGAACCCAGTGCCAGGGCTAGTCCTCGCGCCCTGGTGTACAACCTAATCTGGTTTATCAATTTCACTCTTCTAGCAGCATCACAAAACTAATTCAACACAACAGATTAAAAGATTTCAAAACGGGCAGCAAAACTTTCCTATACAGCTGAAAACTAGCCATGAAAGGTAAAAGGTGACAACTTTTCACCTTTCACGTGAGAATCAGGCTGACAAATCGATCGTCGTGCCTCTCTCCCAAAGGTTTGTCCCCCCCCCCCCCCGGTGAGTACCCCCACCCTGATGGTGCCCCATTGAGCTGAGAGAGTTTATGCCCCCGTCCCCGCTGCTGCTGATTGAGGCCCCAACCTCGCCGCCGCCGCCCCGTTGAGCCGAGGGAACCCGTCCCTACCCCTCCTAAGCAACTGCTCGGGTCATCCAAAGCCGGTCACCCCGGTGTTTGCCCAACGCCTTCGCCGCCGCACCGTTAAGCCGAGGGACCCCCCCCCCCCTCTTCCCCGTCACATCTCCCTCATTTTTTAAGTCCGTTTTCGGACATTTTTTCATCATTATAAGAAAGAGCACTAAAAATGAGGAAGAATTAAAAAAATGGGTCAAAACGGATCACAAATGAATAAGAAACGCGTCGTTGAAGTTTGTCTAATTAAAAAAATTATCATGTAATCAATTACACGATAGTCAGTGCTATACTGTAATCGATTGCACGATAGCACTGGTTATTGTGTAATCGATTACACTATAAAGTGTGCTATCATGTAAATTTCAACAGTTCATATCTCTATCATTTTTAGTCCGTTTTCGGCCATTTCTTTTGTTCTTCTTTATTTTTTATGTTTTTTCTGATCATCATAATATCCTAATGACCTTAATATTTTATTTAAAAAATCCCACAAAATCCACAATAAATAGTACGTGGTGACTCAACATCTTTATAATATCATCATTATAAGAAAGAGCACTAAAAATGAGGAAGAATGAAAAAAAATGAGCCAAAACGGATCAGAAATAAGTAAGAAACGCATCGTTGAAGTTTGTCCCATTAAAAAGCTATCGTGTAATCGATTACACGATTCTTCCTATCGTGTAATCAATTACACGATACCCGAAGCTAACGAATATTCCTATCAGCGTGATTTATTTTCAGTTCCCAAACATATTTCACCTTTTACACATTAGGCCTGAAAATTTTCACCCTAACGCTTGATTACTTTTCAGGTTCCAAACAGTTGTCACCAATAAGAAAATATCAGCATGATTATTTTCAGACTGATATAAATTTTCAACCTTTCACCTATCAGCATCCAAACGCATCTTATAATTCATGACCTATGTACAATTTGCCCAAAAAAAAAAAACTTGCTCCCCTTCTTGTGACTTGTGCCGTGCCCCTAATTACCATCCCAAAAAGGGCCACAGGCGGCAAAAGTCGCCATCTTCCGACCAGGCCCAGATGGCCCAACACACACAAATACCCAATACATTAGAGCCCAGTAGATTCTGCCGTTGCCTCCGCGCGTTGCCAGCCTTCTACCATTCCCCTTCCTCGCAACGCAGGTCAAAGGCTGCTGCAGCCAACCAGCGTAGTGGGTGGTCGGGTTGGGTAGGTGTGAAAGCCATGACCTCATTCCTTCATATATACACGCTTGAAGTCTTCAAAGTTCCCAACCAATCTTGCCTTCCAAGAGTAAAAGTTTGAATCTTGGGAACATTTCTTTAGGATTTTTCAGTGGTTGAGCTCGGAAATGGAGTTTTCCCAGTCGCCCAGATACGAAATTCTGGGTATTGCGGTTGCTCTCGTCGCCATCGGAGCCGGCGCAGCTTATTTCTATCTCAGCAAAAAAATAAAGGGTATGCCGCTTCTTCACTTTTGATCTGTTGCTCTTTTAGCTTTGTAATTAAAGCTGCTTTTGCTTTTCTGTTGTCTCTCCCAATGGAGTAGTTCATGAGATTTGTTTGTACCGGGAAGATGCAATTTGTAGTGCTTAATATGGCCATTCAATGCTTATGCCTTGTCATGATGTCCTGATTAGTTGACTCAGTGCTATATATTTGGAGGCTACTTAATATGGCAATCCAATTTTGATGCTTGTCGTGATGTCCTGATTAGTTGACTTGAGTGCTATATCATTGAAGGCTGCTTGATTGTATTTATGGGTGGTGAATATTGATTTTACAATTGTTTTTATGGTCTTCTAATCATTTTGCTTTCCATATTAGCGTTTATCTTCTTTTTTACTTTGCGACTGGGTTTCTATCATTTCCATGGTAATAACGAGGGGTGTCCAAGTCCTTAGGATCCGACTAGAAGGGGCAGGGTAATCGGCCTCTTAGAGCATCAAATTTTGCCACCAATCATCTCAGGTGTGGCCAACGGAGTGGGATTCGAACTCAGGACCTCCGCTTTAAGAAGAGTGTCCCGGCCATCACACTAATACCTGTTGGTTTATATTGGTTGTGCTGTTAAAAATGGGATTGGTTGGTATGGTGAATGCTATATTAGACTCGACATGCCATGTATTCATAGGTCTCGTATATCTCTTTTATATTCTAATTTTATCTGACTGTTATAGGTTGCTTGGACCCTGAAAATTTTAAAGACTTCAAACTTGTGGAGCGAAAACAGATCAGTCATAATGTGGCAAAGTTTCGGTTCACCCTTCCTACTCCAACTTCTGTCTTGGGTCTTCCAATTGGGCAACATTTAAGTTGCAAGTATGCTTCATAAAATTTTCTTAAGAGCATAGTCTATTTGTGACATGTGTTTTTAATATATTTCTGGATTTTTGCTTCTGGTTGCACAGGGGGAAGGATAGTCTTAGTGAAGAAGTCATAAAGCCATACACTCCAACAACCTTAGATTCAGATGTTGGATACTTTGAGCTTGTTATAAAGGTACTAAAACCTATTATTCTCATTAATGCCCAATATTTAAAGACAACTTGCTTTCTATTGACAGTTAACATACTTGAAACAGATGTACCCACAAGGAAGAATGTCACACCATTTTCGGGAGATGAAAGTTGGTGATTATTTGTCTGTTAAAGGACCCAAGGTAGTTTTTTTTTCTGCTATTCATCATATTTCTTTTTTGTTCTTTTCCGTGATTAAAGTTATCCATTTTTTAACTTGCGCATTCAAAGATAGGTGGCAGAAGAATACGTGCAGTTGTTCGGTGCTGCTAATCTCATTTATATTTAGCGAAAAAAATATCTTGTTTACACACTAAAATATATCATTGTCTATATATTTTGTTATGCTAATTCCCACTGTTTACCTGAGAATTGCTAATGCATTTAAAGTTAATAACATTTTTGACTAAGTAATGCCAATAATTTTGGAACCAACAGGTTGTTGGTGTGATGGCCAGGGCACGCTTCCTGAAGCGGAGGTCTTGAGTTTGAGCCCCCACTCCATTGGCCACCAACCTGGGATTGTATTACTATTCACCCATTGCGTATGATGGGTGGGCCTTCTATGCACCTGAGGGAAAAAGAATTATCCAAAAAATTACCAGTAATTTTGGCGCAGGCATAATATAAATCTATGCCAATTAAAATGTTTTTTAAAGCACATTTAATCACTAAGAAATGTTTTTTTTTCAGAATTATTGTTGGTAAACACATACATCTATTGATTAGGATATATTTTAAAGCAGAAATATGCATGAAGCTTTTTAAAATTATTGTTGGTAAACACATACATCTATCGAACAGATAGTTGAATATTGCTTTTGGGGTGATCTTAAATGCCACAGGATGTGTAAATTACGAAGCTTCTTCAAATATATAGATAGTCATGTTTCCTATGAGATTTTAATGGGTTCTGTTTAATTTATAAGTTCTTTATGATCTTGATTTTTGAGAAAAGTCTCCTCGAAGTTCTCTTTTCTGTTTTGCATGATTCACATGTTGAAAGGTGGAATTAGATATTCCTTAGGAAACAAATAATGTTCGGAGGATTTTCTAACTCTGCATTTTTTAACTTTCTCTTTTACATTTCGTACAATATCCAGGGACGTTTTAAATATCAGCCGGGCCAAGTCAAGGCATTTGGAATGCTTGCCGGAGGGTCTGGGATTACTCCTATGTTTCAAGTATGAGCTTTGATCAAAGCCATGTTCAGTTGTTGACATAACAAATTCTTAAACCTATGCGGACAGTTCAGTGAGTTCCATTGACCTTGCTGACATTTCGCATTGCTTTCTTTTGGTTTATTAGGTTGCTAGAGCCATATTGGAGAACCCAAAAGATACCACAAATGTCATTCTTATCTATGCCAATGTCACATATGAAGATATTCTCCTTAAGGTACTACTCATGTTATCTATTTAGTAAAAAAAAAATGTGCTTTCTATCCATTGAGCACATAGTTACTGTACTGCAGATATATTTTCTTCAATTATAATCTTTTTCCACTTCAAAATTTTTAATTTTGGTTCTCTCTTGTATACACTCCTATAAAAAACATGGGATCATGGTCCATTCAATCACTGATTCTTCGAGACTAGACTTGTTCAAAACTTCCTTTTCTTCGCTTCCTTATCTGGATCTTCGAATTCCTTTCCAGGCCCTTCCTTCCTCTAAATAAACCAACGCCGTGGGTACCCTCAAACTGCTTCAATAAATGTGCTACTAATGTCTGCCGACTAGTTGTGTGCTTTTGACCATCCTGTCTTTTTCTCTCTCCACTGAGTGTGTATTAAGTAATTACGACAAGGAATGTAATGTCACTATTGATTCGTTTTCTATATGTGCAGGAAGAATTGGAAAGTTTAGCCACTATCTACCCAGGCCGCTTTAAAGTTTACTATGTCCTCAATCAGGTTTGAATGTCTTAATAAAATATGTTTAATAAGCATATATCAATTCAAATTTTTCAAAATATGCTGAGGATCTTTTCTTATAAGTAAAACTCATGCCTCTTTGCGTGCTTTATGCTAGAAGGATTTGACCCTGGGACCTCTCCCATAACCGGGAGAGATCCAACCAGCCGAAGGCTTGGATTATTATTTCCAAAGCTGCTCAGTTTTTTCTTATTACTTGAAATCCGGTATCTCATCCATAAGGGGATCAATACGGTCACTTCTGTAGCATTTTCACTAAATTTTTACCCTTTGTAATTTGATGGCAGCCTCCTGAAGTATGGAATGGTGGTGTTGGATTTGTGTCCAAAGAAATGATTCAAGCGCATTGCCCACCTCCAGCAACAGACATCCAGGTAGACTGAAATGCAGTCTGTACAGTTCTTTATTCTTCATCTCAATTAAAATTCTTTTATTTATCCTATATCTGCTAAATTTGCAGATTTTGAGATGTGGTCCTCCACCCATGAACAAAGCAATGGCTGCTCACCTTGATGAACTAGGCTACACTAAGGAGATGCAGTTCCAATTTTAAATGTTCCAGTACTTGAATTGTTTGTCTTTTCCCTTCAAATAATGTGGGAAATTTTGAGTATTGCACATTTGATCGACTCATTGGAGTCATGAAATTTTAAGCTACTCTGAAGAATAGATGACTTAAGAGATTGTTCTGGTGTAGCAAAAAGGAAAAGAGAGCATTGTTTTGAGTAGTTTGTTATAACTCTTGGCTTAACCAATACCGCAAAGGAAAATGATATTTATACATCAGTTTTCCTATAGCACTGTATACAGCCATGTGTATGTGAGTGTCTTACATCAGTTTTTCACTCACTGAGATACACATGGCTTTAGGGTGTATGTCAGTGTTGTAGGAAAACTGATGCAGGGATATCACAATACTCTCTCCATCCCACATTAATAGTCTTATTTGGTTTTTTAAAACGAATTAAAAGTTTTTGAAAAATCAAAGAGGACTATTAATGGAGAGAGTATTACCGAAGCCTGAATACGTTTCTGCATAAAAGTTGGCTAAGATGAGCTTATTGTAAGCTTATTTTCTATTTTTTTCTCCAATGCCGCTGATTTCTAATCTTTTACGCATCTCGTTTGATGCATCCAGTCCTTGTTCATGTATCATTATGCCTTCTTGTGTTCTCATTCTTGCTGCATTTAGGTAGAAAAGGCAAATGGTTATAGTAGCTACAAGGCCAACCACCCATTGCAATGACTGTCAATGGTGAAGGCTAACAGCCTATTTGGGAGCATTTTTTTTCCCAATTTTTGGTTTTGTTTCTTAAACTTGGGACAGGGATGAGGCCGTTAACCTGTTTAGCTAGGGTTTTCAATATTAAATCAGGGCCAGATTGCCTTCGTTAAACGTTCCCAAGTCTAAAACACCCCCCGAGCTTGGGCGTCGGGTTCTTGGTGTACCTGCTTCTTTCTACCTCTTGCTTCCTGTTCCCTTCTTCCGACCTCCTCTCCTTTTGGCGGCCAGATCTCTTCTCCCGCTAGCGTACGAACGACGACATTTATCTCCCTTCGGCTGTCATTCCGGCTCCGACGAACCTTCTCTCCGATCTGCCACCCGCCGAAGTCCCTGCTCCTCCGGCCCTCCTTTGTGCTCTGATGGCTTCTCTCCCATCCTTCCTTCCTCCCAGACTCCGACTCCTCATCTAGATTGGCAAACGCCGATTTCTTGGCCTTAGTCGCTCCGCCGGATGCCACTCCGGATCGAGGTGTCGGAATCGTGTCCACGCAAGATTTCGCCTTTCTACACGAACAGTTGGTGTTCGACCATGATGCTCGCTATTCTGGTAAGTCATCCGATGGCGCCGTCTCGATTTGCAATGTTATTAGTTTAGCTCAAGGTGGGAATTTTGATGCCAATACGGAGAAGTTTTTGAGGCAGTATCGGGAAAATTGAATGAGGCTTTGGTGATTGATGTGTTGAAGATGTTGAAAAGTTTTGAATTGGGTGTCAAGTTCTTCATCTGGGCTGGTCGGCAAATTGGGTATCAGCACACAGGCCCGCTTTCCATGCCCTCTCAGATACACTTGGTTTTGATAGTAATGATACGGTTCTTGCAAGATTTGTCAGAGAAATCAGAGATGGCTCGTGGAATCGGGCATTGGAGGAGCTGGGAAGGCTCAAGGATTTCGGCTATAAGCCATCGAGGGTGACATATAATTCCTTGATTCAGGTTATGTTGAAGGCCAATCGATTAGATTCAGATTTCCTTGTTCACTTGGAAATGTCAGATGTAGGATTTACCATGGATAGTTCTACTCTTGGTTGCTTTGCAAGATCACTGTGCAAGGTAGGGAGGTGGAGAGAAGCTCTGAGTATTATGGAGAAAGAAGAATTTGTGCCCAACACAGTTATCTATACAAAGATGATAAGTGGCTTATGTGAAGCATCTCTATTCGAAGAAGCCATGGACTTTCTCCACATGATGAGATAAAATTCATGCCTTCCAAATGCAGCTGGGAAGGTGTAAGAGGATTATAAATATGATGATCACTGAGGGTTTTAATCTGGGTTTGTCAATGTTCAATTCACTTATTCATGTGTTTTGTATCTTTGGAGATCAAAACTATGCCTATAAACTTCTCAGGAAGATGAAAATTTGTGGATCGCGTCCAGGTTATGTTGCATATAATATCTTGGTTGGGGGCATCTATGGGAATGACGATTTGCCCAGTATTGAGATGTTGGATTTAGCTAAAAAAGTTTATGCAGAGATGCTAGAACATAGAATTGTATTGAATAAGGTTAGTGTTGCAAACTTTGCTAGGTGCCTGTTTGAGAAGGCCTTCACCATTATTCGGGAGATGATGACCAATGGATTCATTCCTGACACCAGCACTTATTCTAAGGTTATTGAATTTCTCTGTCAGGCATACAAAGTGGAATCAGCATTCCTTCTGCTTGAAGAAATGAAAAAAAATGGTGTCGTACCTGATGTTTATACTTACACTATTTTGATTGATTGTTTTTGTTAACTTGGGCTTATTCAAGAGGCTCGTAATTGGTTCAATGACATGGTGAAAGATGGTTGTTCTCCTAATGTTGTCACCTTTATAGCACTCATGCATGGCTCGCAATTGGTTTGTCAATTCAGTTTCTTTAAAATGTTGAGTTTACTTCCAAACAGATTTGTCATCGTTTTTTTAAATTAGTGCATTTCTACCAAACAAGTACCTAGCAAATCTGAAATATAACAATTTCAGATTTTGAGACAAAAAAAATTTTGCACTAGATCTTGGGGAAAAAAACATTTCAAAATAAAAAATACTCCCAAACGGGGTGTAATCTCTTGAAGTTGACTGGGCCACATTGAGTTAAAAACAGTCTCAGAGAACAACCTTAAATAACCTCAGTCATAAGCAACCTGAAATTTGAGCATCATCTCTAGTACTCCCCCCTGTCACTTTTAATAAATACATTTTTCTTTAATAGATATAGTTTTAAATTTAGTTTATTTGAAGAAAACTGTATTTATTAAAAGTGACCAGAGGGAGTAATTAGCAAATAACCTTAGCCGTAAAAGAATGCATGTAGAAGCCGGAGGAACACAAAGTTGAACAAGAGATAGCCATCCACAAATGCAGAAAACTCAATCAGTGAAGCTAAATAACCTGCTTCTTAAGCACCGCTTGTCCTTGACCCATCCAACTACTAATATATTGACAGTGAAATTCTGATGTATCTCAAAGAGGACACAACACACGAACCTTGTAGTATAGAGGGAAATGGAGGAGGGGAGGGGGAACAACACTTCAAGACTAAGCGTAGGTTTGCGACCGTGACGGGATTGAAAGGGGGAAACAAACAGATAAGAGGGAGATGTGAGAGTTGTAGAAGAAGGCCAAATTATTCCTTAATCATTATTGGAAGCCGATGGCCATATTACACATTAACCCCAATTAATTAAATAGCGATATAAGCCGTTACTCAATGCAACAGCCATGAATTAAAAAGCAAGTAAATTAAATCAAACCACACTTGAGTAAATAAGAGACTACTAGTAGTAAGCAATCCTCTAGAGTTCCAGCACATAACATTTATAACCTCATTAACCGGTTGCAGCAACATCCTTGAGTTTGGAGTATCGAGCTTCATGTTCAAACCATGATTCCAGACCAATTAGCTGATTGAACTCCTCAAAAGTGGCCAATTTGTCAAGATAATCTCTCGATGATCCAGTCTCCTTTAGTGCTTTCATCATCTCCAAGGTTGCACGGGCCGAGGCATAAAGTGCAGTTACCGAGTGCAAAACCACATGGAACCCCATGGCTTTCAGCTCCTCTGGAGTTTTTAAAGGAGTTTTCCCTCCTTCAATCATGTTGGCCACCCTGTATCCTTTTGTCTTACGACCGATTTCTTTAAATTCTTCGTCATTCCTAGGAGCCTCTACAAAGGCGGCATCTGCACCAGCCTGCATTTCAGAGTTGAGGACATTGTCAAATTTGCATGGATGCACCATTAACATCATGTCAAAATTTATCACGAGAACTGCAAGGCACTGTTTTTGTAGTAATCTGAATTGTAGCATACCTCTATGTAGAGGTTGGCACGGTAAATCGCTTCTGCTAACCCTGTTTTGGGGCAAGTTGCACGAGCATCGGTACGTGCGATAAGGAAAAAGTCGGAATCCCCAATGGCTTCTCTAGCTGATGCGATCTTGGCAGCATGCTCCTCTGCTGGAATTACCTTGATAATTTAAGGGAACAAAATCAATTCTCAGTAGAGATAAAAGGCTAAAATTAACTACTATAGATAGGTCGAAGATACCAAAGAGGAAAAATGTATAAAAAAGAGCAAGAACTACCTGTTTACCACGCATATGCCCTTGTACAAAATAAAATGCAAACAGGTCAGAACATCGCAACTAATAAATGTCATTATCTTGTCAAATAATAATAATACTAAATGTCATTAAATCATTTCTCATACTTTCTCTTTTTTTTGTCGATTTACTTCTGGTTTTTCAAATGAAAAAGAACCTCAAATAAAAAAGGACGCATTGTACAACACACGTACCGCATTTCTTTGGCCAAGCTTGGTCCTGCAATAAACAAGAACATCTAGATCAATCCACAATCACAATTTCACAAAGCGAATATCAAGAAGGCTCAAAACACGACTTTATTAACTCGTAACATACCTCCAGGAAGCAACCAGCAGCACCTGCATTAATCAGGTCTAGGACAGTCCTCCGAACATTGAGTGCATTGCCGCCACCAGTGTCTATGAGATTAAATATACACAAGTCAATGCCAAGATCTAAAAAATCAACTTGTAGCCAAGTAATATCACGTTAAAATACAACATATTGAGTCAAAGTTTAGTTTGTTGTTTGCCACCACAATTTAAATAAACAAGAAAAATGCTTCTTCTCCCGCTTTATTTTCACGGTCAGCTCACGTGCCCTTCTTGGAATTACCGCGGGCCCCACCTTTTATTCTCTTTCACACTGCATTAGCACGTGAGGTTGGCCGTGATAAAAAAGCGGAGGAATAGCATTACTCAATATCAACTCGTTGTCCATTAAGTCGTACTATTGTCGTACTCCTACTAAATAACAGGTCTGGCAGCTGTTGTACCTAATCTAGCTTAAGGGGCCATATCATTTTTTATTTTGGCCAGTAGGCGACCGGAACAGATCTACCTCTAGGACTACCGATTTGTGCCATGAATCAGAATCGCATGAGCTTTAACTCAAAAATGGAAGGAAAGGTCGGTCGCCAATGCCGACCAACATTAAATGTGGTAGTTATAACAAAATTGGTAAAACTTGGATTAAACATCAGCCAGGCGAATAGTACTCAATTAACTTATCAAGTTACAAGAAAATTTAGAGTTGATAGCATGATTTGACCACATGCAACTGTGGGAAAGCTAAGATTAGAACCTGTACGATTCGACATTTATTAACACTTACCTACATCAATCAAGAATGTTGCAGACACATTAATCTCAAAACATTATAGGAAAGCACAGAAGCAATTATTAGACATTTTCAATCAAATCTCCAAGAATAGACACATTTTCCTTAAAAACAGAGGGAGAGGGAGAGAGCGCACCAGCATCAGCAATGAAAGGGATTTGAGGAGCTGACGCGCAGACAGATCGCGCAGCCACTGCCATCTCCGGCGGCCTGCAAAAAAAGAACAATTCAAATTAAGGAAAAATAATTGAAGGCACTGGCAAGAAGTGAAATCAATGAGTAAGGAAGAAAAGAAGGATGATAGGGAAAACCGACGTGAGGAGGCCGATGTCGGGCTTGCCAATCATAGTGGCCGAGACGGCATAGCCGGAGATGAACCCGGCGTTGAATCCAACTTTCTGGACGATGGAGGCAGAGAGCGCGTCATAGCAGCCGGGCAACAAGATCGCTCCCTCCTGCTCGATCAGCCGCTCAATCCGCGTCGTACTCATATCCTTCTTGAAGCTCATCCGAGCTCCCGCAGCCTCCGCCGACTGCGAAGGCGAAGCTAGAGGCGCGAAGCTACCGGAGCTCAACCCCAACAATGCTGGGCGGAGGCGGGAGGCAGTGGACTTGAGGGACAACATTGCCACGCCTTTGAGGAAAGAAGAAGGATTTGAGATTATTGCTGTGGAGCTGCCAAAATTTAGAGTGGAACGTCTTGTTCTTATATAAGCTGATTCCCGCGCTCGCTTCCCGCCGCCCGCTCGCTTCAAATGCTTTAACCCCCAGTCATCTGGCGAGCGTGCCGCGAGCAGACGGGGTGGCGAGCGTACATAAAGTTTACGTTAGAAACTCATGATCATATCATGCAAAGAGCTGACCCACCCAGCTAATTTGTATTTGCAAGGGGCCCGCGCCGTATATACTTGTGCGCCTCCATTGATTAGAGGAAGTTCATATGAGCCACAGCTCATGCGCGGCGTCTGCGTGAGCGGAGTCACCGATAGCCGTGATTAACGCCCGCCCGCCGCTAATCCGACCGCTTGAGCGGGCTCGGCTCATTCAGATGCGCGCGAGCCGTGTCTCATGTAGCCGGGAGTCCCATTCATTTCCATGTTAGAATTAATAGATTCAGATCTGAAAGCAATCTGGCAGCGGGGACCACTCACATGGAGGAGGTCCCCATGTTACAATTAGTAGTGATGCTAGTATCTGTTCCTGTCCCTTTCCCTGTCCATAAATTATTTTGAGGTAACTTTAATTATTGGAGTTGGATCTTATCCAGAGGGGAGTGTGATACGAGTGATAAGTTATCAGAATTTAACCCCCCCCCCCCCCCCCCCCCCCCCCCCTCTCCAATTTGCTAGTAAGTTAGGCAAGGCCCATTCCCTGCCTGTACAAACACCCACAGTGCATATTTAATGCAAGCTGGCAAGACTCAACGAGAGAGTCAATGCCCATTATTTCAGCACATGGGTAAAGACCGGTGAGTGGAGGTCCTTTTTTTTTCCAGATTTTATAAGTTATAATGTACTCCCTCCGTCCAAAAAGTTCTGGCGGCATTTGAAAGATTAGGGGATCTTATCTTAAATAGTTGGTTTTGCTTCAATGTCAATCCACGAGGTGCATGTGCAGGGGTAAGCGGAGGTTTGAAATATTATGCGACCTATATTAAAATAATTTTACTTTATTTCCAAATGCTGCCATGACTTTTTGGACACAGTTGTCATAAAGTTTGGATTGGGGTTGAATTCTACATTTGGTTGGTTTGTAAAAATTTGGATCCGTTTGGTAAAAATCCGGAGAAAAGTGGAGTTATAAAATCATGAAATGAAGATATCAATCACCGTATATATATTTTCATTAGTAAAAGTTATATTAAACCTATAATTCACATTGGGAGAAGGCATAGCTTCATCTAGAGATCTAGTTTATGACAGAGAGCAGTTATATAGATTTTTTTTGTAACGAATTGATTCTACACTATATATTGGATCTGATGTACATGAGTTTAAAATCTTGTACCACTAGTATACTTTCAACTGTCACAAGTATTTTAATAGTAGTCCACCACAAAACACGCTGGTGGTTGGTTTTCAGTCTCCCTGTCCTGTCCACTGGATAAGATCTAAGATTCGAAACTTAACTCATGTACAAGGGGTATCCAAGAAAACTAGGAGTAACATGTGTGAGATCTAATAAGATACCAAAAAAAAAAAAAAACTCGTTGCCTGGAGCAGTTGTAGCAAAAGAAAATGTATTGTAATGTTTTTTTGTTTGAAATACAGAATAAGAATCCTACTACAAAAAAAATCAGAATAAGAATCCGTTATCATGGCAAATGGCTGTTAAAAACTTAGGGCATCATGCATGTCAAATATATTAGTAGGAAGGGTCATGTGATGTTTTGGCATAGAGTAACAAGTATGGAGGTAAGTCTAACAGTGCCTAGGTTTTCATACATAATAGTTCCATTTTTCAGCAAGTATAAAAGTACGGAGGTGAGTTTGTTTTGCACAGAAAATGGTACGGACATGAGTTGTCCACTTGTGCCGAAACAAAAGGAAGGGGACCCCCTCGCCCATGGTATTTTTCCCACCAAGTACGGAGGTGAGAGGTGACCCACTTGTTTCCCTCTCAGATCCCCCACTCCACTCAGCTCCACCGCTTGTCTTCCACATGGCTTGTGTGAGAAGACAGATTCAGATTAACATGTGGTCGCCTTTCTATTGTGATTTTTATTCCTGCTAGATGTGACGTGCAGTTTGTTGGCGTAAAACGGCAAACAAGGAAACTACGGGGAAGATGACTTTTCCAACCCAATGCGCACTAGAGAAATTGGAGATCACGGCGTACACGAAAGGGGAGATGGGACGAGTGAATTGACACCAAAAGGGGAGAGGAAAAGGGGAGATAAAGGGGGTGATAGTGTGGCGAAGGAGGCGAAGGTGTGAATGGATTATGCACGCAAACGGCAAACGAGGAAACAACCAGGAAGATGACTTGCGTCGAGACATTAACAGTTTTTTTGTTTCGTGACCAACACGTACACAAATTGGAGATTACGGTAAAGACGAAAGGGAAGATGATTGGGACGAATGTTAGGCAAGAATGGTGAATTGAGACGAAAAGGGAAGTACAAGGAGGAAAAGGTGTGAATAAGATGATTGGACGAATGGTAGGCAAGAAGGGTGAATTAAGACGAAAAGCAGAGTACAAGAAGGAAGTGATAGTGGATGAACGAGGAAAAGGTGTGAATAAGTTAGCTATTTCTCGTACCATAATGCAAGGGGAGGGCATGCCCTTTTACTTGACTAAGGGAACTAATGGACCTCACTTACTATTCTTAAAATATTACTAACAATTTGTTTTTTTGTTTAATCTCACTAACAGTCAATTGTTCAGTGAGCTTGGTTCATTGCTTAGCTTCCTCAGAAACCAGATCTAATGTTAATATCCTTCATCTTGATCCTTGTTTTGATGATATTTATTATAGACTAATGCATGACATAAGTCAACTTAAACCAGGTCAAGTTTCCTTTTAATAACTTTTGTTGTGTCTCTTTGTAGCTTGGTGTCTCACCATCTCTACATACAAGTGGCTTTCTTGCAACACTTTTTTTGGATTGGAAAGAAAATATGGGGTTGGTTTCTTGCAAGAAACTCACAACCACAAAAATATTTTGTGGACCAAGTTATGATGTCCTTTTTTTTGGTACAACAATCATTAAGCTCATGCTCCAACAGTCTTCCCAGGCTCCTTAGAAACTTCGGGGAATTTTCTGCAAGATAAATAGCCTTCTTCATGCTTTAACAGTCATTCGTGTATCCCTCGGCTATCGAGAAGCTAACCGTGTAGCTGACCACCTCACAAATTTTGCACTCACCTCGTACTTTTGTTTTTGGAATTACCGCCACCCATGTATGTTACTTGTTATGTATGATATCTCTGGGCGGGGAGCTTTTTACATATGACCTGGCGCCAACTTTGACTTTCCCATATCACCCGGAATCTTCTTCTTTCTCTCATATGACCCGGAATCGGCACCTAGAGTACCGAAAATACCCTTCTTTTACGTTTTTAAGCCTTTTGTATCCCAAATGCTTCATTTTTTCCAAAATTAGTGATTTACGGGAGCATGAAGTTGGGGAAGAAGATATTCCGGCAAAGGTCTGTCCATAATCGCGGTTGAAAACCATCGCCGGCGCCGTCTAACTCAGAAAAAAAAATAAAATTTCATGCCAAAAGACTGTAAAATAGCGGGAAAGACGAAAAAAATATATGATGAAAGGATTTTGATGTAAGATCAGCAGGGAAGCCCTCCCAGCAACAAAAATTAAGATCTACATGTAAAAAAATACATATAAAGGCCACTCATTAGTGTTCAACCGCTCATTAGACACAAATATAAAAGAATAAAAATCGGCAAAAATGTGAAATACACGTCGGCGAGCGACGAGTTCAATTTATATATCTTTGTGTGATCCTAATGAGGTGGAAGAGGAAGAAAAATAAGGAAGAACGCAAAAAAAAATGGGCAAAAACGGATAAAAAATGAGCGAGTTATGACATTTTGAAAATTTCAGAAAAATTGCGTTGCATATGACACGACTCAGGCTCAAGTCGTGTATTCGACAACACGACTTGAGCCTGAGTCGTGTCATATGCAACGCGATTTTTTTGAAATTTTCAAAATGTCATAACTCGCTCATTTTTTATCCGTTTTTGCCCTTTTTTTTTTCTTCTTCTTTATTTTTCCTTATCTTCCACCTCATATAGATATATTAAGCTAAGAAATGAAGAAAAAAGAAGAAAGTAGAAGCTTTGCGGCGAAGAGCTTCCACTTTCTTTTTTCTTCTAATTTTTTCTTTATTTCTCAGCCTAATATATCTTCATGATGTGGAAGAGGAGGAAAAATAAAGAAGAACGCAAAAAAAAATGGGCGAAAACGGATAAAAAATGAGCGAGTTATGACATTTTGAAAATTTCAGAAAAATCACGTTGTATATGACACGACTCAGGCTCAAGTCGTGTATTCGACAACACGACTTGAGCCTGAGTCGTGTCATATGCAACGCGATTTTTTTGAAATTTTCAAAATGTCATAACTCGCTCATTTTTTATCCGTTTTTGGCCAATTTTTTTTTGTTCTTCTTTATTTTTCCTCCTTTTCCACCTCATATAGATATATTAAGCTAAGAAATGAAAAAAAAAAGAAGAAAAAAGAAGAAAGTAGAAGCTTTGCGGCGAAGAGCTTCCACTTTCTTATTTCTTCTAATTTTTTCTTTATTTCTCAGCCTAATATATTTTCATGATGTGGAAGAGGAGGAAAAATAAAGAAGAACGCAAAAAAAATGGGCGAAAACGGATAAAAAATGAGCGAGTTATGACATTTTGAATATTTCAAAAAAATCACGTTGCATATGACACGACTCAGGCTCAAGTCGTGTTCGAATACACGACTTGAGCCTGAGTCGTGTCATATACAACGTGATTTTTTTGAAATTTTCAAAATGTCATAACTCGCTCATTTTTTATCCGTTTTTGCCCATTTTTTTTTGTTCTTCTTTATTTTTCCTCCTCTTCCTCCTCATATAGATATATTAAGCTAAGAAATAAAGAAAAAAGAAGAAAAGAGAAGAAAATAGAAACTTTGCGGCGAAGAGCTTCCACTTTCTTATTTCTTCTAATTTTTTCTTTATTTCTCAGCCTAATATATCTTCATGATGTGGAAGAGGAGGAAAAATAATGAAGAATGAAAAAAAAAATGGGCGAAAACGGATAAAAAATGAGCGAGTTATGACATTTTGAAAATTTCAGAAAAATCACGTTGCATATGACACGACTCAGGCTCAAGTCGTGTATTCGACAACACGACTTGAGCCTGAGTCGTGTCATATGCAACGTGATTTTTTTGAAATTTTCAAAATGTCATAACTCGCTCATTTTTTATCCGTTTTTGGCCATTTTTTTTTTGTTCTTCTTTATTTTTCCTCCTCTTCCACCTCATATAGATATATTAAGCTAAGAAATAAAGAAAAAAGAAGAAAAGAGAAGAAAGTAGAAGCTTTGCGGCGAAGAGCTTCCACTTTCTTTTTTCTTCTAATTTTTTCTTTATTTCTCAGCCTAATATATCTTCATGATGTGGAAGAGGAGGAAAAATAATGAAGAATGAAAAAAAAATGGGCGAAAACGGATAAAAAATGAGCGAGTTATGACATTTTGAAAATTTCAGAAAAATCACGTTGCATATGACACGACTCAGGCTCAAGTCGTGTATTCGACAACACGACTTGAGCCTGAGTCGTGTCATATGCAACGTGATTTTTTTGAAATTTTCAAAATGTCATAACTCGCTCATTTTTTATCCGTTTTTGGCCATTTTTTTTTGTTCTTCTTTATTTTTCCTCCTCTTCCACCTCATATAGATATATTAAGCTAAGAAATAAAGAAAAAAGAAGAAAAGAGAAGAAAGTAGAAGCTTTGCGGCGAAGAGCTTCCACTTTCTTATTTCTTCTAATTTTTTCTTTATTTCTCAGCCTAATATATCTTCATGATGTGGAAGAGGAGGAAAAATAATGAAGAATGAAAAAAAATAGACGAAAATGGATAAAAAATGAGCGAGTTATGACATTTTGAAAATTTCAGTAAAAACGTGTTTTGAACGACACGACTTGCAGTATAGTCGTGTCGTCGCGGACACGACTATACTGCAAGTCGTGTCTTTCAAAACACGTTTTTACTGGAATTTTTAAAATGTCATAACTCACTCATTTTTTATCCGTTTTTGCCCATTTTTTTTGCGTTCTTCCTTATTTTTCATCATCTTCCACCTCATGAAGATATATTAGAATAAAAGAAGAAGAAAAAATAAGAATAAAGAATAAAGTGGAAGCTCTTCGCTGGAAAGCTTCCATTTTTTTCTTTCTTCTTCTTTTTTCTTCTTCTTTCATTCTAATATATCTTCATTACGTGGAAGAGGAGGAAAAATAAGGAAGAACACAAAAAAAATGGGCAAAAACGGATAAAAAATGAGTGAGTTATGACATTTTAAAAATTTCAGTAAAAACATGTTTTGAACGACACGACTTGCAGTATAGTCGTGTACACGACGACACGACTATACTGCAAGTCGTGTCTTTGGGAGACACGACTTGGATATTTTTCGTGTTTTCGACAACACGATAAAATAGGAATTTTCAAAATTTGATAACTCGCTCATTTTTCTTCTGTTTTTGCCCATTTTATTGTGTTCTTCCTTATTTTTCCTCCTCTTCCCCTTCATTAGGATCACAGAAAGATATATAAATTGAACTTGTTACTCGCCGAAGAGTATTTCACGTTTTTGCCTATTTTTATCCTCTTATTTTATGTCCAGGAGCGGTCCAATACCAATGGGTGATCTTTATATGTGTTTCTTTACATGTAGATCATAATTTTTGTAGTTTGGAGGGCTTCCCCACTGCTCTTACATCAAAATCCTTTCATCCCGTTCGGTTTCTTGCTTTTTGGCGCGAAAATTACCTTTTCCGATTTGGACGGCGCCGGCGCCGGCGATGATATGGGCGGAGATGCCGGACGGAACACCTTCTTCTCCGATTGAACACGAGTTTCTCCGGGTACCTCCTCAGATTCCTGGTAATATGGAAAAACGAAGAGTGTGGGTGCTTATACCTAAACCTAAGGGTATTTTGGGTACTTTCCGGGTCATATGGAAGAAAGAGGAAGATTCCGGGTGATATGGGAAAGTCAAAGTTGGCGCCAGGTCATATGTAAAAAGCTCCTGGGCGGGCTTTTCTGTCCCTGTTGGGCAGTTCCATTCCCCCCCAAAAAAAAAGTTACTGAGCATATGATGTTCTACTATTTAGGGGCCATTTGTCCAAAGTGGATTTTGGATGTCTATTGTAGCATTTATGTTTTTTTTATATCCAGTGAAGAGGAAGTGATTTTCAATAATCTGAAAGCTGTGGTGTGTACAGTATTTATAGGAGGGACGCCCAGAGATAAATCCAGAGTGATTCCCTACATGTGATGTGAGGAGATTACAGAGAATCCCAGATTGGGAGTAAATCATGTGATGAGATTACAGGGAATCCCAGATTAGGAGTAGATCATGGAAGGAGATTACGGAGAATCCCTTAATACGCCCCGGCAAACTCAGGGCGGGTGAGTAGCCGTGAGTTTGGTAGTGAGAGACTGAAACTGGGCGATGGGCAGTGGCTTGGTAAGTATGTCTGCAAGTTGATCTTTTGATGAGACATGGCGAACCTCCATGTGGCCAGCGAGGACTTGCTCCCGAATGTAGTGGTGATCAAGTTCAATGTGTTTGGTACGGGCATGGAAGACTGGGTTGGCGGTGAGGGCAATGGCAGACTGATTGTCGCACAACAATGTAGGCGTAGTAGTAGAAGGGATACCGAGGAACTTGAGAACCATGGAGGCCCAGACAATTTCTGTAGCTGTGGAGGAGAGCGCTCGATACTCAGCTTCGGTGGAGGAGCGGGCAACGGTGACCTATTTTTTGGATTTCCAAATGATGAGGTTAGGGTCCATGAAGACGCAGTATCCGGTGATGGACCGACGGTCAAGGGGGTCACCAGCCCAGTCAGAGTCGGAGTAGGCAGTAAGGGTGCAAGGTCCGGGTTGGAAGAGGATACCACGGGTCAGAGTGCCTTGAAGGTACCGGAGGATCCGCTTAACGGCCATGTAGTGGGTAGTGGTGGGTTTATGCATATGTTGACAGACATAGTTTACGGCATAGGCGATGTCTGGGCGGGTGTTTGTGAGGTATTGAAGGGCACCGACAATGCTTTTGTAGTGGGACGGGTCAGGGAATAGGGGGGTCGGTGGGGGAGATGGGGGGTCGTTTGTGGCCAGTAGGGGTGGGGGATGGTTTGCAGTGAGCCATTTGGGCACGATGAAGAATGTCGCGAGCGTAGTGGGCTTGAGAGAGGAAGAGGCCGTTTGGGGTAGTGGTGAACTCAATGCCAAGGAAGTGGTGAAGGAGGCCTAGGTCTTTGACGGCAAAGGCACGACCAAGGAGGGAGATGATATGGTCGACGAAGGGGGCATGGGAGCCAGTGATGAGGATATCATCGACGTAAACAACAAGAAGGGTTACTTGGGAGCCCTGTCGGTGAAGGAAGAGGGATGTGTCAGCGTGGCATGACCGAAAGCCAAGGTGGGTTAAGCAAGAGGAAAGTTTGGCGTACCATTGGCGAGGGGCTTGTTTGAGGCCATAGAGGGCTTTGTGAAGGCGACAGACGAGGTGAGGATAGGATGGGTCAACAAAGCCGGGTGGTTGGGCCATGTAAAGTTCCTCCGAAATGGTGCCGTGAAGAAAAGCATTGGAGACATCAAGCTGTTTGATGGTCCAAGCATGGGAAAGAGCGAGGCTGAGGACAATGCGGATGGTATAGGGTTTGACTACGGGGCTGAAAGTTTCATGATAGTCATGGCCTTCTTCCTGGGTAAAACCTTTGGCAACTAGGCGAGCCTTATATCTGGATATAGTGCCATCGGGGCCACGCTTGATTTTATAGGTCCAGCGGCAGCCAATGATGTTGGAATTGGGTGGGGGTGGAACGAGGCTCCAGGTGCCTTGAGTGAGAAGGGCATCATATTCGGAGCGCATGGCGGCGCGCCATTCTGGGGATTGGGTGGCTAGGCGATAGGATGTGGGTTCTGTCTCCGGGGGGGGGGGGGGGGGGGGGGTTGGGAGATGAGAGAAAGAGGTATGCGGGGGCGGGAGATGCCGGCTTTGCTGCGGGTAATCATGGGGTGGGTGGGGACCGGGGGAGGGAGAGGGGGGAGAGAAGTGCGGATGGGAGAGGGGGAGACCGGGGTTAGGGGGAAGTGTTCAGGGGGGGAGGGGGGGGAGTGGGTGGGATGCGGGTGGCGGATGGGGAAGGGGGTGAGGGATGGGGAGGAGGCACCGATGGTAGGGGTAGGGGAGGAAGAAGGGGTGACGGGGGAGGTGATGGAGGGGGGAGTGAGAGCGGAAAGGAAATTCATGTTCGATGAAGCGGACATGGCGAGAGATGTAGATGCGGTGGCTAGAGGGGTCGAGACATCGATAGCCCTTGGTGGTGGGACAGTAGCCGATGAAGACACAAGGAACGAACCGAGTATCTAATTTATGTTGAGAGTAGGGACGGGTCCATGGATAGCATCTACAGCCAAAGATACGGAGGTGAGAGTAGTCAGGAGGGGTATGATGGAGCAATTGGTGGGGGGAGATATTGTGGAGGGTGGGGGAGGGTAGTAAGTTGATGAGGTAGGTGGCGGTATAGGCGGCATCAACCCAATAGGTGGGGGGCATGTGAGCGGAGGTAAGCAGGGTAAGAGTGGTTTCAATGATGTGACGGTGTTTACGTTCGGCGACACCGTTTTGTTCGGGGGTATGAGGGCAGGAGAATTGGTGAGTGATCCCGTGGGAGTGGAAGTGAGAGGTGAAATGGGAATTGACGAATTCACGGCCATTGTCAGAACGGAAGGTGGTGATGCGGTAGGGGAATGTATTTTCGACCATGGATTGGAAGGTAAGGAAGGTGGCGAAGGCATCAGACTTAAGTTTGAGAGGGTAGAGCCAAGTGTAGCGGGTGAAGTCATCGATAAAGATGATGTAATATTGGTAGCCGAGGAAGGAGGTAACCGGAGATGGTCCCCAAAGATCAGAGTGGATGAGTTGGAGGGGGCGAGTGGTGGAGTGATGAGATTTTGGAAAGGGCAATTTATGTGACTTGCTAACATGACAGCTATTACAAGTGAAGTGTTTTATTTTGGGAACATGGAAAGGAAATGACGAAACGATGGCTTGAAAGGTGGCGGGGGCGGGGTGACCGAGTCGTTGATGCCAGGTGGAGGAGGAGGAGATGGTAGCGGTGAAGGCACGTGGAATTGTGGGGGAGAGAGGGTAGACGCCGTTCTGACTTGGACCACGATAGAGAAGGTGACCGGTCTTGTTATCCTGGATAGACACATCAGAGGCAGAGAAGGTTAGAGAGCAATCATTGTCACGTGCAAGTTTGTGGACAGAGAGGAGATTGTGAGTAATGGAGGGAGTGTGAAGGATGGTAGAGAGTTGAAGAGTGGCGAGAGGAAGAGTGAGGGAGGCGCTGCCGGTGGAGGAGACGGGGAGGGATTTGCCATTACCTATGTTAACGTAAGGGGGGCCAGGGTAGGAAGAGGGGGTAGTAAGCTGGGTCGCATCCGGGGTAATATGGTCGCTTGCACCAGAGTCGAGGAGCCAATTTGGGGGGCATTGGGCCCCACCGTGAGCTTGCGCAGTCATGGCCACGGTGCGAGTCCCGGTGGGACCAGTGGAAGGGGTGTTATAGCGGGCCCCACATCTGGTGGCATTGTGGTCAAAGGATCCACATATCTGGCAGGGATTGCGAGGGGGACGAGGTCCATTTCGCCCACGGCCATAGCGCGTGTAGCCCACACCCCCGCGGCGGAAGGTGGGGCGGGGAGGGCGATGAGGTGTACAGGGGGAGTGGGAAGTAGTCCATGAGCGGCATAGGCGGCAGCCGGTGAGGGGGCCGTGACGGCCGGAGGGGCACCCGAGTGAGGGCCGAGAAGGAGTTGGCCGAGGGCCGCTGTGAGAGGGCCCAGGAGAGCATGTGGACTGGAGGCGGAGGAGGGGGTGCCGGTGGCGACGTGGGATGGGCGAGTGGTGGTCCGGTGGGGACGGGCTGTTGGAGTTTGAGGGCAGCTTCTTCGGCAAGGAGGAGATTCCACAGTTCGGCGACAGGAACGAGGGTACCGCGAGCACGAATACCGGCGGCGAAGGCGGTGTAGTCGGGAGGGAGTCCGGCGAGCGTTTGGTGGAGGAGATCCGCATCATTGACCGGGACTCCAACGGCAGCCAGATGGTCTACCAGCAGCCGGAGTTGGTCGAGGTAAGCAGCCATCCCTGTGGAGCCAAATCGACACTGGCGGAGCTCGCCCATGAGGTGGATGACCGCGGCCGGAGAGGCAGACAAGTATCGAGCAGCGACGGCAGCCCATAGACCAGCGGCGGTGGTGTGAGTGAGGAAGTGGCGGACGAGGTGAGGCTCGATGGTGGCGCGGAGGAAGACCAGGAGATGTTGGTCTGTGGCGAGCCAGTCGGAGTAGGATGGGCGAGCAGAGGAGTCGGCCGGCGAGGGACATGACAGGGAGCCATCGACGTAGGGGAGGAGGTGGTAGGCGGCCAAGACGGAGGAGGTGGTCGTGCGTCAGATCAGGAAGTTGGAGCCGTCGAGACGGACGGTAATCAGGCTGGACAGGTTGGAGACGAGGAACTTAAGGGAGGTAGGGACGGCCTGAAGAAAGTCGGTGGCGGTGAGAGGGAAGGGAGGCAGAGGATGATCGGGGGAGGAGGAGGCGATGGTGGGGGCTGGGGAGGCGGTGGGATTCATGGGAGAGAGAGGGTCTAGGCCGGGAGGGAGGGGGGACTCGGGAAGGAGAGGTGAGGAAGAGGGGGGGGTTCGCCGGCGCCGGAGACGATGGTCGGGGAAGAAGCTGGTTTCAGAAAAGAGGAAAAAAGCAGGCGGCTTTGGAGAGGCAGGGCGATTTTTTTTTTTTTTTGTTGAGACGAGGGAAGAGAGTTAGGCTTGTATCTGGGTGGAGGGGTTGGGCAGGAAGAAAAGAATTACAGTTGCTGCCGGGACGCTGTGTTAGGCGTTAGCCTGGTGAGGCTCCGATACCATGAAGAGGAAGTGATTTTCAATAATCTGAAAGCTGTGGTGTGTACAGTATTTATAGGAGGGATGCCCAGAGATAAATCCGGAGTGATTCCCTACATGTGATGTGAGGAGATTACAGAGAATCCCAGATTGGGAGTAAATCATGTGATGAGATTACAGGGAATCCCAGATTGGGAGTAGATCATGACGGAGAATCCCTTAATATCCAGCATCAAACACGACATGAGGTTTTTCAGCTGGATATGGAAAACACATGAATGCTACAGTGTAGCAAAATATCCAATGTGGATGTTTTGCCATTAATCACACCCCAAACGGCCCCTTAGAAGGGCTGACCCAAATTGTAAACTTCCCTTGAAAAGTTAAAAAAAGTGGATAATGTGCTTTACAAAAAAAAAAAACAAAAAAAATAGTACTCTGCAGTTGCAATGTTAGCATAGTGGTATTTTTTTTTCTACAAAGGCAAAAGTTTTGATGATTTCAACAAATAAACCTCCACTGAATTATATTTCATAATTTCGACCATATCACGGAAGTTTAAAATTTTAAAAAAAATTGTGGAAATTTGACAATTTTACTTTTCAGGTAGGTTTTTTGGAGTTCCACATTTCAGGCTTGCTAGTTTTTGGTTTTTACAATTTGGAGGGGGTATATATAGTTATTTATGCTTTGAGAAGCTTTTGTTTGGATTTGATTATTTGAGTGTGTTATTTTTTTGGGTCTCCTTCCTCCTTTTACATTCCCAAATCTTCCCGAAATGAAATGAACCCAAAATGACTCCCAAATCTTCACAAGAAGAGCTAAGGCTGGCAAGATGAATATTTTATACCTATGATCCAATTGGCATCCCAAATTATGCCGATGTACACATCCCAGTATATAGACCACATACAGAATTCAGGTGAGACAGTTCGAGGGCATTATCACTGTCAGCCATAGAAAAACGCATGATAGGAAACAAAGATGGGCAAGAGATCGCTGTCCAGTGTTCAATCAGCTCAACCGCACTAATATTTTGAGAGAGATAAATTTCATTATTATGATCTTACACCAACTCCCTTGTGTTTGGACTTTGGAGCAGCGAGCTTCAAGTTCAAACCAGGATTCTAGGACAATTGGTTCCTTTTTTTTTTTGCTGATTCTAGCCCACCTTGAAGCACGTTGTAGACCCTATAACTACTTGTCGCTTTTGGAAAACTTGCAGATTTTAATGGTATCAGATTTCTTGGTTTCAAATCTTACACGGAGCAGGTCTTCCGCTCCTCTCATTATGCTCACGTGCTTTAACTTTTATGCTCAGGAACAAGCCATGGCACAGCGGTCCCTTTTTGTAAGAGGCATGTGTCTGGCCATCATTTGCCAGGAATGTAGCATGTGTCCGTCTACAGCTGGCTGTCGCTAACATGGACAAACACGAACAAATGTCATGGAGGCTATTAGTGATTGAATTTGTTTGATTATCTATTTAATTGTGGACTTATGGAGTAGCACTGCTGAGTCAGATCTTGAACAGTCTGAACATTGAAGGCATTGCTGCCACAAGCGTCTGTGAAAATAATTATAGCAAAATGAGTGTTAAAATCTGGACAATCAACTTGTAGATGAGTACTGTGCCTATCAGGTGAAAATGCAACATACTCTCATCAAAGCTTCATATGACTAAATTTTACTGGGTTACTACTTACCGGGTATCGTTGTCAATATGGCATTCATTATGAGTAATTTTTTTTCATCTATGCAAGTCACTTAACACATGTTTCTCGAGTCAAAATCAAAAACTTGCAGCTGCAGACCAACAAAATCCATAAAAAATACTGTCAAATCACAATGAAGTCTCAGCACCGATGGTCCATGTAAGCGGAGGTTCTGTTCCCCAGTCATCGCAGTTCACCCACTCATTGCCATATGATATATGAAAATGTGTGAGAAATCTGATGTAGGGCTATTACTATCCTTCTTTGAATGGTCTTTGTGAACGACCCAAATTTTATAGTATAAAAAAAATTCTCTAGAAACCCTACTCGACTTGACTCTAGGAAATAGGATGAGTTGCAGATGAGTAGATTGAGTATCAATTTTTACATGATATACATTAAGTTAGATTAGGATTAGGAAAATGAATCAGATGGACGATGAAAAAGAAATTATGCAGGCTAGGACTCTCTTGAGCGTAAGGGATTTATTGCGGATAAACTTGTTGTTTATAAATAGACTTGACTCGAATAAGGATAGACTCAAAAAGGACTAGTTAGTCCTAGCAGGAGTATGACTCCTCTATAAAAAGGGAACAGGCCGACCCTTCTTTTTCCTTTATTGCTCTCTCGATCATTCTTTCTCTAAAACTCTATTTCTCTCTCTCATCTCTCTCGACCTTCTCTCTCTCATCTCTCTAATTGGCCGACTTGAAGAAAACGACGAGGAGGAGCGTAGGACAGCCGGAATAAAACACGAAGCAAAGAGTTTCAATGAACAGTTTAAGGTAGGATGATTTTACATAATGTCTTCTAAGGTAATGTATTTTTACAACGCCTAGAATTCGTGTGTTTAAAGTTAAATAATTTATCTGATATTGAGATAAGTTCTATTCATGCTTAGGTTTCGAAAAAACTTGTTTGTATTGCATGAGTTGTTATTATATTGGAAATTGTAGTAATCGATCGCAATTGTTTGTCTGATTTATATTCTATCATATGTGTTGTATTAAGATGAAAACTCATATTCATATATGTGATTCCTTGTTGTTGCCATCGCCTTGTTGCAACCTTGCTATCTGACTTTAATTGTCTTAAATCAATTGAGTTATTATCTAATTATAAAGATAATAAATATTATCAATTATTTAGGTTTAATCAAGTATCTACAATCAACTTGTTATTAGCTAAAACTCTAAATTCATCTATGTGTCATCTCAGTCTATATATGTATATGTACCAGCTGATAAGACGTAAGGAATAGCCGGATAAGGAGGATTAGTGGGAAGAAGTTCGTAGTTGATATTAATGGGCCGTTTGGGGCGTGATTAAAAGCAAAATATCTACAGTGGATGTTTTGCTACACTGTAACATCCATGTTTTTTTCCCATCCAGCTGAAACACGACCTGAGTGTTTCAGTGGATCTGGAAAATCTACTGTGAATATTTGTTTATAATCACGCCCCAAACGGTCCCTAAATTCCGATTTATTTTGAGAATAATTGTAATGACTTTGGACCAATAAATATTTTAGATTATTATTTATTTGCACATTCTTAGTTTTATTTTTAAATAGTCTATCCTTTGAGTTTTGGTCACTTTGCACTTCTTAATGCATTAGTATGAATGACGATATATATTTGTTACGCCACAAGCATTCAAGACATTAAAAGAAAATTTATTCCGATAAGAGCTGGAAATTTGGTGCGTGATAGTCTTCTAGCACTTGTTTTTTTATACAATTTGTAATTACTTGTTACTCCTTCCAGTATCTTTTAACAAATACAATTATTTTTCAAATGAACTAAATTTGAAAAAAAACTGTATAAGTGACCGGAGGGAGTAGTTCGGAAGTGAAAGTTGAAATTTTGATAAACATAGGAAGCTATGTGCAGCACCTTGTCACTGCAACGAAGGGCGACATAAAAAGAAACTCCAAAGATATAGACCTTCTCAACGTTTAAAGGGAAAATTGGATTGAACATCAAATTCCCAAAATAGTTCTAGATAAGCTTACTCCTTAACCTATCAAGTTACAAAAAATTCAGACTATATAATATGACCTGACCCACATGCAAACTATAGGGAAGCTAACATTAAACTTTCAACAATTCCTGTTTTAACACCCATATTACAACTAGAATGTATCATGTCAATGCCAGAGAAAACAGCATTAATTTAAAAAACCAGGACAGAAAACGGAGACAATTGTTTAATCCATTAACAACCCAATTGCTAGAATTAGTTGATTTTTCATACATTGGGAGTATTTTCTTTAGAATCAGTAGCTGCCATATCTTCTATGGCAAAATGTCGCCAGAGCAGGTGACCCTAGGCGGGAGGAGGTAGGCTCAGGGACAGCATTGCCCCCCTGCTCATCGCATAAGCCCAAGTCAGGGGATCCATATGGCATGCGTGAGACGAGCAGACGAATGTATTTCACATGGGGCGAGCTGACGGGGGAAGCAACCATACAGACGCAGTCTACAAAAATGCATGTACCATGCTTATACGATACGATTGCCCTGTCTATACTATTCCCTCTCTTTGCCCAAAAAAAATCCCCTTCTCTCCCCTTATTTTCTAATTTTAGAGAAAAAGGGGGAGAGTCCTATACTCGTCACTGGTTTTAGTGTAGCAAAAAAAAAAAACTCGTTTTTTCTGATCTATTCCCTCTGTTTTCAAAAACCAAGACTATTAATGTGGTATGGAGGGAGTAAAAAGTAACAGGGCTGGATTGGAAAATTAAGAGTTGTGATATCTAAAATACTATTCATTTTGAAGATTATACTCTAGAGATAAGTTTACATGAGATCGTTCTCATATAAGGAGCATGAGGCCAATATTTATTGCCGTTAGATTCCGATCGGAGGGTGAATATCAAATCAGTGGGTAGGTGAGTGTGTCACATCAAAGAGTGGGTGAGATCATTATAGATATTTGTAGCCGTCAGATCAAGATCCAACGGCTACGATTCAAAGTGGCCTCATATAAGCAATATGAGAGCGATCTCATTTAAACTTTTCCCTATACTCTATTAGCCCAATAAAGGCTGCCATGGTTAGATGGCTGACTTTGCTCCCTCACGACTAAAAATTCAGGGGGTTGGGGGGTGGGGAGAGAATACAAATTTAACTCTTTTTCAAATGAAGACATGCTTTATTGCATGGAAAGAATATGTACAAGAGGGGATTTGGTTTTGGAACAGAAGGCTAGAGGAGTTGTGAATAGGAGGATATGGGTTTAAAGAAGGAATGTAATAGGCATAAAACTGAAAGTGGAATTTCATTGGCATTTTTTAATGAAAACATCCATTTTTTTATACGTGCAATTTTACTAGTCTTTTTTCCTAAAATTAGCGTACCAAATGGTGAATTTTGCAAGAATCATTACTCCAACCTATCAGCCTAACTTCGACTATTTAGTCACTTATTTTGGAGGGCCCAAGTTCCATTGGAGAGCCACATTGAAGTAACAAACCCACCCAGAACAGAGATGCTTGTGGCCTACGGTGGGGGCAATGTCCACTGTTTAGGCACGCAATTAAATGGCATTTCGGTTAAAACGAGTGTTTTTTTTTTTTGCTACACTAAAACCAGTGACGAGTATAGGACTCTCCCCCTTTTTCTCTAAAATTAGAAAATAAGGGGAGAGAAGGGGATTTTTTTTGGGTAAAGAGAGGTCTATCAATCACAGTACATCATACCTACATCAAAGCATATTAATAGATCATACCTAAATCCACTTATATAACGCAAGCACATAATTAGATGAAGGCAATCATAGTGTAATTGAATAAGTGTAACTTCCATCATAAATCCACTGATTGCTACAAGCCTTCCCCACGAAATTAGGACGAGAAGTTGACCACCCAACAATCGAGCCATGTCGTACTTAGAGCAAAATTCCCTGGTATGATGATCCTTCTTTTGTGCTACAACTTCTCTCATATAATGATATGGATGCAAAGAAGCTGGATGAAACAAATTATCCCTTGTCATCATCAACTTTGGTTAAGAGAGCTTATAATATGTGCACAAGCAGGAAATACACAATACTCAAAAAACATAACAAGCAACTATTTCCAATCCCTACAGACTCGTCAATTATCAACTACACTTATAGCATCAAATTATGAATTTAATTTCCTATCTAACCTGATGTATTAATTCTCTCAGCAGGGTTAATCCAAATGAGTTTCTATCTAACCAAGAGTGAATAAAAGTATACAGAACGCAAGAGGGAGATAATAGTAGATCATAACGTCCGGGAAGTTGTTGACTACATAGGGTGCGTTTGGAAGCTAAAAAAATATATTTTAGCCCTGAAAAGTGAAAATTTTCACCTTTCAGGGTGAAAAGTGTTTGGAAACTGAAAGGGTGAAAAATGATCGGCAACAGTGATAAGTGAAAATTTTTACTTTTTCACCTTTTAGGCTTGTTTTGTGTTTGTTTGCTGAAAGGCTGAAAAATAGCCCTGAAGGTGAGACAATTTTCACCTTTCATCCTTGAAAAACTGATTCTCACCGAAGTGAGAATCAGGGTGATGAATCGAGCGTCGCGCCTCTTCAACGAAAAAAATCAACTCTCTCCCAAACGTTCGCCCCCCCCCCGGTGAGCACCCCCACCTCGACGGTGCCCAGTTGAGCTGGGAGAGTCTATGCCCCCCATCCCCGCCGCCTCCCCCCCCCTCCCGTCGGAAATCCGTGCCCACCTGCTCAGGTCGTCCAAAGCCGGTCACCCCGGTATTTGCCCCGACGCCTCCGCCGCCGCACCATTAAACCGAGGAACCTCCCCGTCATATCTCCCTCATTTTTAGCCTGCTTTTAGACATTTTTTATCATTATAAGAAAGAACACTAAAAATGAGGAAGAATGGAAAAAAAATGGGCCAAAATAGATCAGAAATGAGTAACATACGCATCGTTAAAGTTTGTCCCATTAAAAAAGTTATCACGTAATCGATTACACGATAGCCAGTGCTATAGTGTAACCAGTTACTCAATAGGCAGTACTATAGTGCAACCAGTTACTCGATAGTCAGTGCTATAGCGTAACCAGTTACTCGATAAGCAGTACTATAGTGCAACCAGTTACTCGATAGCCAGTACTATAGTGCAACCAGTTACACGATAGCCAGTACTATAGTACAACCAGTTACACGATAGCAAGTGCTATAGTGTAACCAGTTACTGATAGCCAGTGCTAGAGTGTAACCAGTTACTCGATAGCCAGTACTATAGTGTAATCGATTACACGATAGCCAGTTATATAGTGTAATCGATTACATGATAGCACACTTTATAGTGCAATCAATTACACAATAGCTCATTGTATCGTGTAATCGATTCGTGTAACCGATTACACTATAGCACTGGCTATCGTGTAATCGATTACACTATAGTACTGGCTATCGTGTAATCGATTACACTATATCACAGACAAACTTCAACGATGCGTTTCTAACTCATTTTTTATCCGTTTTGGCCCATTTTTTTTATTCTTCTTCATTTTTAGAACTCTTTCTTATAATGATGAAAAATAGCAAAAATGGATTAAATTTAAAAGAGATATGACCAGAGGGCTCCCTCAGCTCAACGGTGCGGTGGCGGAGGAGTAGCCGTGTAGGCACACACCGGGGTGAGGGGGGCTTTGGATGACCTGAGCAGTTGGCCGGGATGAGGGAGGCACGGGCTCCTTCGGCTCAACGGGGCGGCGGTAGTGTCGAGGTGGGGGGCTCAATGAGGCATCGGTGACGGCATCGAGGTGGGGGGCTCAACGAGGCAACGGCAGCGGCGCCCGCGCCCAAGGGAGGGGGGCTCAATGAGGCCGCCGCCGCCATCACCACCGGGGAGAAAGAGGGCGACATCAACGTGATTTATTTTCAGTTTCCAAACATATTTCACCTTTCACAAATTAAGCCTGAAAATTTTCACCCTGACGCTTGTTTACTTTCAGGTTCCAAACGGGTTGTCACCAATCAGAAAATATCAGTGTGATAATTTTCAGACTGATATAAATTTTCACCTTTCACCTATCAGCTTCCAAACGCACCCATAGTTTGAACTGGAGGAGCAACGACAACAGAAATTTTGAGATCTGCATGCGAAGAATTTTCTGCCCTTTCGCAGATCTCCCTTTATTCTTGACAGGTTGCACACAAGTGGCAGCGCAGCATACATGAGTCCCCACATGGAGCTTCCTGCTCAGGGAAAAAAGGAAGTCTAGCATAAGCAACTTAAAATACCAGCTTGAATGTACATTAATGCCAAACCCATGCCACATATGACATTGTGAGACTTGCTTTCATGCTCTCAATGACATTGTATAAACCCATGCAGATCCAGTGTGCTATTCCAGACATTGATATGCTCAAAATAACAATGACATAGAGAACAGTAAAAACTAGAAAAGGTAAATGAATGTGGTTGATAGGTCGATGCAACAGAACTCATAACACATCTGTTTATGACTTTCTTGTCTATATATAACCACAAGACAGACGTTTTTATTTACCATGTACCAAGACTGCTAGAACAGTAAACCAGAAAGAGGTTTCTTGAACTACATTGAACTCATAAATATACCAAATATAAAAACTAAAACATTACGTCCGCAAGATATGGGCAAGTTCTTGACTGAACACAGCCCCTGTATAGGGTCTTTTAATGCTCAAAAACAAAAGAAAAGGATAGTTCTCAACTGAACCATACAAGACACTTTTGCCACAATAAATTATGAGGTAATGTATAAAATTTGATTCATCCTAAGAGAGCATTTTCTTATGTCCCATGGAGCAGAGAATAGGTAACCCAGAAACAACTTAAAACTTATTGACATTCACTCCATTCCAGTATAGGTGTGGCTTAATGAAAGGAAATCTGTTCTACCAAAGCAAATGGCAGAGGAGCATACCTGCAGGTTGTACTTTGTGCGTAGTGCTCTGCTATAATTACAAGCATAACAAGCAACAACAGATCCTGGTAATCCCAACAGAAGGCCATCACTCAGCATACAGCAAAGTCCTTTGACAAAGCCCCATAGAATGAAATGGGTTATGCATGGACCCATCCAAGATCCAGCACCCAAAAATTCTGCATTCTCTCCAAAGAGGAAACAAGGGCACAGAACCCCTTATACAACCTAACAGATGAAAAGGCACATATTAGCAATTGCCAGACAACCATGAACAATCATGCAAAACTACAAGCACGACCACTGTTTAAGGTACAAGTCTTTTAATTCCAACCAGAAGGAAGACTGCATTGAGTAGCTGATTATCATGATTTTTACTTAATTTGTTTCATTCCTAAACGAAATCCAGTTTTTTTTTTGGGGGGGGGGGGGGGGGGGGGTTTGATGACTTAATGTTATTGATATGAACAGAATTTGCAGGCAGTAATAGAAGACAAATTTAATGTTTTAGTCCATCATTGATATTCCAGAAAGGGTAGTTACTAATGACATGGAAACCTATCTAATAGCTTTGTTATGTATGGGCAAAGAGAGCTATCTATTGAATTTAAAACAGATGATACTTCTTTTTAAAGAAAATATCACACGTATATTAGATACTTCCTCTGGTCTTTTTTAATAGATGCAATTGATTTTAGAAAAAAAAAACTAAGTACTTGTATGCTCAATGCTACGTCATCATGCCAAAAAGAAAAGGCAAACTATCCTTGGTGTAACTAGCAAAATCAGCTCTTTAAGCTAGTATTCTTAGTAGCTTAAACTATTATAGTTTCAGAGGCTACCAGGTATACAGTATAATTTCGCTTTATGAAATTTAATAGAAATATGCTCCAAGCAACTCCTCTTTTCATACAAAAGCTTTCGCTCCCAGCATAAGAAATAAAATGTGTACAATATGTGAACCAATTCAATGGCGTCGCCTTGCTAGTCAACTTTTATTTTGACTATGCATAATTTAAGTCTGCCTTTAGTGCAAGACTACTTGCAATAGATGGAATTAGAGCTGCATCAGCAAGTGCATATTTTAAAGCTCTTAATCCCATTTCCTTTGTGTTTGCATAAAATGTCAGCCAATTCTTTATCAATGTTATCAAACTAAATGCAAACAAAAGTATCCTTCATCGGGCCATTATTGAGACAGTGCAGTGTTAAGATTGTAATCCCTGAGAGTTGTACAAATTTATTTAACATCTGAGAAGCGACTATATGAAATAGAGCATCTTCAGAACAATTCCTATATTAAGGACATCTTTGTCCGACTTTAGGATCATCAGTCACCAACAAGTTGTTACCCCTGTAGATCTAAGAATTTTACCAAAAATCCAAATACACAAGCGTGCATGAAGAGCTGATTGCTTCATGCATATCATGAAACCCATGAGTTTCTACAAAATGATAGATCACTTTAATTTTTCAGCCACAACTTAAGTGGTCGTTTGACTCAGTATAGCACAAGTAGTGGCAATACTAAACATTCAAAATGCACCTCCTTTAGATTCTATTACCAAAACTCCATATACATAAGCGTGCATGAAGAGCTGATTGCCTAATGCATATCATGAAACCCATGAGTTTCTACAAAATGATAGATCACTCTAATTTTTCAGCCACAACTTAAGGGGTCGTTTGACTCAGTATAGCACAAGTAATGGCAATACTAAACATTCAAAAATGCACCTTTAGATTCTGATAATTCAAGGGATCATAAGGCAGAAAGTAGCATACACCTCTGCATATCGTCACAACATGCACATATTCCAGAAGACAACTGACTGGGATCAAAACAATCCTCCGCCCAATGAAAATACAAGCTGTAACATCAAACTATACTGTAACTTGGGATGCTTTTGCTTTCCTAGAATATATACAAATGCTGTCATCTTTTCTACAATTTACTTTGCAATACCAACCTCTTATTAAATACTTCTTTCGCCCTTTTTTAATAGAAACAATGGATTTTCAAAATGAACTAATTTTATGAGCCCTTCAAAAAATAATTGCATCTATTAAAAATGAACGGAGGGAGTATATAAACTCAAACATCTTTTTATATTTCAGGGGAATAAAAGGATCAGGAAATACTCGCAAAATCAGAATTTTAATCTAATAATCATGAACGCCCCCCAAGACCTCCAACCATCAGAAACTAACCACTTTAAAATCCTGGGCCACTTTAAAATACCAAACCACAACATACCACATAGTCTTCCATTCACGTAAGTAAGTGAAATTCCACAACATGAGCATTTTGAACTAAAAATTGAAAATTTGAACAAGCCCAGATAATTAAATTCAACAACATAAACTTTTTGAAGTAAAAGACTGGAAATTTGTTCGTAAACAGGTAGGACCTACCCCAGTATTGAATACATAGATTTTAAATATCCAAAAAACGATTGGAAATTTGAACAAAGCAAGATGCCAAAATCCACGAATTGTAAAAACAAAAAAGTACCTTTGCAAGAGTGTCCGGGGGACTGCAATCTGAATTCTAAACTGAGCAGCAAAAAAAGAAAGTGGCAAAGGAGGAGGAAGATGGAGAAACTAGAAAATGTGTGGGTCTCTTTCCTCTTTTGGTGACCGTTCAGCTACCAAATCAGGTTGGGAGGATTGCTTCTTTTGCACATCTAGTCTAATCGTGATTAAGCTCTGGAATGCTGGTTTAGACTCTGAGACCCATGATACTATCCTTCGTGACGGCATAATGCATGCACCTACTTGCCATCGACACGAGAGTTAGGAGCTACCTGGGACCCACTTTAATGTACTCCCTTCAACCGCATTACCTGTCTGCATTAGAAAATCAGAGTGAACTGATTTTGGTTTTTTTTTTTTGGCTTTTTAATGCAGACATGTAATATTAAAGGAGGGAGTATTTTGTTCAAGGGTGGGGCCCTTTGTGAGAAAGGTCGTATATTCACTCCCAATTTGTATATTTACTCCCAATTTCCTGGATTAGAAAACCCAAATGAACCATTTTAGTTTTCCAAAATGAGCAGGTAATTTGGTAACGGAGGGGAGTATTTTATACTTCTTCCTTGCACTTTTATTTGGCTAGATCAGAAAACCAAAATAAATTAACTTTTAAGTGCGGTTGGCAATGGGGATTTGGATCCTATCAATTATCATCACAGAATTACGTCATTTGCCCCAAATCCTACATTTGGGAATATGTCTTTGGACAGGATTTGATTTTGGCTCAAATTATACCTTAAATTCAGTCATTTAGTTCATAACACAAAAATGGTTGAATACAAATCACGTCTCTCATTTACACAACTACACCCCTAAATACGAAAAACTCACTCATAAAATCATACTAATCCCAAAATACTAAATTTCTCACATACAAATCTCATATACCTAGGACGTGATTTTATGAATTACATCTTTAAATCTAAATGTCTCATATACATGTCTCTCATTTAGCCCAAAACAGCGTGAACAGAAGAGTAAGATCCATGTCGCCATCCGAAATAAGATTAAGATTATGATTATCATCTTTAAATCTAAATATAGCCAAACAGCACAGACTAAATTACAGGAATACCCTTCCCATCTTCGTACGGAGCTCCGTACCCAGAGAGAGGCCGTGGAAACCGAAGAAGCTCCTCGTCGTCCATAGGAAGGAAGAAGACGAGTGTCCAAGGCGACCACCGGAGAAACCCTAGCTTGATCTTCCCCGGCCGATCTCCGCCTCCATCCCTCCGTCCAGCTCTCTTCCATTCGGTAGGTTGCGAAATCGGTTGGGGAAGATGGAGGTCGTGAACAAGCTGAGGAACCTGGACGCCTACCCAAAGGTCAACGAAGACTTCTACAGCCGCACCCTCTCCGGAGGCGTTATCACCCTCGTCTCCTCCGTCGTCATCTTCCTCCTCTTCGTCTCCGAATTCCGTCTGTTCTCTTCCCCGTCTTCTTCTTTTTTCTAGTCAGTTTGCTTACATGGTAGAGATAAGATAATGCTTTTGAATCGAACAGACGGAGCGCAAATTTGTTAACTTTAGTATAGTTAAGCGCTTTACTCTTTTGAATTTTAAGTTTCGAGAGAAACTGGAAATTCTGGAATTAGATGGGTGGAGACGAATAACATTGATTAACGATTGTAAAAGCAAAGTGTTTTGTGGGAGGGTATTTGAAAAGTTCGTTTTTTTTACTCCAAATTATATTATAGTAGTTGCAGCTGCTTCCACTCTTGTGCATGTGCTGGTTGATATAGTTTATATGCTAAAATTATCTGTGAAGAGATGTTTATAGTATATTGTGGTTTGATCAGTTGCTTGTGTTTGATCTTAGTTAAAACTTGAGTGCATTCGTGCGAATCAGATTGGGAAATTTGGATTTATAATTCAATTTTTTTCTCAGACTAATCTCAGCATTTCATGTTCACAGTTTGCGCATGACTGTCCGTAGATCGACTGTGATTTAATTAGTATGTTTCTTTCTCTTCTTCAGGGCTTTATCTTAATTCGGGCACCGATTCAAAGCTGACTGTTGACACTTCAAGAGGAGAACATCTTCGGATAAATGTTAGGATTAGACGCCCTTGCAGCTTCAATTCTTTGTTTGCACCTTTTTTTGCCTATTTTTTCGATTTTGTTTGTGTGGTACGTTCATGGGTTAGTATATGTGTTTTCAATTCCATTCTAACATTTGCAATGTTTGTGAAAGCGAAACGCTATGAGAGAAATTATTTGTTAGCAGACTCACGGTGGTTTATAAGATGCAATGTTTTGCTGCTAATTCTCTTTTGAGGGGGGAAGTAGTATTGTGTGTCAAACGTAGAAATGGGTCTTTGGCTATTAGCTTTTTAAGTTTGAAAGAAGTATTATACGGTTCACTGTTGATCTATTTGAATGAAGTCTTTTGAACTGATTTGCATTTACCTTGTCCGGTTTCTGTGCAGTTTGATGTAACTTTTCCTACACTTGCATGCTCACTTCTTAGCGTTGATGCAATGGATATCAGTGGGGAGCAGCATTATGACATAGTATGTTAAATATTTGGCATTTTGGTTAAATGTATTTAGTAATAAAGATAATCAAATTTAGTCTTTTGTTAAGGGTTTTGTATTTTCTATTCCGGATGTGCATTTGACTCTGACCCGTTCCTTAACATTCGTTTGCTTGCAGAGGCATGATATAATAAAGAAACGGATAGATTCTCATGGTAAAGTCATTGAATCAAGAGCAGATGGCATTGGAGCTCCAAAGGTTTGTACTTTTCTCTTAAATCTATTTACATAGTCGATGTATGTTAGTCCTTATTTATGCAACTATGTGGCTGGATTTTTTGTGCAACTTTTTAGCAGCATTTTCTTTCAATATATCAAGGTTCTATGAAGTTATTTGTTGATAAATAGTATCAGGGCACAAAAAAATTGCTCTAAAAACTGTACTTTTTTTAAGAATGTGGTCTTAGCATTTGAGAATGCGTAGTTGACTTTTATCTTCTGGGTCTCTGGGACATAACATTTGCCCACCTTGTTTAACTTCTTTGGTGTAGCGAACTTGTTAGCTTTGGGTGTGTAGAAGAAGCTAAAGCTTGTAATGTGTTTGTCCAGATTGAAAGGCCATTACAAAGGCACGGGGGAAGGCTTGATCACAATGAAACTTATTGTGGTTCTTGTTTCGGTGCTGAAGCGGTAGGTTCCTTCACTGAATCTTAGTGCAGGAAATTTTTTCCATTCTAATAAGATTCAATGCAGATATGCTACTTAGGTAAAGACTGTAATGATCAATTGCTGATTTTTTTTCTGCTTCCTCATCCCTGAGCAGCAATAACGAGGAGGAGACCCAAACATCATGTTATGTTATGCTGGAAAAATGGGGAAAGAAAGTGGTTTATGTGTGTACGAGTCGAAGCACTTAGAAATTGTAGTCTTGTGTGTCTCTGAATGATTTGGGGTCCATACTCTCTCAAGGCCAATGCTTTCTCATATTAGTTTGGCAGTGATGACAGGTTAAAATTATAAGTTGGATCTTCTAGATACCCGTTATCATGGAATGACCTAGTCTCTCTATTTCTCTTCCCCCACATCATCTAGCTTTTTTTCCATCCTAATGATTAATTGCTTCATTAAGCATTTAACCATACATATACTAGGTTGGCAGTTAATGATGATATTTGCTGAACCACCCTGGTTGGTCTTGTCCACTGAATGAAAAAGACAGCTAGATGTCTTTCCCTGATAGGGTTTAGATAGTTGTAATGGAAAAAGCTTTTGCCCATCAGCTCTATATGCTCTAATTAAAATTGTTATCCTATTTCCGAGTCTAATTGCAGGCAGACGATGATTGTTGTAATTCATGTGAAGAAGTCCGTGAAGCTTATAGGAAGAAAGGTTGGGCTCTTACAAATCCAGATATGATTGACCAGGTACTATATGGATGGTCTTCCTTTCTTTAACAATTTATAAATTTCTGCCAGCATGGACCTCTTCTTGTGATCTGATTATACTTGGAAAAGTGCACTAGCTATTGGCATGCCTTGTTTCCACAAGGGCCATCATCTAGCTGTGTAAAACGGGTTTACATTTAACTGATAAACTTCTTATCGGAGCATATGATGGTACTCCAGACAATATCTGAAACAGTAGTAGAAGACCAGCTGATAAAAGAACGAAAAGAACTTTTGGGAATTTCTCTATTAAATTAGGTTCTTTCTATAGGTAAAATAGACGCACCCTCACCCAATAGATGCCACTGCGATTCGGTCCTAGGACCTCACCCACGACCGGGAGAGGTCCCACCAGCACACTAAAAGCTGGATCAGCCTATTGAATTAGACTTTGGACATAGCTAATTGGAATCTCAGGATGCTTAAATTTTCTTCAGCCGGACTAAGTTGCTTTCATCTGCAGAGCAGCATACTCTCTCTGTCATTGCCTTTTGATGCTTAAATTTTCTTGTGAATATCTGATGTTTTGTCTGTATTGAGCTTTGATGCTTTCTACAATTTTTTCAGTGCAAAAGAGAGGGCTTCATCCAAAGGATAAAAGAAGAAGAAGGTGAGGGATGCAATATTCATGGGTTTGTTGAAGTGAGTAAAGTGGCTGGCAATTTTCATTTTTCTCCTGGGAAGAGTTTTCATCAGTCAAACTTTCTTATGCATGATTTACTGGCTTTATCAGCAGAGACATATAATGTGAGTTTATCTTCTTATGTAGAAGACATGTTATTTGTAATAAGAAAAGTATTCCAACTTTTCCAAGTATCTAGGTCAGCATGATCTTTATTTTATATGACATACTCTTCAAATAACATATTTGTATTTCCTTCCTGCAACTAACCAGATTAGTCACAAAATAAACAAGCTGGCCTTTGGAAAAGAGTTTCCTGGTGTCATCAATCCACTTGATGGGTATGACTTGTTGAGCTTTCTGCACATTAAGTTTTTTGTACTGACTGATAGTTTCTTCTTATGCAAATAAGATGAGACCTTATGTTCGCAAATTGGTTATGATTTTTCCAGTGTAGAATGGACTCAGCATACACCAACATCTGGAATGTATCAATATTTTATCAAGGTAGTCACTCATCTGATATTTTTTTTCTTTTCTGGATTTTTTTTGTGAAGTCATTGAAAGGCGCCAATTGTGTACTTCTAAGAATATTATCTATTTCTTTCGCGGTTGGTTGTATTCTTTAAACTTGTCTGTGAAATACAATGGCTAGCTGAACCAGCTCCATCTTTCAGGTAGTCCCCACAATTTACACTGATATCAGAGGGCGCAAGATTCAGTCAAACCAGGTCAATATCTAATATCTGAAGCATAAAAGGAGTTATGCTTTTATATTTTCTCAGCTTTCTTTCCTTTATTTTTTTTTGCAGTTTTCTGTAACTGAACATCACAGAGAAGCTGATGGATATCCTCGACCTCTCCCTGGAGTGTTCTTTTTTTATGACTTCTCTCCAATTAAGGTGTGTGAGGTGGAATATATAACTGTCTTAAGTTACCAAAATAAATGAAGATTGGTTTAACAACTTGGAAACCCAACTATTACTTGTTTTTGCATGTTTAAACTTAGATTAATGTTTATAAACTATTTCAGGTGACATTCACAGAAGGAAACATATCGCTGTTACATTTCTTAACAAATGTCTGTGCCATTGTTGGAGGTAACTTTTTTATGTTTGGTTCGTCCTGGAAATTTACTTGTCTTTTTGTTTAGTGCCATGCTCCCATGTAAAAGCAGACTGGTTTTTCATTGTTACCAGCTTTGTGGTGGAAGATGTTTATATTAATATTTTATATGCAACCATCATGTCATGAAGCCAATCCACATATTTGGAAAGGTGTATGATGAATATGATGATGTTGAATCTTCTTATCACCATCTCTTCTTCAGAGATTGCATCGGGAAGGGCATCCGACGTAAAAACTTGCCACGATGTTTCTTTGTATGGATTTTGTACCATTTTGATTCCGATAAGAGTCAAATGCGGTATATAATTCATGCCGCCGACCCCAGAGCTGGGAGAAGGCATATGATGGTGATGATGATGATGATGATGGTCCCTTCTGGAAATTGAATTTTGTTGGTTTTGATTACTGAGAATGCTAGTACCTAAAAACTTACTGGATACGAGTCTAGCCAATGAACTACACGCTCTTATTTAAAAAAAAAGCTGTTAAATTTTGTCACTGTACTTGTGCTTTATTTTACGTTTTGTATGTGCTCAGGAGTTTTCACGGTTTCCGGAATCATTGATGCATTATTCTACCATGGACATCGTGCAATCAAGAAGAAGATGGAAATAGGAAAATACAGATAACACCCTGTTAGTAAAAGGGACCACAGTCTCACTTTGCGGTGGTAGCCTGGAAGAAATGGCTCGCAGAAAAAATTCTGGATAATTATCACCTTGTACCCAAACTGTGTATTGCTGGAGAACGCCACAATAGCTGGGATACTTGGAAATGCTTGGGGAACTGGAAAACGCCAGCCCTAGATGAAAACCTTTTTGTATGACATTGATGAGAGTTGTTCTTTTTGTATAACAATTATGCATAACCACATTATAATGACCAGGGTTTATTATTTAACAAGATCGGTTTCCATGGTAAATCCTAACTCTTTCAGTGGCCTTGCTGTTCTTCGGTCTGTCTTCTCATTCCGGAAGTTTCATAGGAGATAGATTGACAAGTAGGTCGTTTGATGAAAAGGCAATGGCTGTGGCTCTATTGTTCTTGACGACACACCTAGTAGATTTAGAGGTTTTAATTTTTTTTCTTGGGCGTTTTGATTAATAGCTTAAATTATTAACTGATAGCTTGCAGCTTAAATTAATATAAAAAAAATTCATATAAAGCATCTTAATAAAAGTCAATAGAAATTTTGTAGTAATTTTTGTCGTAGGAATAGATAATAGAAATTTAGAACAAAGGAGAAATAAAAAAATAGAACAAAGGAAGAGGCAGGCCCCTTCGTTACGAGATGAGGATTTGAGTCGCATTTTTGTCACTGGGTTCGGGCTTTGCATGCTGCCGTAGATGGCCACAAGGTTTTAAAAACCGGACCGGTGACCGACCCGGAATTCCTTCCGGGTAGGTCCAACCGGGTTCAATCGGGGGTCAACCCGGGTTGACCCGGTTCAATAAAAAAATAAAAATAAATAAATAAAAGAGGGCAGGGAGGGGCGGCTCCCTTTGGCCGTCGCCGGAGGGGGAGGAGCCCCCTGCCTCGCGGGGCTGCCCCGTCAAGGCAAAGACCCTTCGGGGGGGGCTCCCCTCAAGGCAGAGCTCGGCTCTGGTTCGAGGCAACCAGAGCCCCCGTCGGGGGCTCTGCCTCGTTGGGGCGGCCTGGGGGCTCTGCCTCGACGGGAGCCCTCCAGTCTGGGGGCTCTACCACGACGGGAGAACGCTCCCGCCTCATAGCCCCCGTCGGCACGGCACGGCAGAGCCCCCCGGCGGGGGCTCTGCTTTGGTTTGAGGCGGGGTAGCCCACCCTGCGGGGGCTCTGGTTCGAGCGGAGGCCCGCCTCGAACCAGACCAGAGCCCCCGCAGGGGGGGCTCTGTCACGATGGGGGCTCTGGTCTGGTTCGAGGCGGGCCTCCGCTCGAACCAGAGCCCCCAGCGGAGGCGGGGACGGGGGCGAGGCGGAGCCACCCCGACAAGGGCTCTGCCGTGACGAGAGCCCCGCCTCGAACCAGAGCCCCTAGCGGGAGCGAGGAGGGGCCGCCGTGGGGAGAGGGGGAGGCAACTAAAGGTATGCCTTATGAATGTATACAATTATGCAACTAAAGGTATGCCTTATGGTATAAAATACTTAGCCGACTGTATCAAAACCCTAAATGAATGTATACAATTATGCAACTAAAGGTATGCTTTATGGTATAAAATACTTATTGTGAAAGCCTTAAAACCCTTTAGCTCTTTCTTTGGTTCAAGAACTCATGTGTCTCTCTCTTTCAAGGAATTTTCCTTATAAGTATAGAACCTTGATCTTGGAAAGCTTCCATTGAAATTATTTCTTTTGAGTTAGTTTTGTTACCTTTGGAATAGTTCCAAGGCTCTCTTTACTTGCAACTTCTCTGTTGAACGTGATGATCGTTGAGTTAGTGAATATTTCTACATCATATATTAATTGGATTCACATCCTTGCAAGGCATTCGCCCATTCGAGGCACCATGAGTAAGTTTCCACATGAATCTTGTCTTGCGAGGCCATGTTTGTGGGAAACTCTATTATCTTTATTTATTATCTAAGTAGGTTTCCACAAAGATCTTATTTTGCGAGGCCTCTGTCTGTGAAAAATTCTACTATCATAGTATGTTCATCAAACCATGATATATCTTTGTATCATTTTAGACCTTGCAAGGCTCCTGCCTAAAGAGAGGCAATATACGTACGTTTTATGCTGGTTAGACATCACAGACGGTCTGACAGTCTTCGCCCTTTGTGTTTGTGAGCACCGATGGGGCCCTTATCCTAGACTCATGGTAGGTTCCAAAGAGAGAACCCCTAGGGTAACTTGGTAAGTTTCCACAGGGATTTGTGAGCCCCTGTCTGTGGAGCTCGAGCTGAGCTAGAAAAATATTAATGAGCCGAGCCCAAGCTAGGAGGGTATGAGCTTCTTATTAGCCGAGCCTGAGCCAAAATTTCATATTTCGAGCTCGAGCTGAGCCATGCCCAAACTTGGCTCATTTACACTCTTAGTTAGATGTTCTCTGCAATGGATTTGAGCTTGACGCTGCACCTCTGTCTATGGATCATTACTTGAATATTTTTTATTTTATGTTCATAGGAAGGTATTGATTAGTTTGCATTGTGTGTCTGGAGTTCCTTCCTCACCCATTGTGGTTGTAGGTGAGAAAGTCTCCTTGTCTGTAATATCTGTTTTAGTTGAATAAAAAAAATTATTAGCAAAAAAAAAAGATAATGATAAAACTTGTTTGTTTCTCCTGGAAAGATATTTTAGTTACGTTAAAGTTTGTATGTACCAGCAATCAATGGTGTTTGAATGGTGAAGTAGCTTCATCACATATGAATTTTGATGTCAGTGTAGCATAGTAGCATTACTCACTTATCCTGTGGTGATCGGGTTTCCATGGAAACTATTAGGAAACTTGGTAGTGAAGATACTGGGAAGCTTCCACCGAAATCCAAACTGAAATAGAAAGGCTACTTCCTTTCCAAGCAGAAGACTTACAAAGTTCAAATTCAATGGCTCTGGATATCTACTAGAGCAAGTAACCTTCATTCAGTTATGCAACCTTGTAATTAACATCACATTAAGAGGTTGATAGCACAGAAGCTTCGGTAGACCTTGAAATATTCCTAGTGTTATGGACCTCGACATGTCTTGGAAAAGAGGCTATCACTTCCATGCAGGAAATAGTGAGAAATTTCACTTGTTTGAATCTTCATCCCACGCAGAAACGTGTTAAAGACTCATTGGAGGTTTCTTATATATATACGCATACAAGTGCTTTCCTCCATACTGGCTTATATCTTCACATTCTCCTAGCCTTTCTTCTAATAGTTCTATCAGATTTTTCTCATTAGACCCAATTCGGTTTTTCATGCGTGTCTTGGCTCTGCTTGTCCTTGAATCGCATGCTCCCAAACAGAGGGGGAGGTATAATGCAACACCGAAGTGTGCCCCGCATTCATATGTGTAGTCCACACTCTATATGCACCCCAACATGAATGGATTTTTGTTGGGTATTTGGAAGTAGGTGGTGGGCTACTCATATGAATAAGGGTCATACTTTGATTTGAGGATGAACCCACTGCCCGTTTGCCACCAGTGAAGGTTTGATATGAGACCAGTCCACGTGTTGAGGGACTTATGAGACCTTATCCATGGGAAATAATATTGATATGAGAGCAGAAATTGAAATTTTTCTTACACTATAGATGTTCTGGAGTTTGATGGAATTGAATATTGATGTTTTTTATGATGGTGATAATTCTTTCTTCTTATTGATGAAAATCTTGTTTGTCTATATTCTTGTTAATTTGCTTCCACATTATAGTAATCTTTATGTAAATTTTATTTATATTCTTATTATAATTTTATATTCTATTGAGTATATATTTGAAGTACTTACGCATCATACAATGCAAGTCTAGGTGAGAATTGAGTTTGCAAGAGTAGCCGGAAATCTTGAAATTTTAAGACATTTCTTAGTTAATTTCTCTATTTCAATTTATTTTGTAAAACTTTGTGATAAATAGCATGTGTGCCAATAGCATGCTATTTTAAATTATTATATTTAGAAAAATTATAGATTTTTTATTTAATAACATTCCCATATGATGTAAACATTCATTTACACGTCTTATAATGATTGTGTAAATAATGATTGGCATAAGACAACATTGTGTCCCAAGTGATGTGATCGGCACTCCGATGAAACTAAAAAATTTGGAGCGTGACACTTGCCTCGTGCGCTCTGTCTCCGATTAGATAAGAAAGATTTTTTTTTTTGTTTGATAACGTATCATCAAGGAATCAAATTAATTAATTCAAATATATATATATAAGCTCTTTTTATGCCAAAATTGTTATAAATAAAAGATGGAATTAAGAAAACCCCGAAACAAATGGCGACGATGGAGGGATGACTCCTCCTCCCACCATCGGATAAGCTTAATTAAGAAGAAGAATTAGCAAAAACTAATTACGCGTTTCTCAACAGCATTCATTAACCCACCCCAACTCATCAAAGCTTAATCCCATTATTATTATTATTATTTATAATCCATTTATTATTAGGACTCTCAATTGCCATTTCGTCCGATTAAAAGATAGAGAGCCAGTGAGAGCAAGAGGTGAATGGCGCACGAAGAGCTCCCAATTCCCATCTTGTCTGCGCTCGAGCCTGTTTACGGCGAGGGATCCCTCGCCGAAGAAGCTCAGCTCCGCTTCGACCATCTCAAATCCAAGTTCCTCGATGTCTTCGGCCACCTCCCCGAACCTTTTCGCTCGATCCCCAGGTCTCGTCACATTCCTCTCAATCTGGTTCAATTTCGTCTTCTGTTTTTGTTTTTTTAGGTTTTGGAATTTTGTTTGGTGTTTGTAGGACGTGTGAATTTGATCGGAGAGCACATTGATTATGAGGGCTACTCGGTGTTGCCGATGGCCATCCGGCAAGACACCATCATCGCCATTCGTAAGCATGGCACCGGCGAGTCGCCTAACCTCCTCCGCATCGCTAACGTAAATGACAAGTACACAATGTGTACTTATCCCGCTGATCCTTCCCAGGTACTTGTTTTTGCTCTTTCATTCTGTTTCATGTGATGGTTTTTTTTTCTAATGTTTTTTTGGTTTCTGTTATTTCACGTGTTGCAATTACTGAATGTGTGCATGTGGTATATATTTAACGTAGCGTAACTCAGATATATATCAATGGAAAGCTCCTTTGCTACCGATGTTTAATTAGACTTGATTTTGTGAACACATGTTTAAGACAAAGATCACGTTTTTATCTTTTACAAGTTGCCCGTGTCATTTTCTATGTTGCTATAGTTTTCGTACTTGATTCGATTGCCTTATATATATGTTGTATAAGGAGGCTCTTAAACCAGTCCCAACAATGATATTTTGAGCCTGCCAAGCTTGATATTTGTAACAAGACAGCCCAAAGGAATTTTATTGTAGATACCGAATGTGTGCCTGTGGTCTATTTTTAGATTTCTCATTACAATGGGGCCCTTGACTGAGATCAATATAACTTAAAATTGGTGCTTTCTTTGTAGCTTACAAAACAAGGCTGTAAATGTTTCTTGTTTCTCTTTGAGGCCTTATATCCAGATGTTGTTCGCACTATAAAAATCACTTGTCTGAAAGTTGGACATCATTTAGATTTATTCCTGCTTGAAAGAATTCAATCTTATTCAATGCAATATACAGCTATGATATATATTTGAAATCTGAGAATTTGTCATACCTTTTATCTTTTAATGAGTTTCCAATACATGACTTCTTATGCAGGATATTGATTTGAGCAATCACAAATGGGGCCATTATTTCCTTTGTGGGTAAGGTGCAGAGATCCATATTGTATGTAAACCTTTTGTTGCCAAAAGGAAATTTTTGCACAAGTCTCTATTTCTCTTTAATGTCATTTAATCCGTATATTTTATGTAGAAAGCATTTGCTGTTTTATAGTTTTATGTTCAAGGTAAATGTTCTCATTTGCATGGGCATGATGTTGGGATGAAACATCAAACAAAGTGGATAGGAAATTTTTTTATTTAGACCAATCATCATAAGCTATACTCCCTCCATCCAAAAATAATTGGCCACATTTGAAAAAAAAAATCCATGAATTTATATGTCCACTCACGCCCAAAAACACGGAAGTGGGTGGAGGGAACTCTGCTTTTTGTACTAGCCTTAAGAGTCCAATAAAATTTGAAAAAAGTCAAATGGGGCCTCATATTTTTGGACGGATGGAGTAACTTATTTGAAAATAATATTTTATTAAGTTGTAGAAGATGTGATTCAATAGAGTTCACCATGTAAAATTCATCAAAAACCAATCATGATGTGGTTTATCTGGAGGATGTTGATTTCAAAAAATCGAGGGCTAAATGTGCTCTTTCCATATGAAGTAGAATCAAACTTTCCACAGAAAATTGAATAATTGCAGTTGTTGTTTTACACGTGGGAGTTTATATACAATTATTGTTTTATTTTAGTTCAGATGTGGGAAATATAGATTTGCATTTTGCCTGTTTGACTTCTAAAAAGAAATGGTGACATCAAATGCATGGGTCAAATCCATTCTTGATTTATAGTATTTGTAAACCTTTTCAACTTGAGAATATGTAACAAATACTTTATTGACTTTCCAATCACGCCTTAGGCAATTATTATTGACCATTTGAATATGGAAAGTATATAATCCATAATCCATGCCGCCTACCCCAGATAGCTGTAAGCGTATGATGATGATGATTTGAATATGGAAGTGTTATACACGAATACATTTCATCACAAGCATATATATTGTCAGCAATTTGTACTGGATAGAAATTGTGGCAGTTAGAATTTTCTATCAATATTTCTTAAACCTAATATTGAACTGTGGACATCAAATGTAAAACATAATTATACTAATTGCAGGTATAAAGGATACTATGAATTTGCTAAAAAGAAAGGAGTGGATGTTGGGGAACCTGTTGGTCTGGATGTGCTGGTTGATGGTACTGTTCCAACAGGTAAGCCTCTTCAGCTTAAACCAAGTTCTGAATGTTTAGCCAGATTTTCTCCAGTAGTGGAGTTAAAAATGGCACATCTGCTTTTTTGTAGGATCTGGACTATCTAGTTCAGCAGCATTCGTTTGCTCATCGACAATTGCTATAATGGCTGCTTTTGATACGAATTTTCCTAAGGTACTTCTTTATGAATAAGTTTCTGACATGATTGTAGCAGCTGGCTCATGTTATGTCTTATTACTTTTATGTTATGGCAATGCCATCTGTATACGGGCCATAACATTTTAATCATCAAAGTAAATTGCGATGGTCCCTCTTTGTAGAAATTTATGAAATTTATTTCTCCACGATGCTAAGGCTGTTCGAACTTTGCAGAAAGAAATTGCTCAACTTACCTGTGAATGTGAACGCCATATTGGAACACAGTCTGGTGGCATGGACCAGGTCAGATGACTTTCTTTCACGTTATTTGATAGGATACAATGGGTCAGCTATGGTCTTTCCAAAACATCTGATGTAACCTCAGTTCAAAAATCAAAGAAGAACAAAGTAATTTGCCCAAAATGCCATTGTATTCAACTGGAATCAGCAATTACACCTTGAATTTTTCTAAGTTTTTACAAAGAAAAAGTAACAAGAACAACAGGAAACCAGAACAGAGGAAAAAATGCTCACTGAATCCACAGTGAGTCGAAGGACCAAATCCATGGCTTTCTCAGAGCAGAACTCAGAATTACATCAAATTCAACAACCAGCAAAAATGAGAAGGAAAAACCCTATTTATAGATGAAACCACTGGGTCTTCAAACGGTAAGAAGCTGATGTGGATAACTACTTTAACCGCCTTCAATTTGAAATGCCATCTGAAGTTACCAAAATACCCCTATCTTAAGAATGAACCAAACTGTTCGATGAAATGCTCCAAAGAACAGACTACATCAACATCGGTTCATTTTATATCATTTCTTTCTGCATTCAATTTGGTGCAGATTAAGCTCAGATCAGATGATATCTTTTCAAACTTAAATGTTGAATATAAAATTCCATAAGTTATATTTGCCTGCCTCGCAACATATAGCTGGACTCAATTTTTTCTCTGGCGCCGCTTTTTGTTGTGGACCTCAATATCCACAATGGAAGTATTGATGAGTTGGAGACAGTTGGAGTGAAATGGGGGAAAATCAGAGTAAAAGAGGCGAATTGGAGACAAAGAGGAGAAAAAAAATTAGAAATTTGGTGGAATTCTACTACTCAAGCTATTTAACATATCACTTCCATTGCCATAGAAAAGCATAACGGGTCTTAACTACCCCTAAATAATAGTGTCAGCAAATTTTATCTAGCTAGTGTGCCCAATAGCAGTAAACCAGAGGGCCAGATCGTAGCACTTCCACTTTACCTCGAGAGTAAAATACTAGTCTCATCCAAATTTGTCACAATTGGAAAATGATATACTCATTTCACTTGGTTTGCAGTATATGTTGAATTAGCTCTCCTTGGCATTCTGCCACTAGGCTGAATTTTAAAGGGTGAATGATGTAGAAAAGCTTTGTTTTCTGCCAACTTCTTTAGTACATGTACATCTGTTGGATATGAAGATTAATAATATCATACACACACACGCACACACACACGCATATATATATTTTATTCATGTAGCTTGTGTTTATTCACTAATTGGTAAATTTCACCTTGTGTTTCCTCAATGACTTCCATTTGTGGAATAATTCTACTGGTCTTGTAGGCAATTTCTGTGATGGCAAAATCTGGATTTGCTGAGCTCATTGATTTTAATCCCATCCGAGCAAGTGATGTTCAACTCCCGCCTGGAGGAAGTTTTGTAATTGCGCATTCATTGGCCGAATCACAAAAAGCAGTAACTGCAGCAACCAATTACAATAATCGGGTTGTGGAATGCCGGCTAGCAGCTGTAAGGCTAACTCTCTTTAGCAACTTCCTATGCATATGAAACCAAATGTTATATGGTGAATTACAGGAAGTAGTAGATAATATTGTGTTATATGGTTGCATAAAATAGAGTTCAAATTGGGAGTGGATGAGTGTGTCTGGATTATTCACTTGATTTTTCGAAATAGATGGGAACCAAATTTGCAAATTGGATTCGAAATTTTTGTCACTAAATATTTAGCAGATTGGTAAAGTAGATAGCATTCTTGTATCCTCATACCTAATTAACTGAAGATAGTAATATGATCTCTTATGACTCTCTCTTCAGTCTCATCTGCTAATGTTTTTAGCTCTATACAAGTCCATTTTTTTTTCTTTCTGGGCATTCACAAACCCTTGTTTCTGCTTCAATTTGGAAGTTATTTTATAGCTTAAACCGTGATTCTGCAGATAGTGCTTGGTATTAAGCTGGGAATGGACCCCAAAGAAGCAGTCTCGAAAGTTAAAACGCTATCTGATGTTGAGGGGTTGTGTGTATCTTTTGCCAGTGAGCGCAGCTCTCCTGATCCTGTCCTTGCTGTTAAGGTATTGAAATTAATTAGATTTTCAGGGATGTTACAAGTGTTAGTGATTTATTTGTTCAACTATTGTGATTGGTGCAGGAATTTTTGCATGAGGAACCCTACACAGCCGAAGACATTGAGAATATTACAGAGGAAAGTCTACCCTCAGTATTGGAGCATTCACCAACATCATTAGCAGTCTTGGCTGCTGCTAAGCATTTTAAGTTATTTCAGGTTGTCTCTTACTTTTTTTCCTCTGTGGAATTTGATGTTTTGCAACTTGGTCATTTTATTATTCATGTGCATGATGCATGTGGTTCTTTTATGTAGCTACAATAGTTTAGGACCTTCACCTTTTCCTTTTTTTCTGACTAAGTTTAGTGTTGATGACTGAATTACAGAGGGCATCACATGTGTACTCTGAGGCTAGGCGGGTTCATGCTTTTAGGGACACTGTGCAATCAGACCTCAGGTTTGTCTTCGTTTGCCAGATATTAAAAATGAACTCAAGCATAACTAGTCTTGTCACATTTGCAACATCAACTCTAATATCTCAAGCTCGCAAAAGCAAAAGATTTTGTTAGATTAGAGTTGGCCTATCTTCTGTCTGTCCCTTATGTTAGAAGTTACTCTGTGATTTCTACTTATTGGTTATTAAGCACCATTTAACCACATTATGAACCAGTTTCTCGTCCTCATTTATCTACATTTTCAAGGGTCTTTGCACCAGTTCAACCCTGTTTTGCTCTTTTTTTTTCTAAATTCTTCCTGCTTTTCCATTCTACCTTTTATTGGGAATTAACATCTTCCAGGAAAATAATATTTCTACACCAGTGTACACATACACCAGCTGATGTGGCAGGTTCTTGATGGACAGTGGAAAAGTAGACCCGTGAGGCCCACTCTTTGACTGCCCAATAAAAAGCCCGGTGTATGATACACAAATTGTACAGTTATCGACTCTCTATCTTCGACTTGGTGCCATCAGGCATCTTCTTTATAAATTTCCTTTACTTTATATTTAGAGTAGTCTAGTCGAACTTGGTCCACCATTTTTCTCGTCGTCTTATCACATTGTAATTGCTTCAGCTACATTTCTACTTTTGCTCATTGAAAATGGTCTTTTTTATTCCCTCTGAACATGGCTTTTTCATAGTTTCTCCCAGAAACACACTTACTTTTTACATGTTAAGTAAATAGCAGCTCTCCTCTATTTCAGAAAGCTGGTGTTAAAAAAGAACAAAGAATTTTGCTCTGCCAATTTCAAAAAGTATAAGCAACTAGTACCAGCTATGTGACATTTAAAGCATCCACTTTTGCAGTGATGAAGAAATGTTGAAAAGGCTTGGTTCCCTCATGAATGATAGCCATTATAGCTGCAGTGTTCTGTATGAATGCAGGTAAATTCTTTGGCTTTTTCCCTAAGGAGGCATTGGTTCCAGATAGATATAAATATGTGAAATAATTATAGGTATATGTATGTGAGATAATTATTTCATGACAAGTCATATTTGCATGTTTGATGTACGGCATATAAAGTCATGTAGATTCTGGAGAATACTTGTTTATCCTCTGTCATGACTCTGCATGCTGGAATACTTTGCATTGTTGTTTTTATTTCTCGTTTTATTCTTAACAATCAATTTCTCATCAGCTGCCCAGAGTTGGAGGAACTGGTGGATGTATGCCGCAGTAATGGTGCACTTGGTGCGAGACTTACAGGAGCTGGATGGGGTGGTTGTGCAGTGGCATTGGTGAAAGAAACTATGGTTCCACAGTTCATTCTGGATTTAAAGGTCAGTTCCTGGGCACTGACAAATGATTTTTTTTTCAATCTTCTACAAGATGACCTTCTGCAGTCTCTGTTTTGAACATATTATTTGGTTCCTTGAGTAGTTTCTACAGTAATGTAGATTAGTAGGTGTAGTTAATATGATTCCTTGTTACCATTTAGCTATCACAATTTGCTTATACAATGTTCTGCTCATCCACTCGTAGAGAATGTTTTTCATTCTTTCATTGCGAAGAACAGATATTTTAGTTAAGAAACTAACATTGGTAGACTGAACTCTAATATAGTGCATATTGCTGTCTTGTATGCATACAAATCTGAACCCTATCTGATTTTAAGGCTCTATGTGCATTGCCGTATTATCATGGGCAGGTGTAGATAGGAAGTGTACATTATACTTGAATACAGACCCTGCTTAGATGGATCTGTTGTATGCCCTTCGTCCTGAAATAGATGCTCCATTAAAAATGGTTATGTTAGCAACAGTAACCATTTTTTTAGGATGGAGCATCTATTTCAGGATCGAGGGAGTACATAATAAGCAAGTGTTTCAGATGTCATGGCATGTACATTTGCTTCACTCACATACATACATACCCATTAGACATATTTGCAGATAGCTTCTATTTACAGCTTATATCTACTCCCTCCGTTCAGAAATAGAGGGAGTATTATTTAATGGGCTGATCTCTCATAATTTTACGCAACAGGAAACTTTTTACCAGACAAGGATTGACAAAGGATTAATCAGCAAGAACGATCTTGGCCTTTATGTCTTTGCTTCCAAGCCATCTAGCGGGGCGGCTATATTTAAGTTTTGAAGCATTTTTTTATCGCGTTAAATAAGCGAATCATACTGCATTGATGTTAATTTTTTTTAAGTGATGAAACTATGTCATCAGCCAGAACCGTTAATCTTATGGGGTCGATTTTCCAATAAATGGTTGTGATAAAGATGATGAGTCCTATCACGTAAACAAGCGTTAACAAAATTACAAGCGTTGGGGCCAAAAATATATTTCCCTCTTTTCATCCTTTAAACACTTGTCCTACCTCCCTTTCAATCTTACGCTGAAAGCAAAAAAACAATCCTATTTCATAGGTTTAGGGTTTTGAACTCTTCCAAACAAAACAATAACAATGTAGCATATAAATTTTGTAGTTATTTGATCTTTCTCAAAAAGAACATCCCAGTTCCTCAAGAAACTTTCTGGTCTCTAAGTAGCTTTCTCAAAAAGAGCCCTCTCCATGGTATAACACACCTTGATGAGGGCTGACCAAAATGAAAATTGCATAAAACAAAGTTAAAAATAAAACATGTTAAAAGCATATGTTAAAATTTTAGTTAAATACTCTATTTGCCACTTTGATAGTTCAACCTTGTTCTCCAAAATAAAATATTTTGAATAATGGGGAATTTATTAAATAAATCATAAAAAATACCAATTTGACTCACTTTCGAAAATATTTCCCAAAGAAGCTATTTGACAAGCTACGCAGGCGCCCCCGTGGTGCTAGCGCTTGCGTGGCTTTTTTTTCAAATTAACCCGAAAGACGCCACAATTAAAAAGAGAAAAGCGTCGCCTCTTAACCAACGCCTCTTCATGAACCACACCTCTTACACCGTTAGGTTTTTTTGTCCTACTTTAAAGGGGTAACCACTTCAACGATGTATATCTCTTTTATTTTTGATCCGTTTTCACTTTTTTTTTATTCCTCCTAATTTTTAGTGCTCTTTTTAGTCATCATAATATCACAAAGATGTTGAGCCATCGCATGTTATTTATAAAAAAAATACCACAAAATTACAATAAATAGTATGTGATGGCTCAATATCTTTGTGATATCATGATGATTAGAAACAATTTTAAAAATAAAGAAGAATGAAAAAAATGGGCGAAAATGAATAAAAAATGAGAGAGATATGCATCGTTAAAGTTATCGCTCTTTTAAAATGGGACAAATTTGTAAAGAGAGGTGTTGGTCGTATTTGTTTTGAGCTATTTTAGTGAGATAAACTTCAACGATGCATATCTCTCTCATTTTTTATTTATTTTCGCCCATTTTTTTTCATTCTTCCTTATTTTTAGTACCATTTCTAGTCATTATGATATTACAAAGATGTTGAGCTGTCACATACTATTTATCATAGTTTTTATAGTATTTTTTTCGATAAATAGCATGCGATGGCTTAATATCTTTGTGATATCATGATGACTAAAAAAAACACAAAAAATTAGGAAGAATGAAAAAAAATGGGCAAAAATAGATAAAAAATAAGAGAGATATTCATCGTTGAAGTGATCGCTCCTTTAAAGTGGAACAAAAACACTTTTAAGGGTGTCAGAGGCTAACCGAGAGGAACCGACGCCATTCGGGTTAGTTTTTTTAAAAAAGTCACACAGGTGACCTGTGTGGCTTATCAAAGAGCCTCTTTGGGAAATATTTTCTACAGTGCGTCAAATCGGGAATTTTTTTTGTGATTTATTTAATAAATTCCCTTTGAATAATGCAAGCATTAAAAAGATTTAAATCTTACTCTAAGTGAATATGCAAGTTACGTCAATTCTCACTTGTTAAAGAATATTTTATATATTCTTACGGATTTTTACATCACTATACCTACAAGAATGAATTTGTTGAAGTTTTATATTAATCACATTTTCAGTCTAGAATTTTTAACTTTTAGATATGATTTTGACTTTGTGAAACTTTAGGGTTTCTTGATTTTTGTTTTGTGATCATGTTTGGGTGCTTTACTATCATCTCTATGGATATGAATTGTAAGTTTTTTCTTTATTTTTAGATTGTAGACCAGTTTGTCATATTAGTTATATTTATACCGTTGAGTTTGTTGTTTGATGCAGTTTATGTTTCATGCAACACCTGTCATTATGTTGAGTCTGAAGTTTATAGGATGGTTGACTAACCTTGATAATGCATTAAAAAATTTATGTGAGTTGGATCTTGTGTGAGGCTGAGGCCTTCTTTGTGGTTTCTTCTTGGGGGCCTCACCCTGGTTAAGACTTTTGTCGGAACTGTGCTTTCCAAAATTCATCTGAAGTTTCTAGTTGTGACAAAAAAATTTGTTAAAAGGGTTGGTAATATTTTCAAAAGGGATTTCAAGGGAGAAAATCTGGTAAGTATTAATATAACAATTTATTTTATTGATTTAATCTATTCCTTCCAACCTGTTTATTTATAACAGATCTTTCGTTTACAGCCTCCATCCACATCATTCCTTGCTCAGTTTATCATAGAGGGAATCTTAGATAAGTCAATTGGTATAGATATGGTAATGCGAGTCCTAGCCACTCCAACTGACATGAATGTTGTAATTACCCAAATTGGAAATAGCATTGATGAGGAGCAATTAGGGGAAAATAGGGAATTGAGAAATTCGGGAAGCAGACCCATCGACAAGTGTGACTTGTCGTAGGATGATTTGTCGATGAATACACTGAGTCAGCTTGAAAACTAGATTCTATTCCAATTGGAAAAGATCATACCGCATGAGTGTTACCATAAAAGTTGTAACCAGATGGCACCCTGCAAAAAGATAAGATCCATCTAACCTTGTAGCCCGGAGGGGAAGGGATCAAGCAATTGAGGTGCCTTTCAGCTGGTGGTCAATGCCTCTCACAATGTACCATTAGGGACAAATCCAACTTCAGCCTCATCTGGTAGATAAAGTTTCTGTCCAGGCAGGGGATCAACTCAGAATGCCGATCATCGCAAACCTTTGAGGAGATAAAAAGATAATGAGGCCTGTAAACTATTTCGGAGGACAAGAAATAAATAAGCATAGCTTCAAAGCATGCACACTGGATACTGGATAGCATAACACCTCCCCATATTGATAGCTGCCTTGCCAATTAGGGCTGGGAATCGGGTTGGGTCGGGTCGCCCTTTACCCTACCTAAATAGGGTCGGATAATTATCTGACCCTATTTATGAGTAGGGTCGAGAATGTCCGACCCTAACCCTACTTACCCGACCCTACTTTTTAAAAATAAAAATAAATAAATATTTTTATTTGCTAATCTGTATTTAAAAAGTCAAAATTATCCTTTATTTGACTAACTTTTAATATAGATAAGGTTAATATAAGTTTTTTTGTAATTTAGAAATAAAATTATCTTTAAAAATTAGATTATTCAATATTAAATATATATTATAATATTTTATAATAAGTACATCGGGTAAAATAGGGTTGTGTGGGTAATTATCCTACCCGTCCCTATTTTAAATAGGGTAAAATTTTTAAACCCGCACCAAACCCTATTTTGTAATAGGGTCGGGTCGGGTAGGTTTTTCCCAGCCCTACTGCCAATGGTTTCTCAACCTAAAATGGAGCTACTAATGTGGGACGGAGGGAGATGATTTATATCAACATCAATTTTAGGCGTTGGTCGAATTTGATTCAGTGCAAAATGTTTCTCATAAATAAATCCTTGGTGTCATTGAATATCGAACGAAAGGCCACCTGCTATCCACACATAGCTTGCACGCTGCACAGATTCTGGTTTAATAGCTTCCACATGCACAACCCACAATTTAACTTATTCAACATTTATTGGTATACTAGTAGACTAGCATTCTCAGGTAAATTTCATCTGCCATGCTCACAACGGAATGTCGTATCGGATATCGGTAAAATATCGGTCGGCCAAAGAGATGAAATATCGGAGATATATCGGAGATATTGTGTAAAAAAATATCGGTAGTCAAAAACTAGTTTTTACCGTATATTTTCACAATCTAACTTCTAAAATAAGTTATATTAATTTAAACAAAGAATAAATTTTAAAATATGCATATTTGGATAGAAAACAAACATGAAAGGTTTTTTTTTTCAAAAAAAAAATATTTTGAAAAAAAAAATTTTAATTCAAAAAATACCGAAACAAATATATCGGCGATATTTGGAATTTTTTAAAAAAACGATACTAATTGGTATCGATGTATCGGTTTATGGCCGATACCGATATATCGGCGAGACGATTTTCCATGATGCTCACACAAGGCTTGCACGCTGCACAAATTTTAAATGAATAACTTTCACAAGCAGATCTTGCAAGTTTGCTAATTCAAATTGTTCAAAAGAAGGAGAGTCCAAGGAAGAAGGAGAAGGGATCGGAAGAGGAAGAGCACAGAAATCAAAGTCGAAGTTAAAGTAGGACATTCAACCTCACATTCAACCTCAACTGATTAATAAGTAAACTAGTCTTGGATCTTGAAGAACTATTTGTGCACCGTATGATACAATAGAGATAAGAGAGATTAGTAGTATTCACATGTGTACTAGTCTTTAGCATGAAGATATCATGTTTTGCATGAATTTGTTGATTTTATATGGTATTCTTGCATTGTATGGTTTGTTCATACGAATGAATGTTGTACTTTATAATGAACCTGATTTTGAAGAAACTAGACTATGAAAGTATGTTGGAGGCAATTGGCAAACCATAAGGGTGTTGTAGAGTCAACGACAAGTGACTTATAGTAGAAGAGTTGTTAGTGGTCCAATAGAGACAGAAATTGATTGATGGATGCGCGAATATTTCCAATTGGTAATGATTCATCTTTGGACCATCAATAAAGAGTAATGAATCATATAAATGAGGGAATTGCTACGGTTTATCTGTTGGACTTGCTTTTGTAGGCCAATTGCAAATTGTAGTGTCAGCGAGAACTCCCAATGATAATTGAGTTGTTGGTGAACTATAGATAGCGAAGCATATGGACTCCATATGTGGGTTCAAGTAGCACTAAACAATGTGCTTGTAATTAAGGCCCTATCAGCTATAAGCAACGAGAGGAAACCTTGTCCTTGTGCACAATAGTATCAGTTTTTGAAATGAAACGAAAGAATATGCAACATTGTAATGCTACAATAATTGCTAAGTAATAATCTTGTGTAGCATGGGAAGAACATTTTACACTAAATACTCTATAGGTAAGAGAACCACAGAAAGTCCAAGGAAATAAGATATGTAGAAAAATACGCATCTCAATGACTAAGTGACTTAGTAAGAATCAAGTCGCAGTGGAAGAATGAAAAATATGTTGTAACATGTGAGAATGACCAGTAGTGTCAACCCTTAGGTTCAACATGTGAGCCTAGAGAAGAAGAATTGAGGAAGGTTCTCACTAAATGAAATCAAGAAAGAAAGAATGCCACATGCCACAAGAGTAATTATGCCAGATGGAAGGCACAAAACCTAGTATCATGGTTGGTCGTCTTAAGGGCTTCGATCCAAAAGATATCAATAATGCATGCAGAGTCATAACAAAGTTTCGTGGTGCTTGTAACTCAAACCAATTGGAATCATGAATTCCCTTCGTGTCTCTTAGTTGTGTGAAAGAAAAAAGAAGAATAGGGACATCTATTGAGAGCAGATCCCCAGCGGACAGCAGAGTATAGAGGTAGGAAAAAAATCTCAGGAGAAGAATAAGACAACTAGAAGGCCCAGAATGAATCTAGGGTAGTTATGCGCATAGGATGCTTGGTTGTTCTAAAGATTGTATGCATGTTATAGTATTAATTGTAATCATAATTAAGTAACACATTTTTTCAACAATTTAGGGTCAGCGACATAGATCTTACGCCTCCATTCTAGCCTATTTTGTGTCATCTACTTTGTAAGAAAAAAACAAAGGCATATCCTTTCTTATTACTTCTATCTAAGTTCTTTTTAGTCTTCCTCTCCCTTTGAGAATTTAGATGGAATTAATAAGAAATGATATATCTTTGTCTTTTATTACAAAAGAAATGATACAAAACAGGTTAGAATGGAGGCGTAAGATCACCAAAATCAACTATATTATTATGTTGTTGCTCTATGGGGTATGTGAAAATACTCAATTGCACTAATTTTTTAGTTTTGCGAGAGCAAGGAAATGACGTGTGGCATGTGGAAAGGCATGGCATTTAGCAAGTATAATTTTTACCTTTCATTCTTTTAATGTAAGCACATGAGCGAGCTTATGTTATTGGACTTATTGTATGACTATGAGAGGATTTTATTGTTGCACATACTAGACGGATATGAGAATTTCATATTTTGTTTTAAATGGCTATGTATTATTATGTATTTTGATAATTTTTTAAAATATTTTAAAAAAGGGGAATTTATATAATAAATCGTAAAAAAAAATATGAAAATGACACACTGTAGAAAATATTTGCAAAATAGGGTATCTGACACGCCACGCAGGCGCCCGCATGGCGTGGGCGCTTGCGTGGCCTTTTTTTTAAAACCAAATCGAAAGGCGTCGGTTGAACCGACACCTCTCAGTTAAAAGAGAAAGACCGACGCTTCAACAGAGGCGTCGGTTCAACCGACGCCTTTTTTACTGCCTTAAAGATTTTCGTCCTATTTTAAATAGGCACTTACTTCAACGATACATATCTCTCTCATTTCTAACCCATTTTCGCCCATTTTTTTTCACTCTTCCTTATTTTTAGTGCTCTTTCTAGTTATTATAATATCACAAAGATGTTGAGCCATCACATACCATTTATCGTAGTTTTTGTAGTATTTTTTTCGATAAATAGCATGCGATGGATCAATATCTTTGCGATACCATTATGACTAGAAAGACCACTAAAAATAAGGGAGAATGAAAAAAAAATGGGCAAAAATGGATGAAGAATGAGAGAGATATGCATAATTGAAATTTGTCCCACTAAAACAAATCTGTCCCATTTTAAAGGGGTGATAACTTCAATGATGCATATCTTTCTCATTCTTTATCCATTTTTGCCCTTTTTTTTTTTTTCATTCTTCATTATTTTTAGTGGTATTTCTGTTTATAATGATATCGCAAAGATGTTGATCCATCGCATGCTATTTATCAAAAAAAATACTACAAAAACTACGATAAATGGTATGTGATGGCTCAACATCTTTGTGATATTATAATGACTAGAAAGAGCACTAAAAATAAGGAAGAGTGAAAAAAAATGGGCGAAAATGGGTTAGAAATGAGAGAGATATGTATCGTTGAAGTAAGTACCTATTTAAAATGGGACAGAAATCTTTAAGGCAGTAAAAGGCGTCGGTTGAACCGACACCTCTGTTGAACGCCTTTCTCTTTTAACCGAGAGGCGTCGGTTCAACCGACGCCTTTCGGTTTGGTTTTAAAAAAAAAGCCACGCAAGCGCTCGCGCCACGCGGGCGCCTGCGTGGCTTGTCAGATACCCTATTTTGCAAATATTTTCTACAGTGTGTCATTTTCATAAATTTTTTTTTGTATGATTTATTATATTATTTTCCCTTTAAAAAACTAGATAATGCTTCAAATACATTCTTTTACTGATATGGAAAACAACTCATGATCCGATGCAAGTATGATATTCATCATGTAAAAATGATGTTAAAAATCTTGGGCATTACAAATGTTGAGGTATTTGATAGTTTTAAAGGTTTTAATATTTATCATTGATTTGGTTTTCACATTATTTTCACATTATTTTCTTGTTCTTTTTTAGGTGTTCCTTTAAAACTGTGAACTAGAGGGGCTGACCGAAATTGTAATTGAATATGTTAATATGTACAAGTAAAACATAAATTGGTTTAAGAGTACTATTTCAATTGAAATCCTATCATAATTTGACCGTAATGATGCTCAATGCATTCGCCAGACCCCATCACAACGCTAATAATTTTGCAGTGGCTAACCAACCGCCAAAGATTTAGTAGAAATGTGGTAGTAGCTAACCATTATTAGAGCTTGAATAACATGGGAAGATTCTCTAGTTTTTCTCTTTCTTTGGAATGGGTTTTCTAATCTTTGGGGTGTCAAAGTTAGCCAACCATCAATCTTTGCCATCTATCCAATAATATCTGTCTGCAATAGAAAAAAGAAAATAAACTAACTTTAGCTCATTTTGGTTTTCTAATGTAGATGGGCAATATTGAACGGAGGGAGTGGCATTTTCTATGCAAAGCATTTAGGATTGGTGCATACCTCAATAAGGGCCCATGGGCCTATTTCCCTCCACTCTTTTCCTTGCGGCAATGGCAGCTAGGGGTGTAAACGAGCTGAGCTGAGCCGAGCTTGGGCATGGCTAAGCTTGAGCTCAAAATTTCTAATTCGAGCTTGAGCTCGGCTCGTTAATGATTTTACTCGGCTCGACCTCGAGCTCGAGTGCCTACTACAGGAAAGCTCAGTCCAGACTCGAATTTTTAAGCACATCTTATCTAGCTCCTAAGTTCTAACAGTTGGAAAGCTCAACCCAGACTCGACCTGTAAGGACCCTAACTTTTGAACCGGTTTATTTTAATATTAGTCATTGGTTAATCTAGTGGTTTAAGTGATTTCCGATTTAACTCGGTTGTTTTCAAAAATAAATGAATTTACAATGGTTTTAATCAAAACTGATTTCACAATAATGAGTTTCAAGTGATTTTAAATCAAACCTGCATTTTTAGAATTTTTCAGATTTTTCACTAATTTTCCGAAAATTAGGGTTTGACGGGAACCCGGCGGGCCCCGCCGTCAAAATTAGGTTTTTGTGACCAAAACACCCTAAATATTATAGAAAGTTATTATAAAAATTTTCAGAATTTTCTGGACTTAATTTCGGATTAAAATCGCCAAATTATCCAATTTTAGCCAAAAATCTTATTTTTACCCCAAATTTTAATTAGGGCTACCCTAAATTTTTCTATAAAAAGAAAGTGCTATGCCCTTTCCTAATTTGAGAAAAAGGCTTGGCTGGGAGAATTAGGAGCCTCTTTCCCCTTGCTTAAAGAGGAAGGGATTAAAGGTATTTAGCCTAATCTTTGTTATTTTCTTTAAAATTCTTTTAATCATTTCTTAATCTTGATTCATTCAATGTTTTAATCCATTTTGAAAGCATAAAAATTACTGTTTTATACTTATCTACTAAGCCTAATCTTCAAAATCATATGTCTATGTTTTTAAAATGCCCTAGATCTAAGGTTTAGCATTTATTTTTCAAAGCTTAATAATGATTAATAGAGTATTAATATAAAATCATTTTGTTTGAAAGGTGTTCAAGGTGATTCAAGGTTTCTCTCATCAAATCAAGGTAATAGGTTCTTTAATCTCAGTTTTGGGTAGTGAATGGTTTGTTTTAATAGCTTTTACTTGAATGGGTATTCTTGTTTAGGGCTCTAATGGTGGGTTTAACAAATGCTAATCTTTTGCTATGATTTCTTAGGGTTTCATCTTAGAATGATATGTGGATATGTTCTAGAATGTTTGATGGGTTGTTATTAATCTTTGAGGCATGTATTAAGCTTTCAAGATGTGTTAATTTAGGGGTCGTTTGGGGCGTGATTAAAAGCAAAACATCCAGATGGGATGTTTTGCTACATTATATATCCAGCTGAAACACCTCAGGATGTGTTTCAGCTGGATATAAAAATCCACCTGGATGCTACAGTTTTTATCCAGAATCCAGTCCGGATGTTTTGCAATAATCACGCCCCAAACGGCCCCTTAGTCTCGTTTTTTTGAAATTTTGAAAATGGGAGAGATGACCCGCGATCATTTTCTCGGTTTTGATTTATAGCCCAATTTTCAAATGAGTATAACTTTTTACTCCAAACTCCGAATTGAGCGTGGTTAGTGGCGTTGGAAAGATAATTTCTTGAACTTTAATATGAACTTTGAATCAATCCAATCTGATATCTGTGCACGAAGTTATGAATATTTAAATATTAGAGTTACTTTTTACCCCATTATTGCATCTTACTCTTGTTTTCCTATAAAAACCAAAAACTACATTAAAGTACCCCTAATTCTAATCAAACACCAACATAAACATAGGTTAAATGGCTTATGAAATGCATCATTCATGTGTAGATTATATTACTTATGAGTAATTGAGGTGATCATGTTATGGTTTATTATATGGTAAAGGAGCATGCTTGTAGGAGTAAGCCTTCAACTCTACATGGATGGATTAAGCTAAGTAGGGTATGTGATATTATTGCACATTTTGATAATGACACATGTTGATATTAAAATTATATCATGGTGAAATCCTTGTGAATAAGCATGTTTCCGGCAAAGTATGATATTGTGAACTATGAGATGTGCTCTTTTATGTCAAGTATGGTTTTATCGAAAATTGTGATTTAAAATGGGATTTAAGAATGCATTTAATGTCTTATGAGGTTATGTCAAAGTATATTGCCATGTGATTAGAATGTGCATGAACACACACATATTTGGGAGTTTATCATGATATTTTAGTTGATATATGCATTGATTATGATGCATGAGGGGATGGATTGGGAGCATGTTCCATGTGTTGGAACCCACGTAGGATTGTTCACGGATGTACCATGATAGCATGCATCATGTATCGGACTTCATGGATGAAGTTTTATCGTTGTTTAAACGGAATTGATCGATTGTATGCAATGCGTGAGATTGTATGTCGGATTAATCGATCGATGGGTTAATCGAAACTTGGTTGGTCCGAAAGGACATGTTTTCGATTTCGTTCCCTCTTGGAACAGGTTCACTCCCCGGGTTGAGTTTGATTGAGATATGTGGGGGCGAGGGATGGACTCGCCTTGTGGAGTTGAGAGGTCAAAAACCGGACACTGAGCACCCAGGTGGTAGGCTCTTGTGCACCAGCTACCACGTGTTCTAGTTTATCAGGATGAGATTCGGGCTCTCCCCCACCGCAGGAGACTACCCAGGGCGAACACACCTGCTCTAGTTTCTCTATTTGAGATTCGGGCATCCTTGGCGAGGATTGTCCAGGGCGAGCAGCACATTGGGATTGACCACCCCCTTGATTCCTGTGTAGGAACCGGACTATGATACGCCTTCGGGCCTTGATTGTGTCCCGCCTTTTATGGCAGATTGTGTTACTCCTTGATGGAGGCATTCACTGTTGTGATGATATATGCTTATTGCGATGTTATGCATGATTGTACCATGTTTTGGTTACATTGGACATGCAGGGTGAAATTTTGAGATGTGAAAGCATAAATGTGCCAAGCTGGGCTACTTTGGTTATGTAAGGTGAATGTATGAGATATGAATGCCTGATCAAGATGAAAGTATGTGAATAAGATATCATTATGTAGGATTATCGAATAGATGCGCGATATGATAGCATGTGAATGTGATATGGTTATGCAGGTTTATGTGTTGTACATGCATGACTAGATAATGGAATAATCATGTCGATTATGGATTTTTAGCTATGTTATGATGCCTTGTGATTTTTGATTATTGTCGATTATATAAAACCATTACTGAGTTTTATACTCACCCCTCTTTCTTTGTTTTGTTTTGGGGCTGCGTGGTGCAACACGCAGACGGACAGGATCCTCTATTTGAGGAGTGGTCGTAGAGAGAGCGGGATTGGGTGTGGATGCCTTAGACTTGATTAGTTTATCTTTTGGAGTTGTTATATTTGGTATGTTGAGACTTGTAGACCCTTTTGATTCGAGCTGGTGTGTTGGCTCAAATTTGTATTTTGTGGGTTTAATGACTTGTCGATCTACTTTGAGTTAGACTCTACTTTTATTCCTCTTATTTACTCTTGCTTAAAACTGTTTATGCGTAACTCTGTTAGTGAGACCGCCCGTAAGAGGGGCATAAGTCTTCCGCTATATCTCTTAACGTCGTCCCCGTGTGCCGGTTCGACTCTTGGACCATTTTCGGTTCGGATCAGGCGGTGCCCGGGGCGTGACACAACCCATGCTAGATTAGTTCCCACCTATCAATTTAAGCAGAAAGAATACGTTCTATATTTTGATATGGCCCTAATTTCATACCAAAATACAGTTGTGCACTATGTTAATTTATTCTTCAATACATCACTATATGATCAATTTAATCTCTACAATTTAGATTTAGAAGATCTAAAATATAATCTGATTTTCTAAGTACCAGCATTGTCATATGTGATTGGATATGATCCACCTTAACACAACCATCATGCAAACATATCCATGATTTTAACAAAAATCATTTGTAAACATAATACTTCTCATTCACTTGTTTATGTCACACATAAAGCTATATAAGCTTTAAAGTAAACATCATTGTCATCCACATAGCCCAACTCTTTGGGGCCAATTACATAGATTTTATTCTAGCAAATAATTCTAACACAAGATGCTACTAAACTTTACCTCAAAAAATATGATCATAATTAATTAATAATAACTCCCAACTCTTAATTTTGACCAAACTTTCCAAAACTGGGTCACTACATCTAATGCACTTATTAAATGCATTTAAGTTAATTACCATTTGCACAATTTTCTTTAAGAAGTCATTAGTAGACACAACATAGAAAACAAGAGCTTCTTTTGACAAAGTAATGCTGATAAGAATATGATTGCACAAAATAGTTTGAGCCTTTGGTGTACTCCTGTAAGACCTAAACTAGTGAATATAATTGCAAAAAATGTTCTGAGCCTCCACTCTGGCTCTCATATACCTTATACGAGGCCAGTCAATGTCGTAGCCGTTGGATCTTGATCAGATGGCTATATAGGTGAGTGATAGTTCACCTACTAACTGATTTGATACCCACCTTCGGATTGGAATCTAACCACCCAAAAAGTTGGCCCATGTTCCTTTATATAAGGAACTTGAGCCTAATCTTTGGGTAGTTGGATTCCTATCCGACAACGGGTATAAATCAATGGGTAAGAGAGTGTGAACCATCACTCACCTTTGTAGCCGTCAGATCAAAATCCAACGGCTACAACATGAACAGGCCTCTATATTTGAGCGATTTTATTTAAAAAAAAATTATATAAAATAACGAGCCAAGCTTGAACCGGCTCGCAAACTTTGTGTGAGTTGAGTCTAAATGAGCCGAGCCGAGCCGAGTACTATAGCGTTTGGGGGACGAGCCCGAGCCGAGCCAAAAATCGAGCCTATCCGATCCGAGCCGGATCAGCTTGCGAGCCGGCTCGGCCCGTTTACACCGGCAGCCTTTATGTGATCGCCCGCCGGCCACGTTTACGTCTCTCCTTGGCTCCTCCTTCCTTCCGTTCCCCACGCAGCTAATCGATTATCCCTCCCATTCCCCACGCAGCTAATCGATTATCCCTCCCTTCGATTACCAAGAAATTCCCATCGCCAAAAAATGGCGAAAGGTTTGATCTTTCCCACATTACAACGGCAAGTAGTAGTAGTCTGACTCTTGGAAGAGAAGAAGCAGAAGAAGAAGAAGAGGGAGATGACAAGACCCAGAATTGTTATCATTGTTGAGCCACCATGGATCATTACAAGGCGCTGGGGCTGAACCGGAGCGCGAGCAAGGAGGATATCAAGGAGGCTTTCAGGAGATTGGCCCTCCAATTTCACCCAGACAAGCATTCCCTCTCCCCCAAGGAGGTCAGGGACGCGGCCACCGTTCGTTTCAAGCAGGTCTCCAAGGCCTACGAGGTCCTCATCGACGACGCCAAGCGCGCTGACTACAACCAATCGTCGTCCTTTCGAGGCGGCGGTGGTTGTACTCGTATTGCCATAGAAGTGGTAGTGTGTATGGGGATGGAAATGGGGTTCGTTTTGATGTTCTGTTTAAGTTCTTGACGACGCTCAGCTTCCTCGTCAACCTTGTGTTTGCAAGGTGTTTTTCTTGTTGCATTCACTTTTTATTGGGGTTTAGATATTTAAATTTGTCTGTGTGATAGAATATGAATTTGTGAATACATGGCTGTTGATTTGAGTACTGATGTTTGTTGAGTTATATAGTGTTTACTTTGGCGAAATCCATTGTTGATTTCTGAATTAATTGTGGAGGCAACGGCAGTTGTCCATGCAGCATGTAGAACATCAGAAAAAGGATCATTAGATGATATAAGTACTGATTGGAAAATCTTCTATATGAGTCCTAATTGGAAAATTAACTAGGATTTTACGTTGTAAAAACAGATTCATATCTTTGTAAGAACTGTACTTCCTGGTAGACTGTGAGCTATTTTAGATTGTCTTTGTTGTTTCGGGCACTGATGTTTGTTGAAATTTAGTGTTAGCTTTTAGGAACACATGGTTGATTTAGAGGATATTGTAATTTAGGGCTGGGAAAAACCTACCCGACCCGACCCTATTGTGCGGGTTTGAAAATTTTACCCTATTTAAAATAGGGTCGGGCAGGGTAATTATCCAAATTACCCGCACAACCCGACCCAACCCGATGTACCTATTATAAAATATTATAATATACGTTTAATATTGAATAATCTAATTTTCAAAGATAATTTTATTTCTAAATCACCAAAAACCTTATATTAACCTTATCTATATTAAAATTTAGTTAAAGGTCAATTTTAACTTTTTAAATACTAGATTAGCAAATAAAAGTACTTTTTTAAAAAAAAAAAGTGGGACCTGACCTGACCGAAGTAGGGTTAGGGTCGGCCATTCTTGACCCTACTCATGAATAGGGTCGGGTAATTACCCGACCCTATTTAGGTAGGGTAAAGGGCGACCCGACCCTATTTTACCCGACCCGACCCGATTCCCAGCCCTAGTTTACCTGCAACAGCACTACTTCAAAGTTCATAAGCACATAGTGACATAATGTGGTCTTTAAGAAGGATCATAGGATGTTGGGAGTTCCTTATTTGATTATCAACTATCCATTCACTTTCTATAGGGGTTTGGACAGTCAATTTTGTCTGCGTATTTGTTGTGATTGTGTGATTGTTGTTTCGGTACTGCTGTTCATTGAAATGCAAATTATTTAGACTTATGTAATTGATTGTTAGTTTGAATTAAGAATATTGTCTAGCTACAAGGGCAGTAGTTCATGCAGCACATATAACAGAAGTGCTCTGTTTAAATTATTATAGGATTATAGGTATTTCCAATTTGACAATCAATAATGGCCCTAAGTTGTAGAAACAGATTCATTTCTTTGTAAGAATCCTATTTCAGTTAACAGGCCTAATGCTGTAAGCTATTTAATGTTGCTGATAGGATTTTGCATGAGTTCGGTATATTCTCTGGGGAAGATATTTATATATGTGGTTTTTAGCTATGTTTTGTTTATTTTTGCATTTTTCTGTTAAAGCTGTTAATTTATAGCGTTTCTTGCCAATTATATAGATCTTGTTCCCAATTGTAGCATTTGTTCGCTTAGCTTTGTTTAAAACTGGAGCTCTGATATCTTGCTGAATTGAACTTTTCTCAAGTTCTAGCATAGTTTTGAATTACCTCCTTTGGCCCCTTTTATGATAGCTGCGCTGCGGCTTGCAGCTTACTTTTATTTTTTATTTGGAGGACCGTGCCCTCCCCTGGGAGACTAATTTCAGCTAATTTATGCTGCGTTCTTTCAAAATAGACATATTATGCTTCTTTTGAATCTGACAAGCTGAGGTTTTTCACGTTTATGCAAGGAAGAAATGCATGAGGTTTGTGAAGTGTCTTTAAAAAATTATCTTTTTCGTGGGTGTTTGTATTTTATTAGTCAATGTGCTTTAGTTATTGTCTAAATCTTTTGTTGGCGAATCCTTGTTTTTTTGGCTTTATCATATAAATGAGGGTATATTGTTCTCTAAGTTGGGGATTTGGGACCTGAAATTTTTAGCTGCTCGCTACGGATAAATATAAAACCTAGAAGTACAGTTTGACAGAGCACTGTATATGCATTAACAGATATACAGGCAATAGATCTATAGCAAAAATATACTGAAGATAAAGTGCAGAGGAGGTTCTTTTCAGAGGATTGATTGTTGATTGGATAATAAAATAAAGCACAGGGAACTGTGCATATAATTGTGTATATCAACTACTTTTTCCAGATCTTTAGTCCTATGGTTACTGTTAATAGATAGATAACTGAATTACACTTTTTTTCTCTTAGTATTAGGCTAGTTCAATTTTTTGTTTGGCGTACAAGTTCTGAGAGGATTATTTCTGGATGAATACCCTTGAGTACCTTCCTTTCTGGATGACATATAATACTCCATCCGTTCCAAAATACTGTGTACATTTTGCCAAATCACGTGACTTAGTCTTTCCAAAATTGGAGGAGACTTGGAAGGATTGACTTGAACTTGGTTCATGAACGAGCATACGAGTTTGACGGGTTATCATGGAGAAGGAGTCATGTCATGGTCTAATAAAAATGAGAAGTTTTTTCAAATGTACACAGTATTTTGGAATGGAGGGAGTACATGTTTGTGAGTGCTTCTTACGTTTCTGGAAATACTGGATAATTTTAGTGTGGGATTTAATTTTGAGGGTTTGGAACTTTTTAAAATCTATTTTCCAGCTGAAAGTTTCTGGTTGTGTATGAACATAACCTGCATCATTTTCAGTGTACCCCACCCACATTACTTGTTGAACAAGTCCTATTATGGTACTACATACTTCAGCATTGCATTTGAAATTGTTGAGTACTCTGAAGCCCCTTCTTCCTTGATTTACCTGCCATGATATGAATAAATCTGGGAACCAACCTGGTAATCAAATTTTAACTAATTGCTAGTTAAGAAATTCCTTTCTCCTTGCAGCATCTTGGTTGGTGGGGCAGTCGTCATAGAAAGATGTGGTGATGCAATCTGGAAGATGCAAAATACTGGTGTATGAAACTCATCATTTCTGTTCAAGTCTATGTGGATAGTTTTTTTATCTAAACATATGCTGTGAGCAATAAAAAGAGGTCGTAAGTGTTCAGATACAGAGAATAAAAAGTCTATTTTCTTTTCAAGCTTCTGGTGTAAGAGGTTTGATGCACAATGTTTCGATGGGATACATCAATTGCTAAAAATATGTCTTATGTTGTGTGCAGAAATCATTTGAAGAAACGATGGAGACGATTGAGCAGGTCAAGAGACAAAAAGAGAAAAGATGAATTTTTTAAACCAATTTTTTCCTTTCTTTATTGTGTCCCTCCAATTGATTCATTGTCTTTGTAAATTGTATAGATCCTGTGTGCCATACTTTATTTTCGTGAAGCATAATATGAATACAATGTAATCATACCTTCATGCTGAGGCAATAATGGGAAGTTTTTATGCATGTACAATTGAATTTCAATTATACGTTGAGAATGCTGTAATGAAGGATGGACTAAATACATTATCTGGTCTGGCAAGTGCATTTGATTTGAACGCTTCTTTCACTAAGAAATTAGGCTCTGTAACTTCTTTATCATAAAAAAAGAGAGAGAGAGAGAGAGAGAGAGAGAGAAAAGACTGTCTAACTTCACTAGGCCTAGGTTTGGCATCTATCTTCTCCTGTCGGCCATTCTGACATGTGGATAACCATATGATCTCCAGCCTTTGAAATGTGAGTGCGCTGGAGTTGCTCTGCAAGCATTCGTCCGGACCATCTATGCATTTTGAAAGGAAAGAAGAAAACAAAGTCTGAAAACTTTTGCAAAGTATATTACTCAAATAAGCCTTTTTAAGTTGGAGATGTTTTATGATGCATGCTTTATCAGTTTCCTTTATTTTTCGCTACGTTGAAGGGATCACTGTCATGGAGAAGAAAGTGGGGTTGGCGGATTCGAACGACATAACTAGTTGAAATGGGTATTATCAGTTGCTTACTTAAAAAGATAGACATACCTTACATAGATCTATTCTATGTTGAATCTACCAACAAAAACTTCAGCACATTGCAACAAACATACGTAGAAGTTGTATCAATCATACTCACTCTTCGTTTGCTTTCTGATCGTTTCAAAGATGGTGGTTGTAGGTTTGTCGCAAAAGACCATTTCACCCTAAAGAAAGTTCCATGTATAAAGATCGATTTTTGGAATGGACAGTGATAGCCCTACATCACTTTTCCTACACATTTCCATACACAGCTGATGTGTATGGAAATGAGTGGGTGAAGTGATGTCCCCACATCATGTCCCCACATCACTTCACCCACTCATTTTCATACACATCAGCTGTGTATGTAAATGTGTAGGAAAAGTGATGTACAAATATCATTTTCCTTTTGGAATTGCTTATCACAGGTATTAAGGGGCTGTTTGGATAGTGAAAGAGTCATGAATGTGAAATCAAATTCAGGTGAAAAAATTCATTGGCTTTCATGATGAATGTGAAATTCGTTTGGATAGTGGAATTTTTAAGATGAATATAATTGGTCATGTGTTTGGATAGTGAATGTGATACAGTAAGTAATTTTTTACATTTTGACCATTTTACCCCTGCATGACCTCTTTTCTACACTCCGTCCGACATTAGTAATACCATATAATTTTCCAAAATGGATTAATTTTAGTTTAATTTGGAAAACTAAATCTTGGTACAAATTTGGGATGGAGGGAATACTGTTCATAAATCATGATGAGGGCAGAATTGTATTTTCGTAGATGAATTGAATTCACTTTCAGGTGAAAGTCCTCATGAGGACTTTCACCTGAAAGTGCTCTTTCACCTGAATTTGTTCTTTCAGGTGAATTTTTCAATTCACCTGAAATTCACCACACAAACCTGTTTCACACTCTTTCACCTGAAAGAGGGCTGAATTGACAGTGAATTCAGCCCTCTTTCACTATCCAAACAGCCCCTAAATTGTTATACAGGATGAAATGATGAATGTGGCTGGGATTGTTTAGTTGATTTCCCACTTCCGTCCTCCATTTGACTTCTTCAACACACTAGAGATTAGAAAGAGTGTCCTTTCTGTTATGCAATTTAAAATCGCCGTTGTTTTTTGACCTCTTTAACTTTCATGGAGTATTTCAGATCACTCTATGACCTATGGATATGGCCGGCAAGTCGTTCGCTAGTCCAACAACCAGTGTCTTGACCTTTAGAAAGGGCGATCAAACCATTTTAGCAAAGAGAGATTCTCAAGTTAGGCGCAGCCCCATTTACTCTAGCCGATATAATACTTTGCCAAAAATGGAAAGTGGCCTTTGTTTCATTCTGCTACCCAACTTCCCAGACCCTTTATCAGCAAACTCCAAGCAGAAATAGCTGTACTCCAACATCAGGAAGAGTGACATTGCAAATCTTATGCATCAACTACGTTGCAATCAAAATGATCCGAGGAACATAAAATTTCACTAAACACATAATTTCAGCATAGTTTATAACCTTACAACATAAATAACTGTACATATACAAACAAAGCAAAAAAAGTGCAAGTCTGACACAGCTCTTACAAGCAGTCGCAGAAGCTGATCTCTTCTCGTTCCTCAAACACCAATGACAAGATTCGTTGCAAGCCTCCATCCTGATGCAGTTCAAACTTCAAGCACAACTTGCGGTGTTTTCCTTCATTTTTTGGCATCAAGAGTGATGTAACATAAAAGTTGGGCAAGCATGACCATCTAAAAACCATTCATCTCCAAAAGATATGTCCTCCTCTTTGCCAAAGCCTTCACAGCTGACTTAAACGGCCCGTCAAATGCACCGAGTAAAAGAGCTTCCGTCTCCTTTCTACTGGAGGATCCACATCCCTCGCCAGAAGGCTTGATCGCCACAAGTGTCGCTCCCTGCATCCCTATCCCTTCTGGAAGCTCCAAATATGGTGCATATCTCAATTTCATGTTTGAGGCAGGCACCTGTGTCCTACTCGATGATGCTGAGGCAGCCAATGGCTTCTCCCTAAACTCCTTCAGCTGCTCCTTTCCCATACTTAATGTCCCCTGACCATCAGCATCTGTTAGTACCAAGCTCTTCAATGTTGGATGATCTTTAATTATTGGCCTCAGCAAATAATGCCTTGTGGACGCAGCAATCAACGAGCTTATAGTCCACACAACTCGTAACTTCAATCCCCCATTTGTGTAGAAAGATTCAGGAATGCTTCCATTGTCTTCTGCCTGTTCTTGCTCCACAACAGGTTTCCTGTCCATTTGAGTCCCGCCCAGTATGACACAATTCTGAAGGGTACTGCCGAACTCAGCCTTCCACTTCAGCAGAACCCCATCTTCAGTACCAACATCCCCAGCAGGCAACTCTATGCGAAGGTTGTGAATGTGATGGAACTTCTTCAGAACCTGCTCAGGAGAGTGGTGAGAGAGTTGAGGCAATAAAGGCTTGTTCACATTGTTGTTGTTGCGGAGATTGTTGAAAGGCTTGAGGATGGTAAAGAACATTAGCTTGAGAAGATGAGAGAAGAGGTTTCGAGGTTTCTGTGAAGACGAGTCCAGACTCTCATCACTGTCACCATCGAGAGAGACGACTTGATCGATCTTAACAAACACATCGTGGACAAGAGGAACCAAAGTGTTGAAGCGCTTGGATACTACAGCACAGAGACCAAGAGAACGAACATCTGCTAGCTTGTTGAAAATAAGGAGGACAATGGAATCAGGAATTCGATCAAACTGGTCGGGGAAGGGGGCTGGGTCAGCATGGACTTTTGTCTTAGCCTGCATCTCTTCTGTTCTTATTTTTGTGCAAAGTTATTGAGCTTATTACATCAATTAATCTCCTCTATGCACTTCAATACGGATGACAACCTGAAAATTAGGACAAAGAAAACAACTCACATACTTAAACTTCACAGTCCATTGGCTAATTCATAAGGAATGTAGCCCCATTAAATCACAACATAGACAGATCAAACAAAAATGGATATATTTTCCAAAAGGCAGGAAATCAACCAATGAAACAGCAAATTTTTCTAGAGCAACAACTGCTGCACTCACTGAAACTAATTCAAACAAATAAGCACGCGCTAACCCGCAAACCAGAATCCACTGCATAGATCCAAATAGATGTTTAGAGTGCACCAAATCACTCAAATAACCAAGATAATGTTACATTACAAAATTTCAAAGATGGAAAAACCGAGAAACTTCTGCACATCCCCATACATCAGAAATCAAAGGATCTTCTCTTTTACAAACAATGAAATTACCCACCAAAAATACACTCGAAGTTTGTAACTCTCGAGCAAACGTACAAGAACATATCCATACAATAAGGGCACCGAAAGCCCCCAAAATGGAGAGACTCCTAAGCTAAACCCTCCTATTACTGCAATTTAAACCCTAACCAAATCTCAGGAACGATTAACAGCTGAAAACCCAACAAACAACCAGAACCCAACATATGCGCATCATCAAAGCATCCACAACAAGCCAAAACCCAAAATATCTCCAAAAAGGAAAAACCGCAGAAGAATTTACCTCAAAATCCCGGCTTTCAACGGCAAAACACCCAGATCGGAGACCGACCCACGTCGGAAAACGCCCTCAGATCTCCGAAAAAGTGGAAGATCTCGCCTGAATCCAATAAGCCCCGCCCGGTCAATCCCAGCCCAAAAAAGTTGGATCTTTCCAACCCTCTAAGAAACACGAATTCAGAGAAACGCAACGCCGCCCAGCTCGGCGGACCTCTTCTGGCTCCGGCGACGGAATCCGAGCGCCAAATCGGAAGACGAATCGGAGGAGATGCAGAAGAAGATGGATGGAAATTAGGGCATTTTGGCGGAAGAGGAAGGGAAGACGGCAAAGACGCGAGCTTAAATTCCTCCCTCTGATCGAGTAATGCTCGCCCACGCTCTCTTACTCTCACGCTCGCTAAGTTTGAGAGTGGGACCTACGGATTTAAGTGGGCCCTATGAGATGGGCGAGCGAGCGGGGGTGAGGGAAATGTCAGTTTCGGGAGGCGAGTAGACGGCTCCGTTCCGTCCACGTTACAGAACTGGTTCCCACGAGGGGCGGGCGGCCGTCCGCGTTGCTTCCGGTGGGACCCACAAGGGAGGGTGGAACTGGAACCTCCAAGTTTGACGTTGTTGGTGTTTCCGCTTGACCTTTCCCGGATCCGGGTCGTGGTCCATAAGACTCTGTGTGTGTGAGTTTCAGAAATGGGCGATGTTGCATTTTAACAAGTCATTTCTTGGTGGGTACTTGATGAGAAAAGCAGCTTTTAGTATTTGATTATAAGATGTTTCAAGTGGGGAACGACCAATCTTGAAGGGTTGTTTATTTAGGAGCTCAAATAGTACAAGTTTTGGCATTTTGCTGATATTAGACATTATTTGATATCTATGTATTTTGAGAATTTCGCTGTTATATGGATGTCTCAAAAGCTTAATCCCTACGTACATTTCATTTTTTTTTTTTCGTAGCTCCTTGTTTGTTAGGCATTAACAAGGAAAACTAATGCTATGTGCGCTCGTGCCCTTGACTATACTTGCGACATACTCAATGCAATGTACAAGCCTCATGCATTACCCCCGTGTCTACACGCAGGTCCAATGCAGCCAGAGTGCGAGGCATGTGACGTAGATATAATGATACAAATGTATGTAGCATTTTTCATGCCAAACAAAAGGTTGTGGTAAAACTAAAAAGCATCTACTTTATGCTTGTAGTCATGCACTTTGCTTACCATTTTTATCTACAACTTCCACCAAGTGGTCACTATGCATTTATCACCTACTCCCCATTAACTATGGGGTATTAAGGGTCATAAAACTATATGAAAAATGCCACAATCTTAATTAAAATAACCGAATGGATATAGTCCTAACAAGTTCCAAAGTGTGACACATAATTAAAGGTGACGTGTTCATTTTGCTTGTTATTTCTACGTTGTAAATTGTAATAGATGCCCAAAAAGATATATAAATGCAAAACTTTAGGAGTTAGATCTAACATCGCACCCGTTAGTTGCAGTTTTCATTCATTCGGACACGGACTACAAGAGTGGGACGCAGACGTTCAGACTTGGACACGGCCTTGGCCTACCTAACGTCTACATAACGAAATATGGCACCGTCAAGTCCACAAAATGGAATTTTGTTCCCGGACAGGCGGCTGCTCTGAATCCGGACAAAACCATGTTTACTTATCCGGAAAACAAAAAGAAAAAAGATCATCACATTTACATCAATCTATGTATACGTGTACGGTTCAGATTATGGAAAGCCCATCAGAAATTGAAAGACCTCGGAATGCTGCACCCATTAGGGTGGGATTCTGAAATCCTCTCGACCATTCAAACTTGTGGTCCCTTGTCCCCAAGAGGATAGATACTCTTCTATTTGTTTAATTCAGTGGCATCTCACCTTTCAGCAAATATCAGCCGTTGGATTGGGATCCATCTGAAATGATAGAGCATGGCGGTGATGATCCCCATTGAATGTGAAAAATGACTCGCACCATTTTCTTTAAAAAATAGATATAGAAATAGAGAAGGTGACGTTACATAAAATAATGAGATTTTAGTAAATATAAATACTCCATCCATTCCAAAATATTATGTATATATAAAAATATTTATTGTTCCAAAATATTGTATATATTTTGTTAAATCAGGTAACTTCTTCTTTCTAAAATTGAAGGAGACTTGGAAAGATTGACTTGAACTTGGTTCGCTGAACGAGCATACGAGTTGGATGAGATATTAAGAAGAAGAAGTCATGTGATTTTCTCGTGGACTTCATGGTCCAATAAAAATGTGATTTTTTTTCAAATATACATAATATTTTGGAACGGAGAGAGTAGTACTTATTTAAGCATATTAGTGTACACATAAAAAATTATAGAATTGGAGGAACAGTTTTGCACAAGGGGAGATCAACTTTGGCCAAAAACAAAAATGGAGATGTAGGGGCTGTTTGGATAGTGAAAGAGTCATGAATGTGAAATCAAATTCAGGTGAAAAAATTCATTGGCTTTCATGATGAATGTGAAATTCGTTTGGATAGTGGAATTTTTAAGATGAATATAATTGGTCATGTGTTTGGATAGTGAATGTGATACAGTAAGTAATTTTTTACATTTTGACCATTTTACCCCTGCATGACCTCTTTTCTACACTCCGTCCGACATTAGTAATACCATATAATTTTCCAAAATGGATTAATTTTAGTTTAATTTGGAAAACTAAATCTTGGTACAAATTTGGGATGGAGGGAATACTGTTCATAAATCATGATGAGGGCAGAATTGTATTTTCGTAGATGAATTGAATTCACTTTCAGGTGAAAGTCCTCATGAGGACTTTCACCTGAAAGTGCTCTTTCACCTGAATTTGTTCTTTCAGGTGAATTTTTCAATTCACCTGAAATTCACCACACAAACCTGTTTCACACTCTTTCACCTGAAAGAGGGCTGAATTGACAGTGAATTCAGCCCTCTTTCACTATCCAAACAGCCCCGTAATAGGCAGAAAAAGGTAGAGATCAACTCAATTCACCAACAAGTTCGAAATATTTGAAACTAATAAAATCCCCAGTTTGAACGCCAACTGCCACCCATGCGCAGCCTCCCCTCCACCGCACCCCTCCACCGCACCATCACTAGTCTGCTGCTGCAAGGGCTGCACCCAGCCAAGATGGACACGATATCCATTAAGGGAGGGTGAATCCTGGGGATATTTTTATCACTTTGAATTGATAAAATCAGTGGCTAGTTTAAATGATAAAATCAGTGGCACTTATTGTAAATTGATTGTCCATATTTCAAAAGTTAGAAAAATATAATTGTAAAATTGACTATCAAAGTAGAATTAGAAATTTCCCTCTAATCAGATGGGGTGAGTTTCCTTTTTATTTTCTCGTTTCTCTTGGGGTTTTGCTTAAAAAAGGTGGCTTAATAAAGAGAAAGAACATCAAAGTATTTGGTGTAAGTGCTGGTATTGATCTACTGATAGCAGCCATGTGTTGTGGAATTTGGACTGATGTAACGTTTGGGCCAAGTTTTGGGCCAGCTTTTGTCCCTAGTTTGGGCTTGTTCATTGCTTCTGTCTAGGGAGAATGGAATGATGAACGGGGAGGGGGTGAAATTGAAGGCAAAGACCCTCCCTCCACAAACAGGACATCAAAATCAGCCAGTTTCGTAGTCAAAGAGAGTCTTAATTCGGTGTTTAAGTCTATCTCACCTGCTGTTCAATGCCACCATTGGTCCCCAAGGCCACATCCTGTCCCCCTGTGTCCTTGTCAGCATACAATTTGGCCCCCACACCTGGTTTGCATTGGGGCAGCCGTGCAGCCCCACACAGGGATGGTCTTGGGCCTCACGATTCATGGGCGATGAATGGGTGCCCGCATCTAGGGCTTTTTACACTCTTTCTGTATGCAGATTCACCCACAGAGAGAGGCCCATGAGTGTAGGACCAAGCCGGAACTGAAAGAGTGTGATCCATCAAAATTTGTTGTAATTCAAACGCGTGAGTCTCACCAAGTGTTGATTGACCGCTCCATGTTGAGATGCAACAGGGAAAGGTCTGAGGTTGAATCCGGGACCTATGATATCTGTGTATATGTGTCGGCGTCGCAACTTGAGTTCTACCAATCAGCAAAACATAAATACATTTGTGAGCCCTCACATAAATATGTGTATTGGTCGCCTAGGTGCATATTAACGGGACTAAACGAAAGGCGGGAAGCCAGTCAAATCTTGTGGATGCAAAACGTCTTTATCACCCCTAATTAGAGTTCATGCCTTTACGTGCGACATTATCTTACACTCACTCTTCTTTTTTTTGCTACAATACCTTGCACGCCTCCATAGCATATTAGTTCTCCACACCTAAAAATATGTGATACGTAAGGAAACTAATTTATTGACCTTTGACTCAATCCACCAGTTAGGACGAGAAGGATAACATGAAATAGGACGATATAGATAAGTCGGACGGAGTAATTATTATCCTCTAAGTTTACCTACCATCTTGTTGATTTTTCTCCACTCATCCTACTAGCTTTGGAACTTTCTGAATAAAAGTGATAGGGACACTTTCACCATCTTAGAAATATATTCCTTCTATTAAACAAGAATGATTCTTAGGACCCTGACTCATTCAAATACGAGAAACTTTCAACTCCAACTATACATACCAGAGGAGTAGAGGATACCAACCTAGATATAGAAGGAACCATTAATTGAATCTTCAACTTCCAACATCAGAAGCACAAACTGTCAATTCCCCAATTCCAATCTCACTAACACAATATTTCATAAAATTCAAGAATGTCTACATTCAAACTACAACAGATATATATGTCCACCTAAAGTAGGAAACTATCTCCATCTCTTCACAAACACAAATTTCCCATTTTGCTACCTCTTTTTCTTTACTCTTTTTCCTTTTTGCTAATGTCCCATTTGTCTACCTAAACACGTATGATATTCATATTCCTTGGGACAATAATGTCACATATAACGAATGCAACTACTACTCCCTAAGGAAAAGGATTCACTTTGACCCTGCATCTTCTCGAAATTACCTTCGAGTCCTCGGCCAACTTGGTCACACCCACGTCACACTTGACCTTCACCTCGATGGTCCAGCTCCTGACCCCCCACGCCCTGACCCGGACCGGCGCCTTCACGTCCAGCTTTAACGGAATATTCCCCTTCCGTTGCGCTGCCGTCAACGCTGCATGCACGTCGTCAGCCAGCAACAGCTCTGACCCCTTCAAAACTGTCTTAAACGCCGTCACGTTCTTCGTCCCCTGGTAGAACGTCGGCAGCTCGCCGTCAACGAGCTCGACGCCGTCGTACGACGCCGTCACGGAGCTCCCCGGCCGGTAGTAGATTCCGATGGCCTTATTAGGGTTATCTGCCCGGATGCCAACGACGAACTCCGGCGAGATGGATCCTTTGGCGGTGAGGTTGAAGCCCCGGACGGAGAAGGAGTCGACGGAGTAGCGGATAGCGGGGGGGCGAGCGGCGAAGTAGAAGGCGGCGGAGAGGATGCCGGCGGCGAGGAGGATGAGGAAGAAAAGGAGGAGCGACCAGCAGCAGTAGCGGCGGCAGTGGCCGTGGCGGGGTTTGCGGCGGGTGTAGCGGCGGAAGAGGTGGTCGTTTTGGGGCGGGGGGACGCGGTAGATCTGGTCCTTGGGGATCTGAACGACGTAGGTTCCCGGAGCGGGCTTGGGCTTGGGGACGAAGGACGGGATGGGCTTGTTGGGCTGCACCTGCTGGGCTTGGTGGGTTGTGTTCTCCGCCGCGTCGGAGGTGGGCCCGGACTGTGGTGGCGAGTCGTCATTCGGGTAGACTCGGTCTGCCATTTAACGATTCTCAACTCGTGTCTTTTTCAGCTGAATCAAACGGGGAAGCTGCAGTTGAGAAAATCATGAATTTCGATTGAAGAAGGAAAATGGTAATCAAGAACAAAAATTTTGTCAATCAAATTGTATTATTTTGGATTCAGAAACAGCTGAGTGATCTTATATCGAAACATGAAACAGATATCTAACAATTTGGATTCATAAAATAACATAACTTGAGTAGCGGCTACTGATTAAAAGTAGATGAACATGCACTACACACAAAACTTCATATCTCCTCTGTGATTTTGCAGAAGCCAGACAGAACAAACAAATGCTTGTGACAATTAAAAACATGAAAAAGAAAAAAAGAATCGCCAAGTTTATCACAAAACTGAGAATGGCAAGCCCAAGAACTGACCTGTTGCTCCAAGCTCCTCCCAACTCTCTGATTATGAATGTGTATTCCCTCTGCTTCTCTTCTCCTATATTGTGATGTATGAACTGCACCTCTTTATCAACCGACGATATGCACGTGAAGATTACATGCGTGAATGCAGTGTTACGTCGGTGAGGGGGGCGAGGGGGTGACAAACGAGGAGGAGGAGCAAGTAAATGATGGAGTCCAGAGGAGCAAAGGAGGCGTCTTGTTGCCTTTTGAGCATAAATGGATTAAGAAGAAGATTCACACGGCGAGATTAATTTACACCATTGATTAATTATCTCCTTATGTATTTATTTGCCTCGCCGTTGCTTCGTTGGCTGTGGGGGGCTATTTCTGTCATTTCAGTTTGTTAATTGGAAGGCCTGCCTTCCTATTGAGATTTTTTTGTAAAAAAATAGAAAAAACAACAGGAATGAAAATCGGGATAAAAAAAAAGATCATGCATGAAAAACTTTTGAATCATCAGATCTCTATAATTACTTAGAAATAAAATCTCGCTGAAGCAAATTTTCATACCATGACATTGTCTTTCCCTTATTTTTGTGTTAATGCTGACAACTAGAGAAGAGTTTGGAGTCTTTTCTCCGTTTCACGTAAGCCACCCAGCCTATCACTGCAGTTCATTCATCATCAACGGGCTTGATGACTGCATTTTCTCATTTCCATGACAAAAAGAATGCTCCAAAAATATTTAGTTTAATTTTTCTGGCGATATAAATAGTGATATAATTGTAGTTTATTTCGCACAATTACAAGCTATAGTTCGGATGGGGCCTGATTTAAAAACTAAATGACAATTTTGTCCTTCAACGTTCTTTAAAAAAAACACTAGTAATTGGATAAGATTATTGAACCGCCGGCTCACACTTTAATCGCATGACCCTGTGGGTCAGGATATAGTAAAAGGCCACACGGTTGCCCGCTCTGGCAGGGCACCGCGTACACGCCATTTGTAGCAACTAGCAAGTAGCAACCAGCTGTTAGAGAGGTGGACCACACACCGTCATGTGGACCCCATATCTCCACCGGACCCACTGGGGCATTAGCCCACGTAACTTTGGTTTCCTATGTTGTCACTTTTCGTGGCTGTTTGGGAGGCCATTTCTATTTCATTTCTCATCATTTCCCACTAAAAATAGGAGGTACATTTATATTTTTATTTTTCTTTACATAATGAATGATCATAAATGTCATTTTCACTCTTGAGGTGACATTCACCTGTCAAATGGATTTTTAAATGAGAATCTCATGACAAATAACCATAATTACCCTTCTATCATTAATGGTTACCTTTTGAATCCTCAAAACCCATGCTACAATCATCAAATGAAAATGGAATTTTTTTTATTTCCTACAGTGTGATCAAATGGCCTTCTAAACAGCCCCTTCATATGTTCCATGCAAAAGGCAATTCCGAAGTTATCTTATTGGCTATATAGCCTAAGGTTCCTAATGGTACTATTATATGGAGAAATTAACATGAGCGGCGCCCCTACTTAGCGCTTCTATGTGCGCCATAGGCAATGCGAACCGTTGAATCGAGGGTCCTCGGTAATCAAGGGGTGCAGACGGGTGATTCAAACCAGCCTGCCCTTGTATTAACGCCCGCCACCAGATCGATATCCGACAGTCTGCAGCACCCTGGTGCATGTTGCCACGTTGGGGCACATACACACGCCCATTCTGGGTTAAAGAAAGGGTCAGCAAGTATATCCAATTCGTTTAATAGGGATGTTATTTTGTGAGTATACAATTTAGTAGGGATGATTTCAATAGCATGATTTATATCGTGGAAATTGGAAGCTTCCTCTCTGTGTTTTGGACGCAGTCATCTTTCCCGTAGCTGGAAAGTCGCCACACATTCGTCTTCAATTATTTTTTTTATATGCAATCTTCAATTTATAGATAATCTTAGACTTGTATTTGTGTAATCTGCTCAGCAGTTTGTAGGACATTGGGATCATTGAGTAATGAGCAATAAAATATGCTTCAAAATCATTGTCTTGATTCATGGACCAAGATCAACATCGATGAATCTGCTAATTACACAATGTTCCCAATGTCCCAATGTGTAATCTGCTTGCTAGGATGTAAATATGTACAGAAAGATTTATACCTAAGTGACTTAGGGGCCGTTTGGGGCGTGATTATTGCAAAAACATCCGGACTGGATTTTGGATATCTACTGTAGCATCCATTGGATTTTTACATCCAGCTGAAATACATCCTGAGGTGTTTCAGCTGGATATATAAAATATCCAGATGTTACAGTGTAGCAAAACATCCCATCTGGATGTTTTACTTTTAATCACGCCCCAAACAGCCCCTTAGTGGATAATGCATAGACCTCAGCTGGAGACTCATTTTCTTGATTCGGTCTTTTGTTTTAACGGGTCAATAACCATTTTTTACATGTAGCTTAAGAAAGCAAGCTTAATTGAATTTGTCTCAAATAGTATATAACCTAGAAGTGTAGGTAGTTGTTAACTTGCTTTAATAGCCATTATGATGCTTTGTTCATATTAACACTACACCACATTCTTTAAGAAAACGAGAATACCGGGTTTCCACTCTTCTAGTAGTACGGATTTTCACTTTTAACAACCTTCTCACAAAGGGGGGGGGGGGGGGGGGGGGGGCATAGTTCTAGACAATTCTGAGCCTGAACTAATGATGTGATGATCAGTGAGAGAAATCTACTCTTATTAGATAAACACGTTATCCACTCTGAGGTCTTTCCAATTGCTACACCCAATAATGTCTATTCTGCAATTCGTTCAAGGTGCATTTGGAAACACGGATTTGGATTTTACCGTGAGATATATGAATGCTTAGATTTTTAAATTATATAAAGATAATAATTTATATTTTTAAATACACTATTTGGTAATATGTAGGATTTAGCTGAGGATTCACAATTATGTGTGGATTGTTAAATTTCTTCTTTGGGAACTAATATTGGCATATTTAGGCTCTGTTTGTCAGCCATTTAAGAAGCTGGATTCTTAACCCAAAAGAATCTGTTTTTAGAATCTGTTTTTACTTCTTGTAATGACATATCCAGTAATTTTCACAAGAAGACAGAGGCATTTAAAAAAAAAACCCAGGGTTTCATAGAAATCACATTTTTTATTTATAACTGCACCTGTCCTTTTGTGATAATTACGAATCCTGCTACCGACATTGAAATTCTTTCAAAGAATCAAATTCTTCTCAACCAAATAGCTTATTTTGCAACCCTAACTTCAAAAAATAAATCTGGATTTCATACTTCTAAAATCCTTAACCAAATAGGGCCTTAGATTTGGATTTCTACAACCAATACCTGTAAAGAGGGTAAAATGCTTTCTTTACTTTCACTCCCCACATGCCTATTCTCTTTTCCTGGTCTACCCTCCCACTCCTAGCGCCCATGAAACCTCCCCTCTGGCTCCGGCCAAAAAGACGAGAATCTTCCCTTTCCCACCCTTACCTCGGGCCTCCTCCTCTTGCGTAGACGATGATCACAAACTCCTCTTCTAGCTCCTGCACGCCCCATGACTCTGGTAACCCCTGACTACAACTGGGATCTTAGTGTCCTAGTCCTAGTCCTAGTCGACCTCAACCTCAACCTCTTTAGCCCGACCTTAGCCTCCCTACCAAATCATGGCCCCCCTGATCTTGACCCCTACAAGCCAAGATTGTTATCCCATTCCCACACCTGCGAACACCCAACCCATCCCGATTTTTACCTCTTCAAAATACAAGAAAGGGCACTTCTTTGCTCGGTCCCCCCTAACGCCACAGCCAACACCGAAGCTGAGGGTGGGTGGATAGTTTCGACTGGCATAGGAGCCGGAAAGCGGCCATCTTAGGCCGTCTCTATCCGTGAGAGACCTTGGGAATTGGGGGAAGTTGATGAGGATGAAATCTAATTTTTTATCGGGAGGAATCAGGTCGTGGAGGAAGTCTAAAGAGTGAAGGATCCAGTGCTGACAAGGACGGAACAGAGGAGGACGATTGTCGGAGACCAAAGGAAGAGACGACTAGGGTGGAGGGAGGATCAACAAAGGGACGAGATGGAGGAAGCGATTTGGGGAAAGTGGTCCCCGAACCCAACCCCAACCCCGAATTTATAAATGACGTCTCACACAAGTCATTGGAAATCATCACTTTTACGTTTTTAACGAAAATTTGATAATTCTTGCAGATTTTGGTAAAAATCAAAATCCAAAGAAAAAAAGGGTAACCAAACAGCAAATTTGGATCCCGCCCTTCAAATCCCCGTTCCCAAATAACAGCAAATTCTTCTCTAATTCAGGAAAATAAGAGAAACAAACTTCTAACACCAAATATAGCATTCTCGCACAAAAAAACCTCATGACCTCATGATAGCCAGCAAAAAACAACAAAAAACAACGTTATAAATTTTTTAATATAACATGAATGGCTAACTAGGTGAGTTTATGGTGGAAAACTCTCTAAAGACTAAACCATGCACTTCTTTTTCTAACAAAACGACTCTATTCGGTCATATGTTTTCTCACATTTTTGGAATAGGGTGTACAACCTTTCAATTGACCAATCCTGTTACTAACATAAAAGCTTCACTTCGAACCCTTACCAGCAAATTGCAATTTTTAAGGGGGTAAATATCCTTAAATCTTGACCGTTCTACCTATAATCCATCAACCGGAAGAGACCTAAAAATTGAATTTATCTACCAATCAAGACACGGTGAAGTTAGTTAAGTTCTACACATCATATAGGATACTCAGTTTATTAATCAGATAATCACTTTTTCACTCAAACAACAACTTTTTTCAAAAAAAAAAAAAAAAAAAATCCGTGACCGGTCCGGACCGGTCCGGTTTAAGACAAACCGGCCGGTTTGAAAAAAATCGGCCGGTTTACCAGACCGGGGGTAAACCGGGTGAACCGAACCGGTTTCCAGCCCGGTTCCGGTTCTCCGCGGTCGGACCGGCCGGTCCGGTCCGGTCCGGTTTTGAAAACCATGCTTTATACTCTCTATGTGAATCTGAGAAGAACTGGGTTTGAATCTCGACCCAGTCACTTCAGAGCTTTTTACGTCTGACCTGGCGCCAAACACGGGTTTCTCATATTACCCGGAATCCTTTTCTTCCTTCCATATGACCCGGAAAGTACCCAAAATGCCCTTAGGTTTAGGTATAAGGCACCCACACTTTGGTTTTCCATATTACCCGGAAAGGGAGCGACTACCCGGAGAAGCTGCCGCTAGTCGGAGAAGAAGGCGTTCCGTCCGGCCGCTCCGCCCATATCATCGCCGGCGCCGTCGAACTCCGAAAAGGTCATCTTTTCGGCAACAAGCGGGAAAACGAGCGGGAAAGATCGGGTATTAGAAAACAACTTCAACGGAGGCAAGGTACATCGAAAAACTGGTAGGTGAAGTTAAAATACGACGATTTCTATCATGAAAGTTGGTTCCAGAGAAGAAAGTTGAAAACTTAGGAAGTTTTCAACTGTTGTTACAGTCGTGTCGTCGACAACACGACTGTAACAATAGTCGTGTTTGATGAAACACGACTCATAGACGTTGCACTCATATACGGTTTTCAATATATCGTGTCTCACGGATTTTTAACTTATATCGGTTTTTTAATGGCAGGTACGGATGGAGAAGATAGTTCTTTGTTTACACTACGATGGAGTTTTGACGAATTCTGGTAAGTACGTGGGCGGGATACGGAAGCTCCTGCCTATAGATACACGAGTAAAGTACCTGGAACTGTTGCAGCTAGTGGAAGAAAGATTACCGCTTAAGTCTACACCTGGTACATTAACTTTGTCATATCATGTTGACTCTGAAGAATACACATTTCTCCTTGAAGACGATAAAGACGTGGAGTCAATATTTATACTTCACAAGAGCAAGCAAGGCACAAATGGACTACTCCGCCTGTACGTGGAGTGGACTTCTACGGGCAATAACATGGAGACATCGACTCTCAATAAGGAAATAAATGCCAATGCGAATAACAGCCCGGCCGAGAGGCTACCAGAGGCAGAAGTGATGCCGGGCAGTAACACACCGCCGGAGAGGCTACCAGAGGCAGAAGTGATGCCGGGCAGTAACACACCGCCAGAGAGGCCGTCCAGCCAGGGCAATAAGACACCCGCATCAGCAGTCGAAGGAGGAAGAGATGGAGACAATGCGAGGTGAGACTTCTAAGGCGCGGATACAGGCAACTGGTGTGCTATTATAGTCGACTATAATAGTACACGACTAAAAGTTTTATCGTGCCGTATTGAACACGACTATATACCTAGTCGTGTTCAATCGTAGACGACTATAAATCAATTCATGTTGCATAAAACAATACCTCATAGTACGTGCTATCGTTTTGTCAAGTCCATTCATACATGTTTTTTCCCGCAGTGTCGGAGATGGAGAAGAAGGTGAAGAAGAAGATGAAGATGAAGATTCCAGTCCAGATGAAGAAGAATTGTTGGATGAAGATGAATTACCGTGGTCTGCAGATGAGTGGGATGAGCCTCTTACAGTACCACATTTCAGCCAGCCATATCACACGGGAACATCAACTTCTAGAGGTCCAACGGCAAGAGACACAGGTAAAGGGAAATCTGTCGCGTCGGAGGACGATGACTATCTCAATATTGAGGGTGATGGTGGTTGGGATTGGGGTACCTATTCTGCACAGGCCGGTCCTTCAAAACATTGTGAAGAGGAGACGATGTTGACCGGAAGTTTGCAAGCAGAAGACTACGAGGCACAACTTACCTTAGGGGCTAGATTCGAAAGCGTCAAGCAGTTCAAGATGGTTCTAACTGATCTGGCAATCAAGAGGAAGTTCATGTTCAAAGTAGCGGATGAGAGCAAGGACACATTCGCTGCAAGTTGCAAGGTTTCGGGGTGCAAGTGGTACATACGAGCGTCGAACAGACTTGATGGAGTCAGCGTAACAAGGAGGGAAGAATGGCATACATGTGACACTTCTCTAAGTTCGAAAGATCATCCATTGGCTTCTCACCTCTGGATTGCGAGGAAGTGTCATGGCCTCCATAAGGATTCAAACTCCATAAAAATCTCAAATATCCAACAATACATTGAGAAGCATTGGGGCGTCACAGTCAACTATAAAAGGGCATGGAGGGCGAAAGAGGAATTGATCCGATTGATCGATGGCAACCCTGAAGACGCTTATCGTATTTTGCCACATTACGGAAGGGAATTAGAGCGGTCTAACGCAGGTACACATGTGGTCATCGAAAGATCAGCTGATATACCTGATATCCCAATTGAGTTAGCCGGCTACGACTTCAGACGTGTGTTTTGGATGTTCGGCCCGGTTGCGAGAGCATTCCGAAGAACACTGAGACCGTTGCTCACGCTTGATGGAACATTCCTAAAAGGAAAGTACCCTGGAGTATTATTGGTTGCTACAGCAATCGACGGCAATCAACAATTAATGTGTCTTGCATATGCAATTGTGGATAAAGAGAATATCAAAACGTGGTAAGTTTAGAACCAGGAAAGACGACTATATACGTAGTCGTGTTTTGCACGACACGACTGGGCACACAGTCGTGTCCTCGACAACACGACTACT